>JAJOZX010000770.1:622500-1181027 GCA_023014485.1 Bathynomus jamesi | reverse complement strand
GATCCACCAATAGCTCGTTTACAATATTTTTATCTCCTACATTTAAATTTTGCCTTAGTGGCCACTTTTCCTTTACCCAATGTTCAGCTTTGGCGCGACTATCTCAGCACAAGAAACATGGATCTCAGATCATGACGTCACGCTCACACCTGGGGAAATCACAGATACCCAAGATTTTAATATGTTGTACATGACCTTTAGATTTAATGCACAGATTTGCGTATTCCACAGATAAAATTTCAACAGCAAAACAGCTGTTAACAGGTCTCAAAAATCATCAATTTTGATAAGCGCCCTTCATGGATCACCCAAAAGAGGCATATTGCATTGCACGAAAACCTGATGTGACGGACAAAATCTAAGGTGATTTTTGAAATCAGCACATCAATATTATCCAGAAACAGGTCTCAGAATTAAATCAGCAGCAAAAAAATATTTTTTTTGTTGGGCAGTGTAATAACCTTATTGCTCGTTTTTGGATGACAAAGATACCATTTAATGCGTTGTTCGTGGAGTTTCCCCAAACAAGGGTGCAGTTGTTAAATAAGGAAGAACAAGAGTATGATAAAGAGTCAATAAAACTTGTTTACGGACTACATTTCTAAGTTTAAACATTATAGCAACGCTCCTTGAAATCTTTTTCGCGATATAATTTACATGATCACTCCATTGCAAATTCTTATCTAGCATTACACCAAGAAATTTTGTTGCAGTACACTCCTTTATGGCGATTTCATTAACATTAAGTTCATCAAGATATACATTTCTTTTATTAGTAAAAATCATGAAATTTGTTTTACTGGTATTTAGGAAGAGTTTATTGGTGGTCAACCGTTTCATTACACTGATGAATTCTGAATGAAATATATTCTTAGCTGTATTAACATCTTTGCAAGAAAAAGAGAGAGTTGTATCATCTGCAAATGTTAACCCCCCCCTTTATGGCCCTTAATCGGTTCGGAATCGACGGGGGTTCTAGTTACGGAGGCAAGCAACGGATATTTCTTCTGTTACTTTTCTTCTATAATTTTCTAATTCTTTCTCTGATACTTTATAACTTATCGACTTTACTAAGTTCCTCTGACGATAGCCCAACTCGAGGGGGAAAATAAAAAGTTTCTCTTACTGTAAATTTACTTCTTAAAAATATACAGGTACTGCTCTGAATTTACAGGGGTAGAGGTTCGACCTCTTTCGACCATAGCTCAGGCCGGAATCTAAAAATATTAAGGAGGCAAGGGGCCTCTGCCCCCACTCCCCGCAGCGAGGCTGCTAACCAGGGGAGTCTCTTAGCAGTGACCAAGGCAGAGTCTCGTAATGAAGTGTTCTTCATTTTACAAATACATGTATAAAATATGCCTGAATGTTGGGGGATGGCAGTTGGAGGTTAAGCTTCCCCCCTTTTAAACACGATCAGGTGTTTGAAAGTTTCCAAATAAAAAAAAAAAAATAAATAAAAATAAAAACATCTTTTTTTTTTTTGCCACGTCTTCATTTCACGACAGTACATTTTTGTTTGGGTTTATTACAATTATGATTTCGATTATGGATTACTTCCCATTCGCTTATGATTTAATTACACTTCTATTAAAGTACATTCTTACATTATAAATTAAATCATTACATTTAATTACAGTTTCCTTGAAGTACATTACAAGTTATTATTAATTAAAGTATTACAGTTAATTACAATTAAACAGTTACTAGAGCTTTGTTTTGTTTTTTCAGTGTTTCATATTAATAGACAATTAAGATGTTAGAAATATAATACAAAGTACATGGCACACATGATATAGATTTATATACATAATATGTTAAATATGTTTAACATGTTATAAATTTGGATCAGAGCGAAAGGGGATGTTTATCTTAGAAACGTTCGGTTCTGCTGATTCGCGAATTTGAGCATTTAATTACTGTAAGCCTAATTAATGCCTTGAAGGTTGAACGCACTTAAAAAAAAATAATAAAAAAAATATATGTGGACGTATTTTACATGTACATAATCCAATGGGTTGTGTGCGTAATATAGAGACGCGTAAAATATGGACTGATAGGTTGATAGGTATCAGTAGACAATAGGTAGGAAACAACATAACTAATGATGTATAGAGAATGAAGTTTCTTTTTTTCTTTTATTATTATTATTATTATTATTATTATTATTAAGGAATTTACCATACATTCAATACGGAAGATGTCCAAATACTAAACACGTGATTCAGTGTTCAAGGTATGGAAAACGTGAAGAGAATTAAGTTACTTTATGACGTCATAGTTATTGAATTTTGTACGTATAATACAAAGCATTATTAGGAAGATTTACAAGAACGAATTAGAGACAAGAGTGGGTATTAATGACTAAGAAGTACAACTTCGGGTTCCAATCCTGTTATATGCAATGTGTATGCATAATCTAGGGACGAGGGTAAGATGCAAGACAATCATAATTAATTAATAACTTCTATAACAAATGAAAATGGATACGACTAAACCATAGGTATGGTAGATCGTAGGGTTTTGACACGATCAAAAATAGGAAGCCACAAGTAAAATTATTATCCAAACTCGCGTTAAGCGATTTTGGTTCTTATGTAAAAATGAATATTGATTATTCATTTCATTTTTACATTGCTCTCCCCTTTTAAAAAAAAACGATATTTATACAATAATCTAATAGGGTACCATTAATACAATACAAATGAGAAAATAACATCCTAACTACTTCAAGTTAGATGACGAATTTTTTTCTTTACATTACAAATTTTTATACAGAGCAAGTGAGTTATTATATAATATAAAAAATTCAAAGATTAATACTTCAATTTTAGACAAACAATTACGCTAGACAAAGAATGATATTGTTAAATTTTTTTACAAAATTTTTATTTTTCTGTGGGAAAAAAATTATGTAGATAATGAATAGTAGGTAAAAGGAAAAAATATAAATTATTTTCCAAAGTTACCCTGATCGTGCAGTCTATAACTAATTTTATTGATTATTGTAGGTAAAAAATCGAATTACGTAATGGATGATGTATAGACCTGTGGTCTAGTGTGTATTTGTGTGTATTAGATACAAAGTGTGTATCATAACTTTGAGGGACAGACTAGCGGAGAGGATTCTTAAATTAACTGAATAAATGCCTGAGCAAAAATTTATATATAGTAAGCAAAAAGGCTTAGGACTATATAAATAGCAGAGTTAGCACCTACACGCTATGAAATAGTTTGTGATATCGAATGATTTTAGAATAAGGTTTGTATATATAGTATATATAGTGTGCATACATGCGTGTGTATGTATAGAGATTTGGAAGGTTTTTGAATTAACAAAGTTTAAAAATAATGTATAATAATTTAAGATGGGTTTTAGGGTTATAAAATCTTTTGAGTCAATTATTGTTGTTATTATTATTATTATCATTATTATTATAAAATCCTTTAAGTTCAAGGTAGTATTTAAGTATTTAATTAAATCAGTTCCACGTATTAAGGTAATACAAAGAAATGTACTTAGAGGACTTACAATTGATGAAAGTAAATCTCACGGTTTAAAAATTGAATTTTTGAAGATGGAATTAAATTCGACTAGTAACATTCCTAGCTATATATGAACCATATAACCATTAACATTAACCAGAAGTATCGGTACGATAATTGAATTAAGAAAATTAAGAATACAAATTAAAAATATAAATCAATTTATGCATTTTAATGAGCTAAACATAATTTTATAATATTCTTAAAAATAAAAGTAAATCGAACCTTAGATGAGT
This sequence comes from Bathynomus jamesi, assembly GCA_023014485.1. Classification (NCBI taxonomy): domain Eukaryota; kingdom Metazoa; phylum Arthropoda; class Malacostraca; order Isopoda; family Cirolanidae; genus Bathynomus; species Bathynomus jamesi. The sequence continues at coordinate 1,177,248 of JAJOZX010000770.1, read as the reverse complement.
TTCGGCCAAGAATAAAAAGTGTTATTGAAATGGAAGGAAAGCATTTCGAACAATCTTTTCTTTTAATAATTTCAGGTAAATTTTACATTAAAAATTATTTTTATATACTAAAAAAAAATATTAAAAAGGTTTAATAATTTTTTGCATGTTAAGTAGAAAAATCATACTCTTTCGTTGAATGTTGATAGAATTTGAATTATTTGATATTTTAGTCTGAAAACTTGTTTGCATATGATAAATACATGTTTTATTGTGTAGAAGTTTTATTAAAATTAAATGACAAAAAAGAATAAACACAACTGAAATTTAGGGCATGTGCGGTTCTACGGGTAAATTTCCCGACCATACAGAGCAAGATAAATTAGGTACATGATCGATTAATTATTACACTATTTCTGTCATCGCAATAATTATACAACTCGTTACCAACATTTGTAAAAACGGTTTTGGTTGCCGACAATAAAATATGTCATTTTACCTATATATTTTTATACGCAACAATGGCATGAAAAAGAAGACAAATCGGTCCATTTCCTTCTTACAACAAAACAAAGAAAGGTTAACTAAAGACGCAACCCGGTCAATTCAGGTTGAATTAAATTATCTTTACAAAAAAAAAAGGTTGAATTAAATTCTCAAATTACATTTTCTTAAATTAAATTCTCTTAACTTACAAAGAAAAAGTTGAATTCAATTGACTGCATTGAAATGACTTGGGACTTAAAAACTGACTTCTTAAAAACTAACTTCTTAAAAACTAACTGCTTCAAAACTAACTGCTTCAAAACTAACTGCTTCAAAACTAACTGCTTCAAAACTAACTGCTTCAAAACTAACTGCTTCAAAACTAACTGCTTCAAAACTGGCTTCTTCAAAACTGGCTTCTTCAAAACTGGGGCGGTTGTCCCTCTTGGATGCAACCTATTGACTTGACCTCTTATCAAGTATTTCTATAAATCTCTGGGGCGGTTGTCCCTTTTGGCGCAACCTTCTGACTTGACCTCTTGCCAAGTATTTCTATGTCTCTGGGGGCGGTTGTCCATCTTGGCGCAACCTTCTGAAAACTGATTTGCAACTTGTTTGCAATTAAAACTGACTCGAAACTACTTCGAGTATCATTATAAATCTCTGGGGTTTGGTTGTCCCTTTTGGATGCAACCAACTGAAAACTGATTTGCAACTTATTTACAAATAAAACTGACTCGAAACTACTTCGAGTATCTTTATAAATCTCTGGGGTTTGGTTATCCCTTTTGGATGTAACCAACTGAAAACTGATTTGCAACTTATTTGCAAATAAAACTGACTTGCAACTTCTTTGCAACGAAAACTGACTTCAAAACTGACTTGCAACTTATTTGCAACGAAAACTGACTTCAAAACTGACTTGCAACTTCTTTGCAACTAAAACTGACTTCAAAACTGACTTGCAACTTCTTTGCAACTAAAACTGACTTCAAATATCTCTCTAAATCTATAAACTCTCTATAAACACTCTCTCTCTTAATTTGCAAGTCAATTCAATTCAGTAATTGAAAAAAATTTGCAAACAAAAATATAAAATGTAAACGACATTTCACTCTAATGTACACGAAGGTACGATACTATTATGTTTGATACATAAAATAAAATTATTCTATACTGAATATAACAGTGAAAATAACTGAAATTAACTCTCTTTTGAAATTAACTCTCTTTTGAAATTAACTCTCTCTTGAAATTAACTCTCTCTTGAAATTAACTCTCTCTTGAAATTAACTCTCTCTTGAAATTAACTCTCTCTTGAAATTAACTCTCTCTTGAAATTAACTCTCTCTTGAAATTAACTCTCTCTTGAAATTAACTCTCTCTTGAAATTAACTCTCTCTCTTGAAATTAACTCTCTCTCTTGAAATTAACTCTCTCTTGAAATTAACTCTCTCTTGAAATTAACTCTCTCTTGAAATTAACTCTCTCTTGAAATTAACTCTCTCTTGAAATTAACTCTCTCTTGAAATTAACTCTCTCTTGAAATTAACTCTCTCTTGAAATTAACTCTCTCTTGAAATTAACTCTCTCTTGAAATTAACTCTCTCTTGAAATTAACTCTCTCTTGAAATTAACTCTCTTTTGAAATTAACTCTCTTTTGAAATTAACTCTCTTTTGAAATTAACTCTCTGTAACAATTAACTCTCTGTTACAATTAACTCTCTGTTACAATTAACTCTCTGTTACAATTAACTCTCTGTTACACTAAGGAAAATGTATCACTAGTGTCTGAAGTGTTCACTGTGTTTCTTGTAAATTCTGACTTAATACTCATTATTAACTGTTAATAATACTGACTTTTCAAGTGTTTATAAATTACTTAAGAAAACAAAATGTACTTAACAAAATTTTCTATGGGGAAATCCTTAGAGACGTGTCCTGAAGACGTGACTTGCTGGCCACTTGTTCTTGGATGAAAACTAGGCGTAGAGAACTTGGAGTCGTGACACACCGGTCAAGGGTGGATGTTACGAACTAGAAGTCGTGACACGCCGGTCAAATGGTTTTATCCTGATAAATCTTCTTTTATAAATCTTCTTTTATAAATCTTCTTTTATAAATCTTCTTTTATAAATCTTCTTTTATAAATCTTCTTCTTATAAATCTTCTTCTTATAAATCTTCTTCTTATAAATCTTCTTTTATAAATCTTCTTTTATAAATCTTCTTTTATAAATCTTCTTCTTATCCTGGTAAAGGGTCGCCAGCTGTTAATCCCCCCCTTTATGGCCCTTAATCGGTTCGGAATCGACGGGGGTTCTAGTTACGGAGGCAAGCAACGGATATTTCTTCTGTTACTTTTCTTCTATAATTTTCTAATTCTTTCTCTGATACTTTATAACTTATCGACTTTACTAAGTTCCTCTGACGATAGCCCAACTCGAGGGGGAAAATAAAAAGTTTCTCTTACTGTAAATTTACTTCTTAAAAATATACAGGTACTGCTCTGAATTTACAGGGGTAGAGGTTCGACCTCTTTCGACCATAGCTCAGGCCGGAATCTAAAAATATTAAGGAGGCAAGGGGCCTCTGCCCCCACTCCCCGCAGCGAGGCTGCTAACCAGGGGAGTCTCTTAGCAGTGACCAAGGCAGAGTCTCGTAATGAAGTGTTCTTCATTTTACAAATACATGTATAAAATATGCCTGAATGTTGGGGGATGGCAGTTGGAGGTTAAGCTTCCCCCCTTTTAAACACGATCAGGTGTTTGAAAGTTTCCAAATAAAAAAAAAAAATAAATAAATAAAAATAAAAACTAATCTTATTTTTTTTTGCCACGTCTTCATTTCACGACAGTACATTTTTGTTTGGGTTTATTACAATTATGATTTCGATTATGGATTACTTCCCATTCGCTTATGATTTAATTACACTTCTATTAAAGTACATTCTTACATTATAAATTAAATCATTACATTTAATTACAGTTTCCTTGAAGTACATTACAAGTTATTATTAATTAAAGTATTACAGTTAATTACAATTAAACAGTTACTAGAGCTTTGTTTTGTTTTTCAGTGTTTCATATTAATAGACAATTAAGATGTTAGAAATATAATACAAAGTACATGGCACACATGATATAGATTTATATACATAATATGTTATAATATGTTTAACATGTTATAAATTTGGATCAGAGCGAAAGGGGATGTTTATCTTAGAAACGTTCGGTTCTGCTGATTCGCGAATTTGAGCATTTAATTACTGTAAGCCTAATGAATGCCTTGAAGGTTGAACGCACTTAAAAAAAATAATAAAAAAAAATATATGTGGACGTATTTTACATGTACATAATCCAATGGGTTGTGTGCGTAATATAGAGACGCGTAAAATATGGACTGATAGGTTGATAGGTATCAGTAGACAATAGGTAGGAAACAACATAACTAATGATGTATAGAGAATGAAGTTTCTTTTTTTCTTTTTATTATTATTATTATTATTATTATTATTAAGGAATTTACCATACATTCAATACAGAAGATGTCCAAATACTAAACACGTGATTCAGTGTTCAAGGTATGGAAAACGTGAAGAGAATTAAGTTACTTTATGACGTCATAGTTATTGAATTTTGTACGTATAATACAAAGCATTATTAGGAAGATTTACAAGAACGAATTAGAGACAAGAGTGGGTATTAGTGACTAAGAAGTACAACTTCGGGTTCCAATCCTGTTATATGCAATGTGTATGCATAATCTAGGGACGAGGGTAAGATGCAAGACAATCATAATTAATTAATAACTTCTATAACAAATGAAAATGGATACGACTAAACCATAGGTATGGTAGATCGTAGGGTTTTGACACGATCAAAAATAGGAAGCCACAAGTAAAATTATTATCCAAACTCGCGTTAAGCGATTTTGGTTCTTATGTAAAAATGAATATTGATTATTCATTTCATTTTTACACAAACATTATGAGGTTCAGTATATCAGATGAACGTGGAAGGTCATTTATATATAATAAAAATAACAGTGGACCCTGAACTGAGCCCTGTGGCACACCATGTTTGACAAGCGCTTCAGTGGAGCAAACCTTATTTACTGATATCAAATTATATCTATTGGACAAATAACTTTTAAACCAGTCACTGATTGCTCCTCTAAAGCCGTACAATACAATTTATTAAATAGAATATTATGGTCTATTACATCAAACGCCTTACTCAAATCCATAAATATTGATATCATTATTTCTTTGTTCTCCTTAGCTATATTTACATTTTCCATAAGATTTAAAATGGCCATTTCCGTTGTTCTATTATTACGGAAGCCATATTGATTTGGAGATAATAAATTGTACGATTCTAAATATCGCTGCATTCTATTTTTTACAATTTTTTGGAAAACTTTGCTGAACACAGATAATGAACACACCGGCCTGTAATTTGTTGCTAGTGTAGGATCACCCCCTTTAAAAAGGGGTGTTATACAACCAGTTTTTAGCATTGATGGGAATATTCCTTTGGAAATACTTTGATACCTTTTATACGTCGTCATTGTCCTACGCTTACCGTTAGATCAACGAAGTTAAGGGTCGATGGGTTGCTCAGAAGTTGAAGGAGTTATTATAAATAATATGGTTAAATCTCGCCTAATAAAGAATAGTCCCGCTAATGCGTTTGCTTGGTTATGTGTATTCGAGCGGGTGTATATCGTATAGGTCAAACGGGAAAAACTTCAGATAATACTATTGCATTGCTTAACCATATGTACAGAAGTAATCAAGTGGACTAGTTCTAATTTGCTCGTTTCAAATTGAGAGGAATATGACGTATGCAAACATTTAATAATCAAAGCTTTTGGTATCTTCATTGTTAAAGTGGGAAATATATATACATATATATATACAGGGTGTCTATAAATGGTTACCCTGATTAAAGCATGCTATAACTTTTAAATAAACACTCGTATTCAACACAGTTTTAATCATAAGTAGATAAACATACAAAGTTTTGATACATAGTTAATGAACTTCATAAGCTTCCACATGTGCACCCCTAGTGGCACGTAAAATGTCTAAACGGTATTCACACTCACGCCACACATTTTCCAACATTTGTGGGTTAACTGTTGCAATTGCATCCGTAATGCGTTCTCACAGTGTCCTGATATCTGGAACAACTTTTGCATAAACCAAATCTTTAACATGACCCGAGAGAAAGAAATCCAGCGGGGTAATGTCTGGTGATCTTGGGGGCCATGGGATTGGCCCGTCCCTGCCAATCCATCGATTTGGAAATGTTGCGTCGAGAGTTTCACAAACAACATGCGCCCAATGAGGGGGTGCCCCATCTTGTTGGAAGATGACAGTTGGCTGCCTGTCCTGCAGCTGGGGGATGGCGTAATTGGTGAGCATATCCAGGTACACAGTTGCGGAAACAGTGTTCTCAGCGAAGAAGAAAGGACCAATTATCTGGTCATGCATTAGTCCACACCAGACATTGATCTTCGGACTGCCCCGAATATGCTCCCTTACGGCACGTGGGTTTTCCGATCCCCAAATACGCACATTGTGTCTGTTGACTCTACCACTAAGATGAAACGTAGCCTCGTCTGAAAAGCAGTCACGTAACAAGAAGTCATTATCCTTGTCAATGCTGTTGAAAATGTCAATAGCGAATTGTTCACGTTTTGGACGGTCATCGGGCTTCAGTTCTTAAACAATTTGTACCTTGTAGGCGTGTAACTTCAAACGTTTGTGTAACACCTTGTGCACCGTAGACTTCGGTATCTTTAGTTGGCATAAAGCTTGTCTCACCGATTTCCTTGGTGACCGTGTGAAAGAAATTTGAGTGTTTTCCACCGTCCCATCGGAAACTGATGGTCTACCACTGCTATTTCCCTTTTCCACGTTTCCAGTTTCCAAGAATTTTTTCATCCACGACTTAATTAACTTCACATCAGGTGGATTCTTTCCATACTTTGTTCTGAACCTTCGCTGAACACTGACAGGAGATTTTGTTTCTGCAAGCCACACAACACATTGTGCCTTCTCTGACACAGACGCCATCTTAACTGAACAGTTACTACAGCGCTCCTAGCGGCGAATGCGATAGACGAAACACACCAGCACAGAAACTCTATGCGTGTACGAGATCACCTGTAAAAAGAAAACGGATGTAAGATTCGTCATTAAAACATGAGAGCATACTGTTTTCAGGGTAAACATTTATGGACACCCTGTATAATTAAAAACCAACTACACATTTAAACATTTACACAAACTAAAAGTAAAACAATCATGAAATTATAAAAGAAACCCACAAAATAGATTTAGAGTGACAGTAAAAACATTTATAGATCCGACGTTTCGAGGTGTACAACACTCATCTTCAGGGTAAATTCTAAAATTATAAAAAGTAAAAGATTAGCAACATTTTGAAAACAAACTAAAAAATTATTAGATAAGTTTTACAGTAAACCATTCAAAAAGATAAATTATAAACTTTAGAAATTATAGATATAAAAGATAAGTAAAATTAAAAAAAATAATATGAAATCAAGAATTCCTTCAACAGAAATCTTACATTTGTATCTGGTTCTATATGACATTCCTTCACATTCACATTTCCTAATAAGTGTTCATTAGTACGCGCACGTATTTGATCGGTATCTTTATAAGTCATAAGTTAGCTTTTGGTGTAGCATAGCTAATTAACTTCTTTTCTATGGGTATATGCATAAACGTTTAAAAATATTTATTTCATTTGAAGAAATTGTAACTGTTTCTGTTGAAAATCAGACGTAAAAAAATTAAAAGGCTGCACGAACAATGTACAACTTGTGAGTTATTCCATAGCCATAGCATAGAAATAATTGTGTAATAAAACATCTATAGACATTTGCTTTATTTATTAAAACAATCAAATTACATAAATTAGAAATATAGAGAGTATTATACTAGTTAGTACAAATGCATTCAAATAAACATAAATAAAGTATTCACACCTCATCTTCTGAACCAGAAGTCGCGCCAAATATTATTGTCAATACATTTTATTAATGTGATGCAAGGGTAACCCAACCTAACCTAACCTAATCTAAAAGCCTAAGAAAGAACCTAATAAAAAAGAATATAAGGGCAATATAACCTAAAAAAGTACCTTTCAACCTTTCAAATGTTCCGTGTGATGATTCCTCTTTTCATGAAGGTCAAGCTTGTCGCCCCTCCTTTCTGAAAGCTAGTTGAAGTTTCTGTATTTTTTTATTTATTAATACAATCAAATTCCATAAATTAGAAATACATAGAGACATAAATTAAAGTTGAAATATTCAAGTTTACAAATAATGAATGAGGACGGTAGTCACAGAGGGTTCTCTGCCCTAAAATAAACTTTCACTCTCTAATTGGATGAATTTTTTTAGCCACACCCAATTCTTTTTCATTTTAATAGACTATACCGTTGTTCAGTGACAAAACTTTTTAGCCCCGCCCAACAACGAATGTAAACCTTGGTTGGATTCACTCCGACCTACTAGTAGTATGACCGCAAAATGTTAGAGTGCAATGCAATTGCAAATGTTGATTAATGTTGCAAGGGGGGGGATGTTGCAAAATGTTATGCAACAGGGGGGTTATGCTCCAAGCTGCAATGAAGGGAAACTCCCCCAGCAAGCTGGGGGAGTCCACCTAACCTCTTTGGGGGAGAGCGTGGGACGGCCTCACCCCCCAAAGGCGTATACCTAACGTAAGAGAGTGTCTTTGGGGGTAGAAAGAGGGACGGCCTCACCCCCCAAAGGGGTATACCTAACCTAAGAGAGAAAGTAGAAGGAGAGAGGAGTGTTCGCCTGGCTCCTCCCAAGCGCATATTGAGAGTTCATCCGAGCGCTCGCTGTCTTATAAGATCCTAATCAACCAGTTGGCTTAACGCGCCAGTTTGCTTAGAAGGTTTCTTAGAAGGCGTAAATGGCTTGTCCAGGTGTACATTATTAGGGTTGAGTTGCCAGATTGCGCTATTTAATTAATTAAAGCATATATTCTCGACAGTTGGCTTTCTGCCAGTTTGCATATTCCGCAAGTTGGCTAAACCAGCCAGTTGACGTAGAAGACCTAGAAGGCAGGTGTATATATTAGCTTTTCAGCTGCCAGATTGCACTATTCAGATATTTTTGACAGTTGGCTTAGAATCCGTCAGCCGTTTTAGAAGGCAGCCATTTGATATAATTAAATAATAATATCGTTTACAACCGAAATAATTAAATAAAACACAATCACATCATTCTGTTTATTTAGACGAATTATTGGAATCAATTTCACGAAATATATAGAAAATAAATATACAATCAAACGATGGAATATACGCAATAAAAATTAATAATAATATAAGATATACGAACGAGGAATATATATATATATATATATATATATATATATAAAATAAAAAATAATAATATACAAAACGATGGAGTATAACCATCAATATAACAGTAAAGGAAAAAAAATATATATATATATATATATATATATATATAAAACCTTTGACTTTTGGTTAGCTTCGGCCCGAATTGTTCCTTCTGACGAAGGTCAAGCTTTTCACTCCACCTTAGACTTACAGTTTAACGTGGAATCCGAACCACGCCCCACCAGCAGCCCAGCGTCTAAACTACTTGGCCACTTAGGGTACCCATTTATCTACCAACCACTTTCTTTATTGTGTGGAAGGTTGAACAACTGGGTTTTGCTGCGCACCGGCTGCCGTCACCGGGTCTCGAACCCGGGGCCGATGGATTCGTAGTCTGCGACTCTAACCACTACACCACCGAGGCGTATATATATACATATATATACATATATATATATATATACACAGTTATATTAAATAATGAAATATATTGAAAATAATAATATACAAAACGATGAAGTACAATCATCAACATATTAGTACAGGAAATATATATATATATATATATATATATATATATATATTATATATACATACATACACAATTATACTAAATAATTAAATATATTGAAAATAAATATACATCAAAATACTTTATGTTCTACTGCGCAAAACACTACACTCGTACGTAATCGAGTCTACAGTCACAACATTATTGCTTTGCACTACACGGTAAATACGGCTTAACATTATTTCACCGCTCAATGTGTGCGGGTGCCTTTACTCGATGTAAATGGCCTTCATATCGTTCAATACTATTTTTGTGCCCACTTTACATTCGGTTGGTAAGTTATCTTTAAACACAGCTAGAATACACTGAAAAGCACGCATAAAGAGGGCATCGTTAGCCATCACGTAATTATTAAGTACAAGTTTATAAACACTCCTTTCCAATCGAGGGTTTTTTCTTACCGTCCCGAGTTTTTCACTCGTGAACTCTTCACTCTGCATAGCGGCAAATGAATTAATCTTCCAAGTCGTAACGACAGCTACTCATATAGAGATACAACTCTTCAGGGTGAACAGTGTAGGCGAGCTCTGCCCTGTACCGCTCAAGTCCTTTGTACCAAAGTTCGTGATATTTCGAAGAGTCTAAACCTTTTAAATAAGCATCCAGCTCTAGACCATTCTCGCCTTGTTCATTCCTACATTCGATAAATCCGTCGAGCAGAGCGGTGTATGCGTATTGAAGAACCGTGTCAAAATAAATCATGTCCCTAACACTAGCATCTAATATAGGCTTCAGCTTGCGGAATCCGACGATTTCAAACATTCTGTCGAAGATGAATCGGTTTCGCCTAGGGACAAGTACGTTATTATAAGATGCATTCTTCCACATCAGTCGTATATCAATGCATGGCTGATCGTTATTTATACACCATTCTTGCCTTGTTCATTCCTACATTCGATAAATCCGTCGAGCAGAACGGTTTATGCGTATTCAAGAACCGTGTCAAAATAAATCATGTCCCTAACACTAGCATCTAAGGGGTTCCAAAAAACCTTAGCCCCCCCATTTGCAGCTTACATGTTTACTTATATCAAAATAGTTTTTAGTGATTATAAAAATATATAAAATTCTTTATATATTTCAGGTATTAAAATTACTCTAGCTGATAAAGTGATAATATAATGGCTTCTCAATTAATTGGTGATTCGGAGAGGCAACGTGTGATAGATCGCATACGAGCAATAACATTTCGGGAAGCTCGTGATGCTGGAGCCACCTTCATAACACTTTCATGGGTTGCCAAAAAGTTGCGAAGAAGTGAGGACTTTGTCAAAAGAAATTGGAATAAAACTTTGGATGAATGTGAAATGCATACAACCAAATCTGGGCGGCCAAATTTGCCACTCTCTCAGGAAACAAAGGACATCATTGAAAGCGGTACGCGTAAGCGGAAAAACAGCTGTGCTAAACTTTCTAGAGAGATCGAAGTGTTGAGAGGAAAGATCGTTAGTGGTGAGATCATTCGACTGTACCGTCATAGGCAAGGTTTAAAGCCTTGGCATGAACTTCCAAAGCCAAGAAAAACTAAACTTAACATCGATGACAGAATGTGGTTTGCCCATTATCTTGAAGATTGGGATGTGGATGATTTCATGCATTTAGCTGTCTCCGATGAATTTTTTGTTTACGTAACACGTCGGCTAACTACCAAAATGACCGAGTGTGGGCCACAACACCAGATGAAATCGATGACAATGAACATTATCGCGAATTATTAAAAAGTCCAGACTGTGTTGGTGTGTTTGTTTTGTTCACTGCAAAGAAGCTCATGTGGGTGCTGAAGCCAAATGGTCAGAGTTGGGATGGACAGTATTTTCGTGATATTATTCTATCCCAGCATGTCATTCCTTTTCTAAGAAACCCAAACAATGTTATGGATGTCGATCAGGTCACACTTCTGCACGATAAGGCCCCCTGCTTTAAGGCATTAGCCACTCAACAGTTGTTGCGGAACCATGAGATCGATTTCTTTGGAAATGAAGAATGGCCAGGAAATTCTCCTGACCTGAACATCTGTGAACACATTGGATCAGTTATAAAGGACAAGGTTGAATGTCTCTTGTTTCAAGAACCTGCAGCAAATCGATTTTCGACGGATACAATGACGCAACACATTGAAACTGTTTTAGCAAATTTGCGTAATGATCAAGATCTATTCACGTCACTTTTGACAAGCTACCCAAAGCGAATTCAGGCTGTCTTGGAAGCCAATGGCGGGAACACCAAGTTTTAATTGTTTCTCATTAAATGCAGGATTAAATTCTCTTTTGCAAGGTATGTTTAGTTTTACTGTACCTCCAATGGTTTAGGCCATGGGCGGGAGGGCTAAGGTTTATTGGAGCCCTGTAATATAGGCTTCAGCTTCCGGAATCCGACGATTTCAAACATTCTGTCGAGGATGAATCGGTTTCGCCTAGGGACAAGTACGTTATTATCAGATGCATTCTTCCACATCAGTCGTATATCAATGCATGGCTGATCGTTATTTATACACAACGTACAAACAACGGCACATGAGAGTAGGGTGTGTCAGTTTTAGGGAGCAAAGTGAAATCTTTAGATTTTCAAAGACTACTAGTGACCAAATGATGCATTTGTATGTGATAAATCGAAATATGGCTTTAAAATCCAGATTTGACCACTCCTAGCTACTTATATTTGAAGTTGAAGTTTATGAAAAATCAGCAATTTTTGCAAGTATTTTTTTTATTGTATATAACTACATTTTACATACATTACATACAATTAAAGACATTTTGATTGTATTTCAATATTAAAACTTAGAAATATACATAGGTTTCTTGAACTTTGCCAAGGCTGCCATGTCTGCCTTGCTCTTGTTCCTGGACATGAGCTCCCTACTGGCCACCTGGCCACTGATGTACACCTCCCTCCTCTCTTGTGAGTAAACATGTTGTGCTGCTTCAGTTGTCATCCTTACACACCTCTCTACTGACTGTGTGTGTGTGAGGGCCATGCAGGAACTTCCATTGGTCTATCCAGAAACTCCTTGATTGCAGCAGTGGTGAGGGAGCAGGTCAGAAGAGGCTCAGTCACGCCAGAGTTCCAGTCAATAAGCTCAGAGAGTTTGGTGGCATCTGGGTTGATGTCAGGAGTCTTCCTGGGTCTGAGACTGCAGTCTCCTACCTGTGTGTGTGTCCTCATCTCCTTCACCTCTGATTTCCAGTATCCTCTTCACTGCCTCCCTCCTCTCCTCCTCCATCTCACTGCACAGCATGGCCTGGAGCACAGCCTCAGAGTGTGCATACCAGGCTGATCTCTTCACTGTAGGCATCAATTCCTATCACCTCCTTCTTCTGACTTCTGAGCAGCTCCAGCTGGTACAGTACATGCCTTGGACCCTCCACCCAGCTGTGATTTAACTTGACGTTGAACCAGTTTGGCATGTAGACTCCCAGTATGAATTCCACAATTTTCTTCAGGTTCCTACCCTTCAGCCCATGTTTGGAAATCCACAATCTGCAGAACCTTAGAGCCATGGTGACCTACCTACTGTGACAGACTGGCCCAATCTCCAGGAGAACTAGACTCTGAGGTACCTCTCCCGATCTGATGGCAGTGATGATTCTGTAGTCATATGATTGGTCTGTGCTGAGGTCCTTGACTACCTCCTGAATGAGATGGGGTAGAGGAGGACCAACAGTGATCCTCGTGAAGTTTGGGTTGATCTCCAGCTCAGTGGCAATGTCTAACATCTTCCCAAGGGGCCCAGACCACTTGTTGCTCATTGTCTTGCCATCCAGTGCAGTCACCAGGTGTCTGAGACTCAGCTCCCAGTGTGCAAGTCACAGACAATCCACACCAACTTCCTGCTAAGCTTGGCCTCCATATAATGCATTACTCCTCCCTCCCAGCCAGTATTCACATTAGTACTGTCAGCTCCTATGGCCAAAAGGGTCTGGTCTGCTCCTCTCTGTCTTCGCCAGTTCACCATATGATCAGCAATGACCTCAGCATGACTTCTCTCCTCTGCAGCTTCCTCTGGTACAAAATGCCACAAATATTTTCCACCTGGTTCATTGCACACTGTGTAGTGTTCTTCCTTAATGAGGCCAGGAAACTGCCTGTCACTGCCCTCAGTTTCCATCATCACTTTGGTGTCATCTCTTTTCCCATTAAAGAAGATACAGGTGATGCCATTTTCCCTAATCTCTTCATCAAACTTCTTGATCAGCTCCTTAGTCAGTCTCTCCTGAGCCCTCCTCACCTTGATGTGGTCAATCACCAGTGCCGTGTCAAACTCTGTGATAAGACCAGCATCAATCCAGGCAGCAGTGGCAATCTCTGCAGTCTCTCTCAGCCCAGTGTGATGTCTCAAGCTAGCCAGAGGTATGTTGGTGTTATCTTCAGTGTTGTATTTCTTCTTAGCCACAGGCAAGGAAGAAGTTGTCGCAGCCTCTGGTATGAAGTCTTCGTCCTCTTCTCTCCTCCCTGCCTCCTCCAGTATATCTCCAGTCTCCTCCATCTCCAGCAGTGTCTCCTCCCTCAACTCCTCTTCTTTCTTGGCTGACTCCTCTGCCTTCCTCTTCCTCCACTTCTCCTCGGCCTTCCTTCTCTGCTCCTGTTTCTGCAGCACTGCTTCCTGTCTCCTGGTCTCAGGGTGATCAGCTAGACCCATCTGGTGTGCCCCCACACTGCCCGCTTTTCTCTCTGACCTTTAATGAAGGCAAGCTCCTGCACTGGTATCTCTTGCTCATCCTGCAGCTGCAGTCAATGTGAACCTCACTGTTGCAGACAGGGTTGCACCCAAGCTCACTGCAGCTCCTGATCACACAGTGACAGGTCAGGATGTCCACCAATTTGCCCAGTTTCATCATGAACCTATCTTTGACCTCTAGCTTCACATTGCCAATGGGCACCTTCACTGCCTCATCCCACAGTGCCTCTACTTTAGCCCTGATCCTGACCTCAGTGTTGATTACAGGTCCTGTGAATAGAGCGTTGGCCTTTCTCCACTGAGCAAGTACTTAGCACTGGAACAATGCCATTGTTAATCAGGTCATTAACTGGGTAATTCCTCCTGTCTTCCTCACTCATCTCTCTCCTCAACAAACCATACCTCAGCAGATCTCTGGCTGTGGGCAGCTCAGCAGGGGGAAGTTTCCTCCCAGTCCCCACCAAATGACTTAGGTGACAACTTGATTTGCTTCGGGTTTTGATTTCTTTCTGACTCTTCTTGTGGACCTGTGGACAAAAGAAATGTCACTGAAGTTTGGATAGGCCTACTGATTATGATTACATAAAATTAAATTAATTGAAATTCTTAATATCTTCCTTTAAGCTCAGATAAAAGGTTGTGTTGTTATAGGTACAAGACTTAATTATTCAAAGTAATGACAATTTCATATATCTATCATATCAAAATATACAGAAAGTTTGGGTCACACATAACATTTCGAATAATTTGAATTACACAATATTTACATTACAAAGTAATCAAAATTGTAAAAAAGGAGGGTAAACACATGCATTCACAATCAAAACTCCAGCATTTGTGACTATGTGAAACTTAGAAACCATACTGCACACCAAAAATAACCACAGTTGACCACACATATCAATGCCACATTGATATACGATGTTACAGTCATATTTAGGTTCTATTTCAAACCTTTATGGTCAAATATAAAGGGGTAAATGGCTTTTTTAAACAACACTGAAGATATTTCTAAGTTTTCTAGGTAATATGACATTATTTGAGCATTAGTAGTTTTTGAATTGTTGACTTTACTAAAACTGACACACCCTAATATGAGAGGGCATCACTAATCTGTTCTCTTCTTGTGCCTACACCTGCAGTTACTTAATAACGATCCTCACCGCACTTCTCAACTATCACGAAGACTCTATTCATCTCCTCAACACTTAAATAAATAACATTACATTTGTTTTCAAGTACATAGTTAATGGTACCGGTTTCACGCCCAAACACACGCAATGACTTCGTCACAGACACATCGTACGAGGCATTGAGAATGCTTCCGAAAGGAAGTTCCAGCGTATTCGAGGAGTGCACGTCCAGTCGGTTAAATCTCTGGGATGACTATGAGGCACGGGTGGGCAGATCGTTTCGACGAGAGGAACGAGTCACACCATAAGCTGACGGAACGTGTACGGCGCTGTTCTGACGTGAATACTTGTATCCCATTATATTGGGTAGGTGTTTTGAGAAATTTTCCGATACATGAAACAATATCGGTTTTAATGTTTTATCGCTCCCACTCCCCAAAACACGCATCAGACATTTTCGCTTAGGGGGAATTTCACGAACTAAACACATTTTATTCACAAACTGGTGCGCTATTTGAGAGAAACATGTTACCCTATTTTTCCTTTGTTTAACAATCGACACCCGTCTCTAAATTCTATCAAAAACTCACACGGGCCTTTAGCCACAATCTCACTGCGAACCTCATCATGATATATATGAATGTAGTGGTAAAAGTACTTTAGCGAGTCCATGATGACAAGGTTTACGTACTCTGCCGCAGGGTACGCGTACTCGGTGTGATAGCATGACATAATACCGCGTGTCACACCACTCATCAACAAGACAATATCCATACCCTCTGCTTCTCTTTTGCACGCGTTGTTTCTCTCACCTCACGGTATATGTAGGCTACGCTTTTATACAGTTTAACGCTACAACGTAGTCCATCACATCGTTTGTCTCGCGAAATCCTGCAATACTCTCGCCAGAATATCCATAGAGTATTTGAACATCTTGTTCCCTCGCGCTATTCAATGTATTTTTAAAAGTATCAAAGGAAGGGCGGGTAGGCAGTCTTTCAGTATCCACTACATCTTCCGACTTTACTGAATACCACTTCATAAACGTCGAAAACGCAATATCAAAAGCAGCCATCACTATTTTCCGTCTACGCGAGAAAATACACGTCTGAGCTCAAGGATTTGCAGAGGTCAGCTGAGAACGCAGGGATAGAGATATGTTCAGGTAGTGGCAGGAGTCACGTGGCCGACCTTACAGTGGGCGGAGCTTAGGAATGTACACACGCAAGCATGCAAAGGAGAAAATGGAACCTTAATTGAAGCAAATCTACATAATAATTAAACATATTGTTAACAATATATATATATATATATACACAATAAAGAGTTAAGGTATCAAAAGGGTACGGTATCATAGGTACCAGGCACCTGGTAACGTTTCCTGTAGGTGTTATGGCATACCTTCGTGCCCTTAAGTTCGTTCACACACCCCAGTTTCTGCGCCCGAAAATTGTGGGTCCCCACAGTCAGTTGCGGTGGCTGGTCGCTCTCATCTTCCAAGCACACTTGATCCTTCAATGAGTCAAATTTAACGATTCTTCTGTTCGCATGATTAAGCGTGATACCCTTAGCCTTCACGATATACTTCATATCCTCCCCCATCATCACCCGTACCCCATAGGTTTTTGGCCATGTTGATACAAATGAGTCAGCGTATGCACCACCACCATACTCATCCTTGATCTCGTCAGTTAACTCTCCCAGAAATTCCCCAATAGCATGCATGTATTCATCCTCCATCGTTCTGAATATCACGCTATCTGTGTCAGCGTACAGCACCCTCCGCCCAAGAGAGTGCAGTAGTCCCCAAAGCTTGATGCGGGCGTTGGCCGTTGTGAAGCTGGCTACAGGTATGTTTGTAACCCGTGAAGTATCTGTGGCCAGTTCGGTGATGTTGTACTTTATTATGTAAGTATTACCTACATTCACGATCTCCATAACCTCTTTATCGGGACCGTTGGCATAATCCCAGACTTCACTATAACTTTGTGCCAAATGAACGTTCCCTTTGCCAGTATTCTGTGCAATTTTCCTCCAAAGACTGTTTAGACACAAATTTGCACTAATGCGCTTGCCAGAATTCTTAATAATTTTGGAACGGTCAAGCTGTATACCTTCATGGGCATGGTAATGCTGAATATAAGCCGTTTTTTTCATCTTCGGTATCAACTCCTCGCGGATATCCCGATGCTTCTACCTTATCCTTCAAAAAAAGCGTTTATGTATGGCGTAAAAAGGTTGGGTAGCTTCTGAAACCTCCACACCTCATGTATCTTCAATATTCTGTACCCATGGCGAACGGCTAGGTCCAGCTCAGGGCTTGTATATACACTTCTGATCTTACGCTGGTTGGTTGTATGGTTACGATCACCGTTTTCTCCTCAGCGCACTTCACGCTCAGGGGAATATGAGCTTGTGATCTATAACGACGGGTAAGATCGGCATCCATAAATCGCAAGGGGGGAGCACGTCTACGAAAGAGAGTCCAAAGTAGCGCTCATTCAAGCTAGCTGAGAACTCCTCGATGGTTGGCATGGCGGGATCCACCAGTTTTTCAGGCGCACCTACGGGGTACGGATTGTTCTTCATCACGTAGGGATATAAAGAACAGAAGTCGTAGTAGCGGAGTTTCACGCCCTCCGTAGGCGAAAAGTATAGCTTGATTGGGTTTGTACGCCCTCCAAACAAGTTATCACCGTATTTGAGGGGGTCCAACACCATTGAACGTTTGATGGCCCTTATTTCTTCTCGGTACTGGCCATCTGTTTCCATCCGTGCATCATACTCATGCCCCAGCACGATCTTGTGAGTGAACTGGGAGCCTATAAGTTGATCGCGGTTACGGGTCCATGCGAAGCTTTCGGCGAGGGTCTTCCCTGGAGGTCTCCTGTGACGGCTCACTCAGGGCATGGGCATCTATGCAACCAGCAGCCGTTAAAGGAGTACACAGTCTTCCCACCAGTGGTTGGATCCTCACTTAGACCATCAACCCAAAAAACATGACCATTGACTTTTATGGGTACTCCCTCGTGTTGCGGTCGTGTTTTATGTATACCCCGGTCTGTTGCTGTGTGTGTATGAGCCAGTAAATAGCCTTGTGCCAAATGCAACTATACTACAAACATTCATTTCCTGCTCTACCTTTCTCAGCTCGTGAGGACCCATATTACACTCAAACTCAAACTTACAATCTGAAGCCAGTTTACGGGCACGCTGCCTGCACAACCGTAGGTAGCCAGATTTATACGGGATTGTATTTAGTACAGTGAACATATGAGCTAAGACTATTGCAATAAAGCTGCAACCACGATCAACGTTTATATGCTTTCTGTAAATACCCTGACAATTGAAATTAAGAGCATAAGGTGTGGCACTATGACACAACCTGGAATACTCTATCAATATCTACCGTGAAGTTGTTCATATTGAAGGCTGTACTACTTTGAGAGGCCTGCATTATACGGCCAAAGATATATTCTATGTCTACAGCGGCCAAGCGTCTGAACGATATTACTACCCAAAAATCACTTACATCTGCGTCATCTGACCCGAACCTGAAGGACAATCTCGTCCGGGCTTCACGTTCGTCGCGAGCCTGAAGGGCAAACTCCACAATACGTTCAATTACGCGCCGCGGTCCAACACCGTTGGTATACAGGGATCCAGGCTCAACCCTGACCATCTAACAATTTCTAGTCAGGGCAGGGGTGGGGGTAGCGGTGCGCACCAACTCGAATGTTATCCCTTCCTCCACAGCACGAGAAACTGTTGCTGCTGTGGAGGAAGTACCCGGAATTGAACAGGAATAAGGGGGTATATTTGAGGGAGGTACTATTGTGGGAGTTGTGTCGTAAGACGTAGACGACTGGGGTTCTATTACTGGGGTTCTAGCAACCGGCGCAATCCTGGCACGCTTTACACCTGACGTGGCGGGTTCTTCATCATGCTTCCGCTTTGAATTGCCGCATGCTACAGGTATCGCTGGTGAGGTCTCGTCAGCGGGGGTTGAGTCTGTAGCTACACGGTCATCGGGGTCCTCTGTAATATCGATGATGGGATGGCTGTACATCGTCGTCATTCACGGATCTGTGGAAGAAGAAAACCAAGAATATAAGGAGCAGCACCTAAATTTTGTTATATTTTGTAAATGACCCACTTAGGGGTGTGACATGTTAGAGATGGAGTCTGTAGAAAAATTCAGGCTCACAAGTCCATCCATATGTATTATATCTGGCTCTACTGGATGTGGTAAAACTGTGTTTATGCTTAAAATCATTAACGATAAGGGGGAGATGTTCTCAAAATTTGTGCATAAAGTAATATGGTGATATTCGGCGTATCAGTGTTCAACAAGTACCAAGATGATATTTTGTTCCACAAAGGTGTGCCGTATATGATGTTAATTCGTTAAAGGGAGATGAGCATACAGTCATTGTAATTGACGATCTCATGTTGGAAATGGATAAAACGTTTGCCGAGACATTTACAGTGTTCTCCCACCATCTTAACATAAGCGTATTCTTCATCAATCAGAATCTATTTTTCAAAAATAGATACATGCGCGATGTGTCATTAAATACACAATATCTAGTCACAATATCTAGTCATAATACCTAGTCACAAATTGGGGTATTAGCCAATCAAATGTTTCCGAGTCAGCGTTACGGATATTTCCATTATGACCTTCACCCACGAAACACGTCTAGGGTGCTTCTAAGAAAGAATATATTCCCAAACGAGCGTGAAACGGTATATATTCCAGAATGACAAATAGGCTGAACAAATACTCTGAATTAATAAAAATCTATCAACGATTGCGCCGGGCATTGAAACAGTTTGTTAAAAAATTGACTCCGACTTTTTAAAATGCATCTGTGAAATCTGTCTTAATGTTATAAAATGTAATGTGCCAATGGAACCCCCTCAGAAGGCTCGCTTACGCCGTTAAAAGAACATAATACGTGCGCTCGCTCGTAAAAGTCAAACTGTGTGGAAGAAAAAGCGAATTATTGTACAAAGAGTGGGATCATTCCTCCCATCTTATTTTCAGTTTTGGGGCCTTTACTGACTAAATTAATATAATGAAGAAAGTGATAGTGATTCCGCACGAGGTGTATACTTCATTTCAAACTTCAAAGATTCCAGACACGGTTCTTGAATCCCGTTAGACGACGGTACTAACAATCCTATCTCCATCGTCTATCAACATGATGGTGCTCCTTGTCACTATGCCAAAATTGTTCAGGATTATCTAAATGGACGTTTTCCAAATCGCTGGATCGGACGCAGAAGCAACAGACCTTGGCCAGCGAGATCACCAGATTTAACCCCTTTAGATTTCTTTGCATGGGGCTTTATCAAATCGCACGTCTATCAGACGAAGATTACGAGTCTTGAAATCTTACGTACACGTATACGAACTGCTGCAGATAACATAACCCCGCAAATGCTCCAGAATGTGTTTAGAAATGCTGCGGAACGATTTGAGCTGTGCAGGGATACTGATGGGCGTCACGTCGAATCCTACTTTTAATTATTTAATAAATGTTACCACTTTATGATTTTATGATTGAATTCCATATAATTTCCAAGTGCTTCACAAAAATAGATCCTGACTTTATGTACACCCTGTATTTACAGCAATATCGTAGAGCATCAATTTGTTGAGGACACCCAGGCCCGCCTGCTGTGCATTGCACACTTCCCCAACCATAGAGGGAAAAGTTTGAGTATTACATTTGACAAGCCCTATTATGTGAATGTTGCGACTAATCTATTAGCCAATATCTCGATATATATACTGTAAGAATGATTGAGGGAAAAAATTTCCCATTCGGTTATGGGAGCTTAACAGTGAAGCTACACTTTCGTCGCTTTCAGTTATAATGACCCGAAGGCCTTTCACAGTCTATCAAGGGTGAGATATCAGGTTTCAACTCTTTATTTCGTACTATGTCTAAATCTTAACAAGCAATCTGAAGATGATCAAAGAACTACCGGCGGACATCGGAATAACGCACACCATCTCCAAAAACATTTTATTTTTCCATAACTTCTTGGATTTACAGGTTTCAGCCTGGTTAGGGCACACAGTTGACCTAACCGTGCCTTCAATGATAGTCCGATGTCCGCCATTGAGGGCCCAGTTAGGTCAACTGTATGTCCGTTTTTTTATTTTTTAAGAAAAAATTTTGAAAATATTTTTCAATTTTTTTTTCAAAAGTGGTGTACGTTAGTTCTTTGATCATCATCAGATTGCCTCGTAAGATTTAGACAAAGTATAAAATAAAAAGTTGAAACCTGTTTCTTAGGCACTTCGCAGATTGCCTGAATGCCAGGCAAAGTCCGAAATAACACTTTACTTAGTACCTTGATTAATCCTATGCAGGCATTCCTCAGATTGCCTGTTAAGATTTAGACTTCTTCTTCTTCCGCAGCTTATTATCCCATCTTTACATGGGGTCGCTGTTTTTGGTTCGTCTTCTCCACTCTCCTCTGTCGTATACCACGTCCTCCTCCAAGTCCTTCTCCCTGATGTCCGCCACCACACAGTCCCTCCATCTCGTCTTCGGTCTTCCTCTTCTTCTCCGTCCCGGCAACTCCATCTCCAGCACTCTGCGCCCCACATACTCCTCCTCTCTTCTCCTGACGTGTCCATACCACCTCAGCCTGGCCTCCTGCACCTTCTTAGATGCTTCCGCCACCTTCACTGTTCCTCTTATATGCTCATTTCTGAGCCTATCCCTCCTCGTCACTCCACACATCCATCTCAACATCTTCATTTCAGCCACATCGATTTTTCTTTCATTGCTCTTCTTCATTGGCACAGTCTCCATTCCATACAACATTGCCGGCCTCACCACTGTTTTGAATACCTTTCCCTTCAGTTTCACTGGGACCCTCTTATCACAGAGCACCCCTGATACGTCTCTCCAGTTCTTCCACCCCGACTGTATTCTACAGTTTATCTCTCTCTCTGCTCCTCCCTCTGCATCCACTGTTGACCCCAAGTATTTAAAATACTCCACCGTCTTAACACGCTCTCCACTCAATGTCACTTCCCCTCCTCGGTCCTGCTGCATATCACATCTCATATATTCGGTCTTCTTTCGGCTAATTCTCATCCCCCTACTTTCCAACGCCTCTCTCCAATTTTCCAACCGCTGCTCCACCTCCTCTTTCGTCTCCCCACTCAACACAACATCGTCTGCATACATCATGCACCACGGCGCCTCCCTTCTAATCCTGTCCGTCAACACATCGAATACCACATTGAAAAGGAAGGGGCTCAAAGCTGATCCTTGGTGCAGACCAACTTCCACCCCAAAGCTCTCTGACACACCCACGCTACTCCTCACCTTAGTTGTTACTCCCCTGTACATCCCCTTGATCAGTTTAACATACTTCTCCGGTACCATCTTTTCCCTTAAGCATCTCCAAACTTCCTGCCGTGGTATCCTATCATATGCCTTCTCCAAGTCAATAAAAACCATGTGCAACGCCTTCTGCCCCTCTCTGTACCTCTCTGCCAACTGTTTCAATGCAAAAACTGCATCTGTCGTTCTCCTTCCCGGCATAAATCCAAACTGTTCCACTGACACTTCCGCTTCGTCTCTCAACCTACTCTCCACTATTCGCTCCCATATCTTCATTGTATGTGATATTAGCTTGATCCCTCTATAATTCGTGCAATCTTGTACATCTCCCTTCTCTTTGAATATAGGCACTATGATGCTGGTCCGCCACTCATCCGGAATCACCTCCTGGTCAAACAACTTCTGCATTAGATCCCACACCAGATCCACCCACTCATCTCCCAGTGCCTTCCATGCCTCGGCTGGTATCTCGTCTGGGCCAGTCGCTTTGTTATTTTTCATCCTATTCAGAGCACGACTCACTTCCATCCTCCCCACTTGTTCTGTCATAGTTACATTTGGTAATCCATCCTCATAGAAAGATCTTGGGTTTTCTTTATTTAATAATTCCTCAAAATATTCCTCCCATCTATCCTTTATCTCTTCATCTCTTTGCAGCACCGCCCCCTCCCTTCCCTTAATTTGTTTTACCTGTGTAAAGTCTTTTGTCGCTCTATTTCTGATCTTAGCCAATCTGTATATCTTCTTTTGTCCTTCACGATCCTCTAAATCCTCATACATCTGCCGATATGCCTCCGCCTTTGCTCTCGCCACTGCTCTCTTTGCCTGTTTCTTTGCTTCTTTATATACCACCTTACACTCTTCACTCCTCGATTCTTCCCATAACTTCTTAGTTTCTCTCTTACTTCGTAGTGCTCTTTGGATCTCATCACTCCACCACCATCCTTCCTTATCTTCCCACACTTTACCTGATGTTTCCCCCAATATGTCTCTACCTGCCGTTCTCATGACATTCGCATTATGTACCCACCAATCCTGTACATTCTGTTCATCAACATGGATTTCACTCAACACTCTCTCTCTAAATTCCCGTTTCTTCCCCTCCTCTCTCAGTTTGTACCACCTAATTCTCCTCACTGTTGTTCCTCGGGTCTTTCTTCCTCTTTTCAACATCACATCCATGACTACCAACCGGTGTTGTGGCGTCACATGGTCTCCTGGAATAACTTTGCAGTCCCTCACCTCGGCCAATTGCGCCCTCCTATACAGTATGAAATCAATTTGCGATGCTCCTCCCTCTTTCTGAAAAACGTATTTACAATCGCTAGATCAAACGATACAGCCATATCCAACACTCTCCCACCGTCCACGTTTGCCTCTCCATAGCCATGACCACCGTGTACTCTGACCACTCCATCGTTATGATCACCAACGTGTCCATTCATATCCCCGCCCAACACCACTCGTTCGTCCTCGGCAATACTCTCCATTTCTTCCTCCAATAACCTCCAGAATGCTTCCTTAACGTCGTCCGGGCATCCACTTTGGGGTGCGTATGCACTGATTATATTGAGTACATGTTCCCCATAATTCATTCTCAAAGTCACCAGTCTATCTCCTCTTCGCTTTACTTCCACTATGCTATCCAATTCCTTCGCCAATACAATACCCACACCATTCCTTCCCTCAACCGACGCCCCACTGTAGAACAATTTATATCCCTCACTGAGTTCTTTTGCTTTGTTCCCCTTCCAGCGTGTTTCTTGTACGCACAACACCCCAACTCTCCTCTTCTTCATCAACTCCACAATCTCTCTTCCTCTGCCAGTCATGCTTCCAACATTCAGCGTCGCAATTCTCAGGTCCACCCGAGCTCGCTTCGTTAGCCGCACCCGCTCTTGGTGCGGTAGCCCTCGCCTCACCACAGAGGTCGGGCGAGGTCTCTGTACGTCGCCTACGGGGTACGCCCTAGCCGTCATCGCATTTTCGTGTTGAAGACTCACCATTGTGGTTTTGGCTGGTTTTTTATGGCCGGATGCCTTTCCTGACGCCAACCCTCCCCATTTATCCGGACTTGGGACCGGCCGAGAACAAGGCTGGCTTGCCTTACCCTCGGGTTGGGTCTTAGGATTGTACGTTATTATTGTAAATTTCTTTTCAAGGTTTCTTATTATTCATACAAAAAAGATATGCCTTACTTCAGAACGCATTTTTCAGACTACTGAAAATTAGTTCTACTGTTATGATTATTACTTGAGCTAAAATATATTTTATCTCCACAATTCACAATTATTTATGTCATAAAATGAAAATAACGTTCATGTTTTCTTGCTCCTGAAACGAATACAGCGAGGTCGGGATTTAAGATTTAGACAAAGTGCGAAATTAAAGAATATTTCGGTCTTTGCCAAATATCGACGGCGAATCCGCGGAATGCCTAGGCAATCTGCGGTTTCCCTTCTCGTCGGAGTTTGCCGGTAACATATATATATAGATCGCTGTCTCATTTATGCATACATAGTACACAGAACGTTATTTCGGAATCGCAAAATGTCTTAAGTTGTAATGAGAACAATTTCCTCCACTCTAAAATTAGTCTTGCATTCACTATTCAAATGAAACAGTAAATAGTTATGAATTAAAGTTATGAAACACCCATTTCAACGATCTCCCATTGAAAAAACAAATAATTTCCCCATGAACCCCGCATATATATATATATATATATATATATATATATATATATATATATATATATATATATATATAAACAGTTCACTGTCACAGAAATATTTCAAATTAACGTAGCAATGATTGTACATTAAAATTATATATAAATAAATAAATTAATTAACAAGCACCTAAGGTAACTTACAGTACAATTGTAAAATTTCTCTTTCTTCCATTACGTCGTTAGGGTGTGCTGGGAGACCCATAGTTTGTAGCATAAAAAATATAGCAAGTGGATGATTCTTCTGAAAATGATGCACTTTATATAGAAATGTGAGTGAAATTTCGTGATCTATATAAATTACGTTCTTCGTGTTGTGGGGCATGATGCTACTACGCCTTATAAACTTAACTGTAACAGTTATTAAATTTACAGGCGTCACACTACTGTCGATCGTGGTTGTGGTTTTATGGCAGTTGTTCTTGCGCACATGTTTGTAGTATTAAATATGCGCACAAAAAGATTTGGATACCACGGTTGCGGGCATGCTGCAGAAATTAGCTATAGATTGCAATCTTGATTTTAACTGTGATATGGGTTATGAAGAGCTGAGGAAGGTTGAACGGGTAATGGTGTGTGAGTAGTATGGGCGCGAAATGGACGAGTGCAGGAATGTTGCAAATGTTACGCAATGTTGCAAGAGTGCCACCCTCACCCCCTTGTTGCAAGGCACCCCACCCCTTTTGGTGCCAACTTCCACCGCTCTTTGTTGCAAGGCACCCCCCTTTGTTGCCAAACCAAAAATGGGGTTGCAAGGGGTATGCAAGTTGGAGGCGGAGTTATCCCCCAAGCTGAAACCCCCAAAGGGGAGTGCCAACCCTTTGTTGCCAACTTCAAAATGGGGTTACAAGGGTTATGCAACTTGGAGTTATCCCCCAAGCTGAACCCCCCAAAGGGGCATACCTAACCTAAGAGGGCCTCTTTGGGGGAGAAGTTGGGACGGCCTCATCCTCCAAAGGTACATACCTAACTTAAGGTGGAGGGAACCCAGAGGAGGAGGGTTCTTTGCTTGGCGAGAGCCAAGCGCATGAGTCCTTCAGCCATGACGCAGCTCTCTTATAGGGCTCCTAATCAGCCAGGTGGCTTAATCAGCCAGTGCCTCCGGGCATCATCAACTCAGGCATCATCAGCTCAGGGCATCAGTTGACACGTCACGCGTTTGCGGGCTCGAGTCCCGTGGGTACGGTTGCTGGGCGCCCTAGGCATCACCCCGTACGGTTGATGGGCGCCCTAGGCATCACCCCGTACGGTTAATGGGCGCCCTAGGCATCACCCCGTCCGGTTGCTGGGCGCCCTAGGCATTATCCAGACCAGTTGCTGGGCGATCTAGGCATCAGTTCGGTCCGGTTGCTAGGCGCCCTAGAAATCACATCGTACGGTTACTGGGCGCCCTAGGCATCATCCCGTCCGGTTGCCTGGCACCCTAGGCATCAGCCCATACAGTTGTTGGGCGGCCTAGGCATCAGTCCTACTGGTTGCTGGGCGCCCTAGGCATAACCACGTACGCTTTCTGGGCATCACCCCGTCCGGTTGCTGCCAAATCGTACGGAAAAAGAACACCATAGCCAGAAAAATGGTAACCGTGGTGATAGGCATGACCTAATGATCAATTGGGGTTTGAGACCTGTTGGTAACCATGGTAATAGCCATGGGGTGGTAACCATGGTGATAGCCACGGCCTAATGATCAATTGGTTTCCAGACCCGGAGCGGTTGGTAACCATGGTGAGAGCCACGGCCTAATGATCAATTGGTTTCCAGACCTGTTGGTAACGATAGCCATGGGTTGGTAGCCATGGTGATAGCCACGGCCTAATGATCAGAAAAAAAGAAGAAAAAAGTTAATCTAAAAATAATGATTGCTATCCAAGATATCGTATTTTACACCCCACTACATCACAAGTCTGCATGTCCCTTATGGGAATTTAAATATCTTCCACTTTTATGATACGCATTTTAATTCCCCAGGCTATCACATGCCAGCAGCATACCTATAAAAAATATAAATTTTTGTGCGCTATATATATATATATATATATATATATATATATATATATATATATATATATATATATATATATATATATGAGAAAGAGATAAACAACATCGCGAAAAGGCTCGAAATCTACGGGACAGTTGTCCAGTGCCCTTTTTGTCCATTTGTCAGAGTTATCCCATTGTATTGATTGGAATAATGTTTCAGTTTTGTTTCACTCTAGCAACATTGTTAATAGAAATATTCTTGAGTCGGCTATAATTCAACTTACAAATAACCTTAACATGAGTAAAGGTCTGTTTCAACTTGATCCCGTTGCTCTGAATTCCTTCAGAATGGATTTAAACAAAAAGGGCAGGTTGTTAAATCTTTGGTAAAAAATTTGTTTTTGTCGGTTGTTTCCCTTACAATTTTATTTTTCAATTTTTTGCTGTATGAGTGTATGTGTATGTATGTATGTGTATGTGCGTATGTGTGTGGTCATTGCAGTTAAATGTGTTTGTATGTATATGTGTGTATATGTATGTATGTATGTGTGTATATGTATGTATGTATGTATGTATGCAGTTAATATATATATATATATATGTATATGTGTATGTACCTTACCTTACCTTACAACCTCACAAAGGTTCTGCGGGATGATTTCTCATTTCGTGAAGGTCAAGCTTGTATATATATATATATGTATATGTGTGTGTGTGTGTGTGGTGTTTGATATATGTGTGTATATGTATATATATTTGGGTATGCGGGTATATATGTGTACGTGTATTATTTGTAATTTTTTCAAGTTATTATTTATTTATTTCTTTATTCTTTGCGACTACCGTTTTCTCAGACAATAATTATAAAAACAAATTTGGTAATTTTTTTCCCTTATGAATATATATAATATATATATATTCTGTATATATGCGTTTATATTCGTATATATACCGTAAATATGTTGTATATATATTTTTATTGTTCTTGTATATATCATCTAGGATCATTTTGTTTTCCAATTTATATTTATTTGTACTTTTGTATTCGTTGTGACTATAATATGCATATGTGGTAATTTTTTCCCTTATAAATTGGTGTGCCTCTCTTAAAATTTATCTTTCAATTTTTATTTTTTAATATGGACATATATATCATTTTGGCAGCATCTATTAAATCGATTGTAAAACCTCCCTCTTGAGCTTGAATTGGTAGACTCTACTTACAATATTTATATTTATTTATTTCTTTATTCTTTTGTGACCTGTTCCATAAAAAAGCCATTTGAATTTATATGGAAGGTCGGCCAAAGTGCTAAAAGTGTCTTTATATATATATATATGTATATGTATATATGTGTATATATGTATATATATATATATATATGTATGTATATGTATTTATGGTTTTTTTTATTGCCTGTTTATTTCTTTATGATATTTAGGCTGTGACATATATATCACTAAGGCACTATTTTGTAATTAATTTTTCTCAATTATATTTATATTTATTTTTATTTCTTTATTCCTCTGTGACCATATAAATGTTGGCTCCTCCACAATTTTTTTCTATGCTTACTATATATATGTATATTTATATATATATATATATATGTATATATATATATGTATCTATATGTGAATGTGTATGTATGTATGTTTTTTTTGTAACCATATATTGCCTTGATCTGTCCTTTCACTCCAGTGTTCCTGAGGATGTCATTAGACGAAAGCGCTTGAGCACCCTTTGTGTTTCTTTTTCCTTCGTGGTTTTATTCATCATAAATACTTTCACGTGTCACTTTCGTGAAATAATTTTTCATATATATATATATATATATATATATATATATATATAAACAAAGTACACAGAACTCACCAAGTGGAGGTAGCTGCACATCGATCCAGCTTAGCCCATCCCAACCACCCAACATTATTATGGACTTTTGTCTAAGTCATTCCTTTTCCTGCTACCGAACTATGTGATTTAGTATTGAAAAATAGCATTATGTTTCTTGATTCCAATCTCACTCGAATGAATCCATCCCTTCGTTCTTTTCACAAACTGTAGCTGCTGCTTCTGTTACTAGCTTAATACCTCTTTCTAACTGCCTGTGTGTGACATGGCATCGCAAGTATGCCTACAAAATCTGACTGTTTGGAAGCGAGCTCTTTCAATCCTTTTCCGTTAATGCTGGAAAAGCGGAGGAATTAATCGCCCTTCTTCTTGCCAGTTAATAAGATCAATGTATTCTTTTGCTCCAAAGTTCAGAATGGGTATTGTAAACTTTCAGATTTCCTTTTGTGTTTTGCTTCTTGCAAGCATAATTCTTCGAATTGAAAGCTCTCTGATGTGCTCCTGATCATCGGTGATCATGGAGAACAATAGGTTCTCTGGGTAAGCAAAATAAGCGTTGCGTTGTATTGAAGAATCCACAACGTCAGTGGAAGGTATCTTGATCTTGAAATGGTTTCCCAGACATGTCTTCCTCCTTCTGTGCATAAAGATTTTGACTTAATGGTAAACCACATTGGAGCATAAACTTTCATTACAAATGTCGCGAATGCACGAAGGTTCTCTGATGGTTTATCTTTTATCAATGTATAAACGTAGAATTCGAGTTGCTATAGTGATCCACCTTGTATGAGATAAAGTTCCTGGATTTTTTGCAGACAAATCCTGAGATCACTTACCTGAGCACACAGCTTTACAGATTTCAAGCAAATACTTCTGGTCCATACTTAAGTCCTCAATTGCTATGTATGGTATATCAGCTTCAATTTTATCAAATCCTGCAACTGGAAGTTGTTCACAATTTCTCAGTGCTTTGCCAATTGTTCTAGAGAAGGTATCAGCTCTTGTTGTGCTCCCATCAATGTGATATAACAAGTGGCGAAGTGGAAGTTCGTTAGCGTGCAATTGATATATTAGCCACTGCAAAGGTCTATCTAATGCCAATTCTAAGAGGCTAATAATTCCATCATGCCTTTCTGTGTTTACAGGAATTCCATCCCATCCAATAGCCACCAGTTCATCAATGTTTTGAACATTTTCTGATAAAAACTGAATTAACGAATCTTTAATACCATGAGCAGTACCAGAGACAGGTGCAATATGACCAACATAGCAAGACCCTGGTTCTCTTACTAAGGTTATGTGTTCTTCAATGACCGACTTGTAATAATATTTTGCCTTGCTTGATATGACATTTAGTTTTATCTTTTCTTCCATCAAAATATAGAGCTTTTAAGTGTTCCTCATTATCTTGTTGCATTTTATTTCGTACTTTCGTCTTTTCTCTTCTAATTTTACTCCTGTCAATTGCGAGGGATGTATCCTCATTTCCTATTAGACCAACATCTTGCAGGTCAGCAGATGCCAAAGATGCACCTGCCCGGTCAGATATGCCGTATCTATCACAAAGTTGTGCAACATTTCCTAAATTAACTCTCATTTGTTGATGCGAGTTAGACGGTGTAGCATCATCAACAGCTCTTGTTTTGGTCGGGTTTGATTCTTTCCCTGAGCAAGCTAAAATGTCACCCTCAGAATCAGAAGAATGAAGGCCTGGGCCTAGAGCAGAGCTTTCCAAACTGTGTGTCGCGACACATTAGTGTTTTTTGTATTTTGAAAATTTTGATTTTTCTATCAACAAAATCGGCTAGAAGATAAACACCCTACTGAAAAATTATCTGATATTTGATATTTGATAACAAAAATTAATTAATGTGTCGTGAAAATTTGTATGCTTAAATAGTGTGTCGCCAACGTGAAAATTTGGAAAGCTCTGGCCTAGAGCATCATCATTGTTGAAATGCTTTTGCTAATTTAAGAAAGTTCCACTTCTTTTCGTTTCATATTCTTTTTAAGTTTTTCAGTTGTTATTTTATCTATGTTCCCAATTGCCATTTTTCTATCTCCTCTTTGATCAGTGAGAAATTTTTTCTCAATGCGCGGAACCTTTTTAGTTTTATCACAGTGACATGAATCAAACTCGCATTTGCAGCTAGCAATATCAAATAAATTTTTTGTTTTTTCTCTTAACAACTGGAATTTGTTTTGATAATTTGGGTTTCCTTTTCTTCCTTTGTATGGCTTTATCAACACCATATATTTATGATAGGAGCGAATAAGGTGCAAAACTCTTTTGTGAGAAACTGTTGAAATTGAGGCCTTTATCGAAATATTTTCAATATCTAAAGCGACTCTTTCTGATGCGTCACAGACTGCAGGATCTTTGTTATTATTAGTGAACTTTATGTCGGCTCTTACCCATAAATAATGTCTAAACACTTCTTCATAGGTTGGAAGCCTATTGCTATTTAGTTCTTTAGCAGCGCCAAAAACTGGGCATAACTAAACTGCCTTGTCTTTACTTTTTTTATCCATTTTAAGATTTCTGAAAAAAATAGAACTAATGTAATTAAATCATTGAATTACAAGAAATAAATATTTATGCATGCAAAAACGGTTAAGTAGTTGTACTAATATGTTAAACTAAACTGTAAAACATCCCGTCACTGCACACACTTTAGGAGACTGAGTGACTGAGGCTCAAAATGTGACAGTTTTTCAAGGTCATTGGGGAGCCTTTTACTGAAACAGCAGCTAGTTCAAATTTGGTGGACATTTAAATTAGCGTCATTTACCACTTTTCCTAGGTATTCCAAATTGATATTCTAAAATTCATATTTTCGCTCCACCCTAATCGGTATATATATATATATATATATATATATATATATATATATATATATATATATATATGTGATCATATGTAGAATTCGGACCCCTACCAAGGTTGGGGTCCGAATTCTACATTAGCGGAAGGTTGGGGTCTGTATTCTCCATTTGGCTTGTTTAAGCTACTCTTTAACTATTTGAGTTTCTACATTTGCCTTAACATCCAAGGCCATGTTTAAGCTACGCTTTAACTATTCGAGTCAGTTTTAAATCAATGCATGGATGTAGGAGATCACACTTAAATTCATACTTAGACGAATTTATGTGGCATGAAAGACACATAAACAATACGTTTTTCCAATTTTGTGATACCATTTTTTCACAATATCCTTTTAATTAAACTTTCACTTAATAAGATTGGATCAAATGTACAATTCGGACCCCAGCCTTCTTTAGTTAGCTTTATAAGGCTAACTAACGAAAATATCATGACCTAACCTAACCAATCGTCAAGGGCGTACAGTTAACCTAACGATTGGTTAGGTTAGGTTGTGATATTTTCGTTAGTTCGCCTTATAAAGCTAACTAAAGAAGGCTGGGGGCCGAATTCTACAGTTGATATAAGATTTTACAATTGTGTGAATTTAATGGTTTTTATTTGTGATAATAATAATAAAATTTTCTATGAACCTTTAAATTGTTTATTGATGTCCTTATACGATTCGTTTGGGGTCTGGCTTCTATAATCTATACATTAGGGGAAAGTTGGGGTCTGGATTTTACATTAGGGGAAAGTTGGGGTCTGGATTCTACATTAGGGGAAAGTTCGGGTCTGTGTTCTCCATTAGGGTTACCTGGGGTCCGAATTCTACATATGATCATATATATATACAGTATATATCAGACAAAAAATAATACTTCCAGTTCAAAAGAATCGTATATACAACAGTTGTAAAATCAGAATATACAAGAATTATTTAATATATATACGCATCAGGCATAAACTAACAGTTTTCAGGCAGTGTAAAGCAGGAGTGACCAGACTTTACTGAGATGGGATCTACGTTTTCCAAAGTTCTCTCTATACGATCCGT
This sequence comes from Bathynomus jamesi, assembly GCA_023014485.1. Classification (NCBI taxonomy): domain Eukaryota; kingdom Metazoa; phylum Arthropoda; class Malacostraca; order Isopoda; family Cirolanidae; genus Bathynomus; species Bathynomus jamesi. The sequence goes on along the minus strand of JAJOZX010000770.1, from coordinate 1,144,120 downwards.
AGCATAATGGTAGAGCATCCAACCGGCAATTGGAAGGCCCTGGGTTCGATTCCCGGGCGGTTCGCCTCATTTTTCATTATTCGTTATCTCTCCTCCTCGTGTGCAGAAACGTTCCTTAACACTTATGTCGTTTCTATTCATTTATATACTGCGCGGTCATTGCAGTTATATGCATATATATATATATATAAAATATATATATATATATATATATAATATATATATATATATATATATATAATATATATATATATATATATATATATATACAGATGGAGAGAGAATAACCAAGAACAAAATTAAGTGAATATAAAAATATATTGCCAAATGCACACAGATATATTTTTCATTAAATTTTAACCCCAAATTTATGAGAAATTAGGTATACTGGAATAGGAAGAGCTTACTTTACTGATGTGATGATTTTCACTGCATGACATCAGCAAGCCGTGTGTAGTCCGGATTGTAGCTGCTGATTGCTAGCCTGAAACAAGCATCCAGGTGATCATCTGTCAGAGTGGCTCGGTATTTTGATTTGATGATATTCATGTGTGAGAACGTTGACTCACAAAGGTAGGTTGATCCAAAAAATGCGGTCAAGTAGATGGCACTTTTTCTGACATTCGGATACTTTTTTTCAAGAAGTAGGTGCCAAAAGTTTCCTTCTGAAGATCTGGATTCGATTTGAATGTCGTTTCGCAGAGTCAAAATTTCATTCTCGATTGCAGATATGCCCATATTAAACAATAAGGCCATTTTTGATGCAATATCATCAATGTCAAAGTTTGCACCAAATGGGAAGCACATGAATGTTGCAACAGGTTCTATTGTTGCTAAGTCTTGGAACCGTCTGTTGAAGTCTGTAATAACATTCTGCAACTGTTCAACGTATCGAACACTGTCAAACTGGTCGCATTCTTTCCCCTGACTTTCCAGCGGTGACATCATGTTCTTGATGTTCCGCAGTTGGTATCGCTGCAACTGTGAGGATACCAGGTCTAGTTTTTGTTTAAAAGCATTCACTAAGATAATCATTTCAACAATAGTTTTGTTTTCACCTTGCAACTCTTAGTTTAGCTGATTTAGAAAAGCAGTGGTGTCATTCAAAAAAGCTAAATCTAACAGCCATACTTCGTCTTCCAACTCTTTGTAATATATTTCTTTTAACTTCAGAAAGTCTTTCATTTCAGGTAAAAGATCCTTAAACCTCTGCAGGAATATACCTCTACTTAGCCACTTGATGTCAGTGTGCAACAAAAGGTCAGTCTGTTCTGCTTTATTTTCTTCTAGCTGAAACCGGAAGAGATGCCTTTATAGACTTCTCGTCCGAATAGAACACACAATCTTATGGGAAGTATTCATAATTTCTTTAATATTCAACATTTTATCACACAGTGCTTGTTGGTGAATTATGCCTTTTGTCACTTTTGCACAGGGCGATGAACCTTTTGGAGCGGCCAGTCAGAGCAGGTGATCCGTCAGTTGTTATGCTCACAAGCTTGTGAAGTGGGAATTGTGTGTCGTTAACAAACTCACTGAATGCATGAAAAATGTCCTCATCTCGAGCTTTCCCTCGTAAAGGTAGGATAACTGTGATGTGTCGATCACATCTGTCGAGTCATCACACTGTAGTGAAAGGAACACGCAGTCATGTATGTCTTTTTTCAGTTGTTCCACCAATTCTCATCCATTACTTCACAACGCCGCATCACAGTGTTTCTGGATAGCTGAAGCTGGTTAATAGCAGACAATATTTCCAATTTATTACTGAAATTCTGAAACAACGACTCTGCTGCCTCTGTAAATGCTTCTTTGAATACTCTCCATCCTGAAAAGGTTTCTTGTGTTTCGCAAGTACACGGCTCACCCGAAATGACGCAATCGTTGCTGCTTTCGATTTTAAGCTAGGCCCTGTAAAGATAGACTGCTGAGCACTAAGTTGAGACTTAAGTTCATTGACTTTTCTCTTACGTAGTTCACTTTCAGCTGGGAAATCACTGTCATACCGCTTGTGAATAGTTTTAAAATGCCTCTGTAAATTCCCCTTTTTGACGAAAGCGACACATGCATGTCAAATTAAAAACACATTTGGAATCTTTCATCGTAAAAAAATATGCCGTCTCCCACTCATTGTAAAAGTTGAAAGTTTTTTGTTTCTTGGCACTTGGTCCAACATTCATTTTAACGGTGTTAATGCAATTGGATTGGAAACTGACCTTCACCACCGATTATTCAAAATGACTGACGCGTCACTTAAGTGACATTCTCATAACAGCTCAGCTTACCGCGGTATGAAATTTTGGAAGAAATTAAAGTTAGCGGTATCATTTTCTGTGACATTAAATATCTCTCAGATTTATTAAAGTTAAACTTTGTTATTTTTTGTTAAATGACTGGTAAACACAACAATAAAACAAATAAATGTTTCTACCGATAATGGAGGTGATAACATAAAGAACGCTAATTTTGGGTACTAGCGATCGGGTCGTGTGCTCGTTAGTATTGTGAAATGTAAGGTCTCTGCTGCTAGGCTAAGCTACTGGTCATTCTGCGATCTACTAAAAATTGCTCTGCGATCTACTGGTAGATCGCTATCGACGTTTTGGCCACCCCTGGTCTAGTGTTTAAGGTTCTGTCGTGTCTCAGCATCTTATGTAACTATCTAATTCCTGTTATATAAACGGGCCTTTCAAATTAAATATGCAGTAGTCTTTATTTTTTCTATTTTTATTAAAGCCCTGACGAGGATTTACTTCGGTGTATGATGCAGTATGAGGAAATGATGGAACAGGAAGTTCAAATCGACCGATTTTATTTTAAAACATTCGCTATACAATTATATCTCTCTCTCCTTATTCTGACAAAAATAATAATAATAATAATAATAATAAAGCGCGGTTTACTATAATATTTTTTCTTTTTTCTTTTAGGGATTTGGAGAGGCGGGGAGTACATAAACATGTATACAGAGTCGCAGCAGTATGGCGATGAGTTGACTGTTTTATACGAAACTATCCCCCGAAATAAGGAATGCGAGATAATTTCGAAGAAACGATGTAAGTTTTTCTTTTTCTTTTTTTCTTGTGTGTGTGTGTGTGTGTGTGTGTGTGTGTGTGTGTGTGTGTGTGTGTGTGTGTTCTCGGGATAAGAATAAACGAAGTATTTTCGACATTTTGTTATATTATAATAATAAAATTAAGTGTAAGGTTTTAAGTCGTCTTTAAAAAAAGTATAACTGATACTTTTATAAATTAATACATCATTCCATTTATTGTATACTGTACATCGCACTTTTACGTAATATCGGCTTCAATATCTTATCACACATATACAAATACGAGTGGCACAATTATAAGCAATAATACATAATTTTATTTTTACCCATTATATATATATATATATATATATATATTACTTTTCAGTGCGATGATTCCTTATTTCACGAAGGTCAAGCTTGTCGCCCCTCCTCTAGAGTTGGCCTGGTGAAGTAGTGAATTGATTTCTTGAACTCTCCACCTCACATAGACAGGTACGCCAGGCTCATCGGGGATTGTTCTGAGTCAGGCGTCTAATCTTCTTTTGAAGAGGTCCACTGCAACACCATTCGTGTTCCTTAGGTCGTTGGGCAACTGATTAAACAGTTTTGCTCCGCCAACTACTTTCTTTCAGGGTTAAGGATGTTCCCTGTCTCGCCTTTAATTTGGGAACACGACACATTCTTCCTTTTCTACTTTCCACCGTTGTTTGGGGAGTTACAGGGTTCAGAGTAAGATTAGGGACTAATTTCTACATTATTTTCCAAGTGTAAATAATGGTGGCTCTCTCTCTTCTCCTTCCAGTGTATATAGGTTTAGTTCGAGTAAACTTTCCCAGTAATTTAGTTCTTTGCACCGCTTGATCTTGACTGTGAAGCTTCTCTGAATCCCTTCTAGCTGTCTAATGTATTCTTTTTTGTATGGGGATGTTAGGACCGAGCATTATTCCAGTTTGGTTATGATCAGTGTTTTCATTAGAGGAATCATTACTGTTATCTAATTTTGTCTTTCAAATTTCATATCATCAGTCATTACAACCCCTAAATCTTTAGCTCTAGAATTTCTCTGAATTCTCTGTCCATTTGGGTTACAATATTCCATGGATTTTAGGTCTTCTCTTTTTCCGTACCGTAACAGCTGAAATTTCTCAGTTTTAAACTTCATATTGTTGTCTTCCGTCCACTTGTAGATTCTGTTCGTGTCGGTTTGTAGAGATTCTCTATCTTCTGGGTTTCTTATTTTTCTACTGATCTTTGTGTCATCGGTAAAGGATGTTACTGTGCTGTCTCTGATAACGTCCTCATCTATGTCAGTTAGCATGATTATGAAGAGTAGTGGAGCTAATACTGTTCCTTTTGATGCTGAGCTGAGGACCTCTGATTCTGATGAAGATATGCCTTGTACTGTACCGACTTGCCCCGCTGACTAAAGAAATTATATATTCATTTCCCTACTGTTCCTATTATTCCTATACGTTTCAGTTTATGTTTTATGAGTCTAAGATATATATAGTATATATATATATATATATATATATATATATATATATATATATATATATATATATAGTTTTAACAGCTATAACATTAGGAATAAGATTTTTATTACATTTATACAAATAACTGTAGAACAATTTTATCTATTAATACACAGGTATCGTTTATTGAGTCGGTATATAATATATATATATATATATATATAAATATATATATATATATATATGCATGCGTCCTCACTTTATAAATACATAATGTTTGCTTCATTTACAATGGGAATCTATCAACTACCTCACTAAACAGAAGCTTATCATTAGATTCATAATCGCACTAGACCATTTTTTTTAAAAAGCTGAATAGCTGTTCTCAAGAGCCAGAAATAAAATAAGGCAGAGCCAATGATGCCCACACACATTTTAGAATAAACTTTGATAACGTTGTGGATTCTACAAGATTCCGGTATACGTAGCCATTTTATTAGACTCATAATTGCGGGGTCGTGAGATAATTGCAGTGCTAATGCTTCATAAGAATAGACACATTCTTTATTTCTAAGTAATACCCCGAGTCAGTGGTTACCATGGCTACCAACTGAATCAGTATTTACTATAAACGCAGCATTGTTTTCTGTAATCGGGTGTTTTAATTTTTCATTTTTTGCAAAAGTCCCCGACTTATGGGGTTGGATAATGCTTCACTAAATTCAAATCTTATCCCCAGGCTGCCCTGTAACTGTGGGTTCAGATGTGTGCTTACGTTAGTACATTGATCAGGTAAAAGATCAAAAGCGTATTAGTTAATATCTTTTATAAAGGCGTCTATAGTCACGCCTGTACCAGATACATCGCAGCCCTGATATCGCGGATCAGCTTGTGGTATGGGCGTGAACATAAAAAAATTGTTGTCTGTAGAGTATTTCACTCCCAAAGGTCCGCCTACAGATGCACCATTAGGGCATATCATACTTTTCCGAATCCGAATTTCACTCTGGCTAATATGTATTTTTATGTAAAATTTAATTCTAAGAGGGGTTTCTTTTCTGCAACTTTCCCAAAAATCGAGTTATCATGTTCAAATTACGGTTTTCTGTTCTATGTTGAAATAACGAATATTCAATGAACACAACCTCATATTTTTAACCCTTGTCGTAATTTGTTGCCATTTAGATACATTAACTTTGTTTAACTCTTACACAGGTTTAATACATACATACATAAGAAAAAAAATCTACTCCATTTGAATCTTTGTAACCATTTGGACGCAGAAGGCGAAGTTCAACATTCTTTCAATAGATGGCTCTGAGCAAGGAGGAAGTAATGGCCTCATCAGTTGAAGCTCTACACTATCACGTGGGACCCTCAAGGAAAGTACCTCTTCCATTTCACTCCCGAGGAACCTGAAGGAGAAACGCCTGCTCATAAGATCGCTCAGGGCCTGCATGAGTGGCTTCTGGATCACGGAGCTGACGAGAGCCTTGTAATGATTGGAGGAGACTCTACCAACACCAACACGGGTGGTCTGGAGGCGCCATAGCCCTATTGGAGAAGATGCTGGGTCGCAAGTGCCACTGGATGATCTGTCAGCTCCATGTGAACGAGCTCCCCTTGAGGCACTTAATCATCAAGCTGGACGGCCTTGTAACTCCCCGGTCAGGCTTCAGTGGGCCTATTGGAAAACTTCTTGAGAAAGTGAATGAACTCGAGGTCAACTTCAACTTCAAACCAGTGGAATTAACTGAAGATATCATAGAGCTGCCAGTAGAGATAGTCAAATCCCTCTCCACAGAACAGCACAACTGCTATCTTCTGATCAAAGCCATCAAGTCTGGAAGTCTCAGTCCACAGTTGGCTGGTCTCAAGTGCTGACCTCTGAACCAATCCAGGTGGCTCACTACTGCACAGGCCATCTTGCTGTTGTGGATGAGGGAGCACGGACTGAAGGGGGAGGTGTTGAGGAGGCTCGAGGTCCTCGTGAAGTTCTGCCTTAACTTCTTCAAAATGTACTACGACATCAAAGTGAAGCACCACCTCAAATTTGGTCTTGCACACGTTTTTTCAAGCCTGAGGCTGCTGAGGAACCAGACTACCGAGGTAAGGAACATCATCTCTGCTGCAGTGATAAGAGGAGCTTACCACGCACATCCTGAGAACATCCTGGCTTCATTCCTGTGCAGTGAGGATGAGCATCAGAGAGCTTTTGCTGTGAGCCAGATAGAGAAGATCAGAGAAGGAGACTTTGGTGATACTACAGAGAGGCCCCATAAAAATCCCAAAGTCAATCTGCAAGCCACTTCACCTGAGGATCTCATCAACTGGGAATCAGAGAATATTTACGAGCCTATTTTCACCTGCAAGATGACCTTGACAGCTCGAAGATCTCAGGAAAACTCCACTCAAAGTGGACGCTTTCTCTGTTCATACTCAGTCCTGCGAGAGAGCTGTACAGGAAGTCTCAACTGCCTCCCAAGCTGTGTACGGTCACGAGAGGAGAGATGGGTGGGTAAGAGACAGGATAGACCATCGAGAAATGTTCCCAGTGTTCAGATCGAAGCAGGACATACTTAAGAACTTTTCAGGTTCGAGTGGCTGATGAAGAGGCTGAAGCCATCGTTAATGCTCATAAGAGCTGAAAGTCCTCATAAGATCACAATATGAGATCTTATGAGGGCATGCTTTTCAGGGATCCAGGAAGAACAGGCGTGTAAACCTACACGTGGAGGTGGCAAATCTCCCGCTACTCGATCAGAGTAGAGCTGGTGAGCCGCGCCTATTCTTTGAAGAAAAACTTAAAATTCTTAAGTTTTACGTGAAATCTAAACATTTTCTCAGCACCCAGAGGTGTTGAAACACGCAAGAAATCAAGGATGATGTCAGAAAAACAGCTTTTAGACTAAATCATATGCAGAACAGCTGCGCGCTTTGGTTTGGGTGCCCTGAGGCTGCGTTAGGCAGCCTTCAAATCATAAAATCGCGATTTTGACCATGAAAATGAGATTTTTCGGAAAAGTTGCAAATAATAAACCCATCTTAGAATTAATGTTTACATAGGAATACATATTAGCCACCTTGTTTTTCCAAAATTTCAACCCTGAACCCAGAGTATGATATGCTCTAATGCACCATCAACAAGCAAAGTTATACTTCATATACCAAAATTTTGGAATTTGAAAGCCGAATTCTTATATTCGCCAACCATAGCTTTATGATGAAGCATGCCAATATGGACACGTTGCGGAAAAATCCCAAATGCCACATTTTCAATCTGCTTGCTAGTTAAACCGGCCGTGACAGTATGTATTTTTAAATTCTCACGTTTCGTTGGGTATTTAGCTGTCTTTTATCAATCGTTTCTCAATATCCAACTGTTTGGAGGTTGACAGCTTTACTGGCGAACTCTAAGATACAGTACGTGTCTAAAATGTGTACAATAGTGGGCTTAATAGATTGCTCGCTATCCTTATCCAGATTTAAGCGTATCTGGGGAGCTGTGCGTGTAATTTTGATTATCATTTCAGCACCGTTTAAAAGCAATTTTTTTTGTGACAAAAAATCAGAGTGTAATCTTCTATAACAGTTGTAAATTCTATTTTTAGAAATTTTAAATTTATTTTTTATACTGTGCAGGAATTGGGGCATATAATAACCCTGAGCCGCCAAATGGGTTTCTTTTGCATCTCTCGTAAAGTTTAAAACAGTTTTTAAATAGGCTCTATAATGATGATAACTAGCCCCTGGCGAGACGTTTTCTGGTTTAGGTACACATCACACTGACTTATTAAAGTATATAAAGAGTTGCTTTCTGGGTATACTGTGTATCCCCCTCCAGAATATGTGCCGTCCGAATGTGCGATTCTTAGTTTAGTGTAAAGAAATACGTTTGAAGGACAAAAAAATGGCTCCCTGACGACGAAATCAGGAACTCTGTAGGAGCAGTCGATGACCCAATAGCGTTGAGAGGATGAATTGTGATGAATTCGGACTCCACAATACTTGTTTGGGTTGGCGGCACATCAAAGGGAGTTAATTCTGACTTGTAGCACTCCGAGCTGTGTGGGTTTATAAACTGTGCCATAGCAAGCGTTAATGCAGCCTTCCTTTTCAATTGTACAACCACCTATGGGAGACAGTTGCATCAGATTTACCTTATATTAGTTTTTAAAAAATAAGTCCACGACTGGTTTCATACGTTTAGAACAAATATTGTTTTTTCTTTTTGAGCCCCTTTTCAGCTTTACACCACGTGTTGTCTGTTTATTTATCTTTTTTCCTTTTCCCCGCCGTAGAATGCGCTTTCTTCCCCTTAAAGAAACCTTTTGTCTTTTCTTTCTCCTTCTTCTAAAACCGCCAACGCCCATTTTTCTCTTCGCATCTTCGACGATTTCATACGGTGTACGCCGAAAATGCTTTCTGAAAGCTTCTTTAGGCTTAGTGCCTGCTATTATATCTTCAACCCAATTAAACCCAGATTGTAGGGCCTTCCTCCCAAGATATTTGGCGCTACTTTTCAGTGAGGGTACAGTAATACGCAGTATAGCCTAAAAAATTGACCCGATTCCTCACCCCTCGGTAGATAGAAAATGGACTTCGTGTCATTCTGTCGCAACACTCCGAAAGTGAAGCTTCACGGTTACGCTCCCCTTACGGAATGGAAATTTTTACCCCTCAATCTTTCTTATATATATATGTGGACCTAGTTTTAGCCGTTTAAGGTGATAATGATTTAATTGTATGCAGTGACTAATTGATGCAATGACTGATTGCTTATTAATGAAAGGCTGGGTTAATAATTTATGATGTCATACAGTATCACCGATTGGAATGGTGGTTATTTGATTTAGGCCCACCATACTATTGGAGGTGACCGAAATGGCAGCGAGGGTCACCAGCTTAGATTACACCCAAGCAAATTAATATTAAGGTTATAAAAAGTACCTTATGGTTTTGTAGTTTAATTAAGAAAATATTTATATTAATTTTCACAGTGAAAATTACAATGGAAAGACACTGACTAGAAAGCTTAACAATTCTATAATGACCTTTGAAATACGCTCGTTTATGTGAGGCTTAATGGTATACAAAATGGGACACAACCTGAAATATGAAACTTAGTGAATACAAAATTAATGCATGTACGTAATAATATAACAAATAGGTTATGTAATACACTGATTAGGGATGCTACAGATTATGCATAAATGATCTGTGAAAGAGGCCTATTAATGACACAGAAAGCGCGTACGTTTTGTACACTGAATAGAATAAGTTTCGGTACTTTATTTTTCTTATGAAAATAAAGCCGTTATTTATTCACTGTGGTATAACAAAGAATTGACAGTAATTAATTGATAGTTTTACGTTATGCTTATGACATAGACTTAGCTAATAAGATGAAATGTTAATAGCTTAATTGACACGTAATAAGTAATATACTCATCGATGGTGTGTAAATGGCATGCAACATAGAACATTGAATGGGCCTAGTAAATGATATAAAGAATGCACGTGCGTTTGGTACATTGAATGGAAAACATGACACTCTGATTAAGTAGGCTAGATGATTGAATGGGCCTAGTAACGATATAAAGAATGCACGTGCGTTTGGGATAGGCCTAATGATAGTTGAGGGAATATAACTATAAATGAATTAGGCCTGCAGTAGAGAACTTATTTATCGCACAAATATAGTATAAGTGAACACAATAGCGGATGATGTGAATTACAGGTTCTGAAGGACACTTGAATTAGGTAACAAGTCTACAGCGTTATTAACGAGATTCAATTGAAACGTTTAATTACTCACTTTGGGAGTATAACCTACCGTTCGGCGGTAGGCTAATGTAGGCTTCACAAATAAATGATCCTACAGGCGTAGGTCCGGTTGTGGTGGATGGAATGAAGAGGATCTTGTAGGAGTAGGCCTGGCTGTCGGTGTCTCTTGGAAGTTTGTTCCGTAAGTCAAGGTATGATGGGCCTGATGGAGTCTCGTAGACGACCGTTCTTCGTAAATCGGTAAAAGCTGACCAGATGTGGAGTGATTTGGGTTTGTAGCTTTCGCCGTCGAGTCACGCAATGTGTCCACCTTGAGGATGTTTCTCGTAGCGTTGCAACCTTGCCGGTGCTCTCGAGGATGATTGATAACCGGTTGATGCGGTAATGAAGAGACCAAGGGGAATTCCTGATGCCGTTGTGGTTTGCTGCGGCAGTATTGGTAGATCACTTCCAATGATGCTTCGTTTCTTGAATGTGGTGTTGAAGTGAGCCTTGGTTTGAGCCGGTTAAAGCTGATGAGGGGTGACAACGTACAGAGTAGTCTAACGAAATGGAAGCGCTAATGAAGTGAGAAGGAGTGTGAGTGGGTGCTCGCTTTTATACGTAGTTCCTGTGACATAGGACTTCGCACCAAATCTTAAGACGCCTTGTCCGCGCGTCCTTAGTTGAAAAGCTTGCGTTCGCCTTTTGGGAAGGAACAGACGTTTCATTGTTTGACTCTTTGCCCACGTGTGTTTTCCAAGACTCTTTGATGATAGCGTGGAAGGAAAGGATTTGTCTGTCTATCTGTTGGTCTATTTCTTGTCGATCCGCTACATATATATTGAAATACTGTTTAGTAGGTTAGATACGACTTTGACGTAATGAGGCTTATCATAAGTAATGCTCAAACTCTTTCCTCTATGATTGGGAATGTGCACAATGCGTAACAGGCGCACCTGACTGTCACCAACAAATTGATGTTCCAAATGTCGCTGTAAATATAACATATAGGGGGGTAAGGGCCGCTTTTGTTCCAATTCTCTAATTTTAGTTGATATAATAAACTGACTAAGTCATATGGTGATACATGAAAAGTATCTCTTGGAAAGCTTGGCCGTATTTACCCACAGGTAAAAGTTTGAACAACTCTTTGTCTTTAAAATTTCTACTGGCCCTCGATTTTAACTACAAAGTGTGGGCAGGTGTGTTCTTGTTTACGACTTCAAAAAGTAAATCAGACTTGAGGTTTGACCTTTTGAAGCCCTCGTTCAAGTCACTTACAATATCTTTGGTTGTCATAATCCTCCAGACCTAGTGTTAATTCTGTAGTAGAGTACTGTACGCACCCGTTCCGTGTCGAACGAATAGTATCATCTAAAGTTACACCTAATTTTTTACATTCATCTTGCCTTCTAAGAATCATAAAAACGACCTCTTTCTTCTCAATGCTTAAAAGTTTGCTGGTCAATTGAAATTCGCATAAATCAAATGGGACGTGTAAGAAAATGAGAATTTGTGAGTGCGGCATGCTTCATATGATGGACAGTTCGCGAAAATTCGAGCGCATGTGTAATGGAATTCGCTGTACGACATGCCATGAGAAATATAAGGCGGATGGTGTAAAGCATGTTTGTTATATGAAAGATGCGAAACCTGAAAATAATCCGTGCATAACTGAGAGACAGACAGAAACCCACAAACCAAAGAGGTTATTTCCAACCTACTTGTAAGCCAGACTATCTGTGACGAATGTATGAACGTTGAATGTGATGAGTGCATAAATGTGGTAAACGGAAAAACATTTTTAAGGCGACTGTAAGAGACTACCCCGTGAAACTCTTTGTGGACTATATTGTCAAGCTATCGGACAAATTAAAAAAATGACCGTATACTCAGAAATATTTACAGGTGATCCTTTGAAAAGAGGCAACAAACTTATTCATATATGTCCAGTTTAAAGACACTGTTATTCACGCCTTGTAAATTAGCTAAGTTGCCCAAAGTAATGGGCGTGAACGCTGATGTTTCTAAAGGCTATTTCCCTTACACATTCCTTACTGAAGACACTTTAAATTACACAGGACTTCCACCACCCAAGCATTACTTTAACTATGGCAGTATGAGTTCTAGTGAGCAGAAAGATTTTGAGAGGTATTACAACAGCTTTAACGACACCAATCCTTACAATATAGAAGATGAATGTGAGCGTTATTGTTTGAAAGACAATGTACGCCCGCTGAGAGTGTGCTTCCAGACCTTCAGAAGGGTATGCATAACCCGTTTCAATTGTGATCCGTTACAAGCCGCAACCACGATCGCATCACTGTGCTTCACGGTGTTCGAGAATAACTTTATGCCTAAAGACACCTTGGCTGTCATTCTCCGTAATGCCCCCGTGGTTGTGGATATAAGGCTACTTACTGACTGACACACCTTCAACAGCAGACTGGTGTGCTTATAAAGCATGCTTGAAACAAGGGTGAGGTGGCCATTAAGATTAACGGGCGCGTTTTTTGGGTGGATGGTCTGAGTGAGGACCAACACACCAGTGTGAAGACAGTGTACTCATTTAACGGTGCTGGTGGCATGGGTGCCCACCTGCTGAATGTGGAGGTACAGGGGATGTCCATGGGAGTTCGCCAGCTGATAGTCTTGCCTAGTCCCGTGCCCTTGATCAGCATATAAACATCCAGTTCACTCACAAGGTGTTGTGGGAGCATGAATATGATGCCCGGGTGAAGGGTGATTACCAGTATCATGAGGAAATAAGGGCCATCAAACGCTCAATGGTTGTGGACCATCTAAAATGCAGAGATATCTGTTTGGAGGCCGTACAAACCCCTTCAAGCTATACTTCCCACCTACGGAGGGTGTGAAACTTCATTACTACGATTTATGTTCTTCATATCCCTACGTAATGAAGAACAACCCATACTCCGTAGGAGTACCTGAAAAACTGGTGGCCCTGCGCTACCTACCATCGAGGACAATACAACTGGCTTCAATGAGAACAATTTTGGGCTCTCCTTTGTCGATGTACTCCCTCCTACAGATTTATGGATGCCGATCCTCCCCATCGTTATAGTTCACACGATCATGTTCCCACTGTGTGTGAAGTGTGCAGAGGAGAATAATGAGCATTGTAGCCACACACCAAACCAGAGGAAGTTCAGAGGCGTTTATACAAGTCCTGAGCTAGCCTTAGCTGTTCATCATGGTTACAGAATACTGAAGATTTATGAGGTGTGGAGGTTTCAGAAGCACCCCAACCTCTTATCCCGTATATAAGTACTTTTTGAAGAATAAAGTGGAGGCATATAGAATAAAGTTGAAGAATAAAATTGAAGAATAAAGTTGAAGAATGAAGTTCAGTTCGAAGACGAAAAAACTGCCTATATTCAGCGCTACCGTGATCGTGAAGGTATTCAGCTTGAGGGGGGTCTGATTGCCTGAAACCTTGGCCAGTGCTTTAGTGCAAAATTGTGCCTAAATAGTCTTTGGGAGAAATTTGCGCAGAATACAGACAAGGGTAACGTACATCTAGCTCAAAGTTAGAGTGAGGTTTGGGATTACGCAAACGCTATCGATAAAGAAGTCATGGAGATTGTGAATGTGGGCAAAACCTACATAATAAGACACAACAGAACAGAGATGTCTCCGGATACGTCGCGTGTCACAAACATACCTGTAGCGAACTTCACAACACCTTACGCACGCATCAAACATTGGAGTCTGTTGCATTCTCTTGGACGGAGAGTTCTGTACGCAGATAGAGATAGTGCGATACTCACAGAGAGAGAAGGTGAATATATGCCTACTACTGGCGAATTCTTCGGCAAGCTGACTGAAGAAATCAAGGATGGGTATGGCGATACCGTCTACGCCGATTATTTCGTTTCTACGGGGCCAAAACTTACGAGGTACGTGTGAGGACAGGTGATGAGTATAAATACATCGCCGAGGCTAAAGGTATCACCCTGAACCACGCAAACCAGCAGATCATTAACTTTAACTCGCTCAAAGAACTAGTGAGCTTGAAAGATACTGAAATAAGGGTGACCAGCCGCCGCACTTAGTGGGGACTCATAACTTCCGGGCGCAGAAGTTGGGGATGTGAAGGAGCTTTGGGGTATGAAGATGTGTCATAACACATACAGGAAACGAAAATAATAATTAAACGATACCAGGTGCCGGGCACCTACGACACTCTTCCCCTTGGATACCGTGGGGCATGAATATTTGCTGTATAAATATAGAGTTTGTTTTAGAGTCTATTTACTTGTTGACTATATTTTACAGTTTATTTATTTTTCTATTTATTACCTGTGTTTTAAATAAATTATGTTTCAGTTAGCGTTTCATTTCCTCCTTTGTGTATCAAATTCAGGCTGCTATTTGCCAATGGAAACGACGTGTGATAATAGTGATTAATGAAAATTGTGGTCATATCGCACATAAGTCTTATCTTACTAATATCTGTTTGTTTCCAGTGGAAGCTATAACTCTGTTTGTAATTAAATTATTTGAATAAAAATTTGACGGAATTTATTTGGATGTGTTCTTATTTAACTGGAAAAATTTTAGCCGTCAACTAATCCTATTAACGGAACAGCAGCTCTTCAAACAGGACTTTTTTTTCCGCGCCACCCGATATATATATAAACACACAGAGTATATATATATATATATATATATATATATATATATATATATATGTGTGTGTGTGTATATATATATATATATATAGTCTCATATAGTGTAAGGTCAGTGAGGAATTCAACTGTAGATGTTCATAAAATCTGCGACAAGTGCAGATTTGATACTCCTGCAGGAGCACTGGCTACCTAAGCAAGAGCTAAAATTACTCTCTACCATCCATGATGACTTTATGTACCATGCGTCATCAGCAGTAGACTTGTCAGATGAATTAATGTAAGGTAGGCCTTTTGGTGGTGTTGCTTTCTTATTAAGGAAAAATTTGTCAAAACATATAAGATTTTTAACAAGCGATAACGTAAGGTTGTTAGGCATTGAATTACAAGTGAACAATGATTGCACATTAATTGTAAACTGCTATTTACCATACAACAACGGCAGTAATCTAGATGAATACATTGATTTGCTGTACAAAATTAAGTCATTATCAGATAACCCCAAATATTCTCACTGTATAATAATGAGGGACTTTAACGCACATGTGAACTCGGAATTCTTTGGAGAATTGGGTAACATGTGCGAGTCGGCCAATTTAAGTATAAGTGATGTAGAATTTAGGGTGGATCGATTTTACATTTTTTTCGATTTCCATATTCTAATAGAGACAAAAACTTGCGCATGCATGAGAAAATAGCCTCTGCAAAATCTTAGCTTAATAGGTAATCATCTTCTGCCCCCGGCAGAGCGATGAAAATCATATTTTAGTACTAGTCAAAAACGTATTTTTCTTATAATTTTTAAAATATTTCAATATGATCAAAATTATTCCTAATAACTATAAAGTCGATGAAAAAGACCTCATATGATCGTTTTTCCAAGCGCGTTCTCCTACGTTAATATCTTTTGCCCCCGGCAACAACGTCAAATGTTGAAAAAATAGGTAATCTATATACATATTTTCAGATCGGCTCTTTGTCTTAAATAATGCATTTATATATTTCCCATAGCATTTATATCGTTGCTTAGGCATGAAATAACACACGCAAAATTTTATGACTCTAGAGTAATATCTTCTGTCCCCGAGAAAAGTCTAAATGTGGATTATAATTACGTTAATGCGATGTTATAAGTACGATAAGTACTAAGTACAGCTCCTCGCTTGCTAATTTTATAAAATTAGCAACCCAGAACTCACCACGAGGACGTGGCTGTACGTCGAGTTCCACCCTATCCAGCCCCAACCACCCTTCCTTTGGCTGCATGTCGATTTACATACGGTAATCTTTCTTAGAATCAAATCGTGGAATTTTTGTTCGGGAGTGAAGACGGGAGCGGATGAATCCGTCCCCCTCTTCTATTCCACTTACACTGGCAGAGGCTTCGGTTACTAATTTGATGAGTCTCTCGACCGCTTGAGTATGACAAGGGAATAGTGGGATCAGTCCATCAGGCTGGTCTCCCGTCTCAAGAAACTTTTTATTCGGGTATCAGGTATTGTTTTTGTAACGGGGGGTTCGGTCACCTCAGCCGTTTGCCAGTTGATCATTTCGTAATAGTTTTGACTATCGTAGAGCAGCTCAGGCATGGCGAAGGCTCGAATTTCCCCCGCTGGTGATTGTTTTGATCGTGCTTTTAATATTCTTCTCCATCCCAATTCTCTTATGTGTTGCTCATCGGCATGTAGCAGCTACATGCCGATGAGCAACACATAAGAGAATTGGGATGGAGAAGAATATTAAAAGCACGATCAAAACAATCACCAGCGGGGGAAATTCGAGCCTTCGCCATGCCTGAGCTGCTCTACGATAGTCAAAACTATTACGAAATGATCAACTGGCAAACGGCTGAGGTGACCGAACCCCCCGTTACAAAAACAATACCTGATACCCGAATAAAAGAGTTTCTTGAGACGGGAGACCAGCCTGATGGACTGATCCCACTATTCCCTTGTCATACTCAAGCGGTCGAGAGACTCATCAAATTAGTAACCGAAGCCTCTGCCAGTGTAAGTGGAATAGAAGAGGGGGACGGATTCATCCGCTCCCGTCTTCACTCCCGAACAAAAATTCCACGATTTGATTCTAAGAAAGATTACCGTATGTAAATCGACATGCAGCCAAAGGAAGGGTGGTTGGGGCTGGATAGGGTGGAACTCGACGTACAGCCACGTCCTCGTGGTGAGTTCTGGGTTGCTAATTTTATAAAATTAGCAAGCGAGGAGCTGTACTTAGTACTTATCGTACTTATAACATCGCATTAACGTAATTATAATCCACATTTAGACTTTTCTCGGGGACAGAAGATATTACTCTAGAGTCATAAAATTTTGCGTGTGTTATTTCATGCCTAAGCAACGATATAAATGCTATGGGAAATATATAAATGCATTATTTAAGACAAAGAGCCGATCTGAAAATATGTATATAAATTACCTATTTTTTCAACATTTGACGTTGTTGCCGGGGGCAAAAGATATTAACGTAGGAGAACGCGCTTGGAAAAACGATCATATGAGGTCTTTTTCATCGACTTTATAGTTATTAGGAATAATTTTGATCATATTGAAATATTTTAAAAATTATAAGAAAAATACGTTTTTGACTAGTACTAAAATATGATTTTCATCGCTCTGCCGGGGGCAGAAGATGATTACCTATTAAGCTAAGATTTTGCAGAGGCTATTTTCTCATGCATGCGCAAGTTTTTGTCTCTATTAGAATATGGAAATCGAAAAAAATGTAAAATCGATCCACCCTAAATTCTACATCACTTATACTTAAATTGGCCGACTCGCACATGTTACCCAATTCTCCAAAGAATTCCGAGTTCACATGTGCGTTAAAGTCCCCCATTATTATACAATGAGAATATTTGGGGTTATCTGATAATGACTTAATTTTGTACAGCAAATCAATGTATTCATCTAGATTACTGCCGTTGTTGTATGGTAAATAGCAGTTTACAATTAATGTGCAATCATTGTTCACTTGTAATTCAATGCCTAACAACCTTACGTTATCGCTTGTTAAAAATCTTATATGTTTTGACAAATTTTTCCTTAATAAGAAAGCAACACCACCAAAAGGCCTACCTTACATTAATTCATCTGACAAGTCTACTGCTGATGACGCATGGTACATAAAGTCATCATGGATGGTAGAGAGTAATTTTAGCTCTTGCTTAGGTAGCCAGTGCTCCTGCAGGAGTATCAAATCTGCACTGTCGCAGATTTTATGAACATCTACAGTTGAATTCCTCACTGACCTTACACTATATGAGACTATATATATATATATATATACACACACACATATATATATATATATATATATATATATATATATATATATATATATACTCTGTGTGTTTATATATATATCGGGTGGCGCGGAAAAAAAAGTCCTGTTTGAAGAGCTGCTGTTCCGTTAATAGGATTAGTTGACGGCTAAAATTTTTCCAGTTAAATAAGAACACATCCAAATAAATTCCGTCAAATTTTTATTCAAATAATTTAATTACAAACAGAGTTATAGCTTCCACTGGAAACAAACAGATATTAGTAAGATAAGACTTATGTGCGATATGACCACAATTTTCATTAATCACTATTATCACACGTCGTTTCCATTGGCAAATAGCAGCCTGAATTTGATACACAAAGGAGGAAATGAAACGCTAACTGAAACATAATTTATTTAAAACACAGGTAATAAATAGAAAAATAAATAAACTGTAAAATATAGTCAACAAGTAAATAGACTCTAAAACAAACTCTATATTTATACAGCAAATATTCATGCCCCACGGTATCCAAGGGGAAGAGTGTCGTAGGTGCCCGGCACCTGGTATCGTTTAATTATTATTTTCGTTTCCTGTATGTGTTATGACACATCTTCATACCCCAAAGCTCCTTCACATCCCCAACTTCTGCGCCCGGAAGTTATGAGTCCCCACTAAGTGCGGCGGCTGGTCACCCTTATTTCAGTATCTTTCAAGCTCACTAGTTCTTTGAGCGAGTTAAAGTTAATGATCTGCTGGTTTGCGTGGTTCAGGGTGATACCTTTAGCCTCGGCGATGTATTTATACTCATCACCTGTCCTCACACGTACCTCGTAAGTTTTGGCCCCGTAGAAACGAAATAATCGGCGTAGACGGTATCGCCATACCCATCCTTGATTTCTTCAGTCAGCTTGCCGAAGAATTCGCCAGTAGTAGGCATATATTCACCTTCTCTCTCTGTGAGTATCGCACTATCTCTATCTGCGTACAGAACTCTCCGTCCAAGAGAATGCAACAGACTCCAATGTTTGATGCGTGCGTAAGGTGTTGTGAAGTTCGCTACAGGTATGTTTGTGACACGCGACGTATCCGGAGACATCTCTGTTCTGTTGTGTCTTATTATGTAGGTTTTGCCCACATTCACAATCTCCATGACTTCTTTATCGATAGCGTTTGCGTAATCCCAAACCTCACTCTAACTTTGAGCTAGATGTACGTTACCCTTGTCTGTATTCTGCGCAAATTTCTCCCAAAGACTATTTAGGCACAATTTTGCACTAAAGCACTGGCCAAGGTTTCAGGCAATCAGACCCCGATCAAGCTGAATACCTTCACGATCACGGTAGCGCTGAATATAGGCAGTTTTTTCGTCTTCGAACTGAACTTCATTCTTCAACTTTATTCTTCAATTTTATTCTTCAACTTTATTCTTTATGCCTCCACTTTATTCTTCAAAAAGTATTTATATACGGGATAAGAGGTTGGGGTGCTTCTGAAACCTCCACACCTCATAAATCTTCAGTATTCTGTAACCATGATGAAGAGCTAAGGCTAGCTCAGGACTTGTATAAACGCCTCTGAACTTCCTCTGGTTTGGTGTGTGGCTACAATGCTCATTATTCTCCTCTGCACACTTCACACACAGTGGGAACATGATCGTGTGAACTATAACGATGGGGAGGATCGGCATCCATAAATCTGTAGGAGGGAGTACATCGACAAAGGAGAGCCCAAAATTGTTCTCATTGAAGCCAGTTGTATTGTCCTCGATGGTAGGTAGCGCAGGGCCACCAGTTTTTCAGGTACTCCTACGGAGTATGGGTTGTTCTTCATTACGTAGGGATATGAAGAACATAAATCGTAGTAATGAAGATTCACACCCTCCGTAGGTGGGAAGTATAGCTTGAAGGGGTTTGTACGGCCTCCAAACAGATATCTCTGCATTTTAGATGGTCCACAACCATTGAGCGTTTGATGGCCCTTATTTCCTCATGATACTGGTAATCACCCTTCACCCGGGCATCATATTCATGCTCCCACAACACCTTGTGAGTGAACTGGATGTTTATATGCTGATCAAGGGCACGGGACTAGGCAAGACTATCAGCTGGCGAACTCCCATGGACATCCCCTGTACCTCCACATTCAGCAGGTGGGCACCCATGCCACCAGCACCGTTAAATGAGTACACTGTCTTCACACTGGTGTGTTGGTCCTCACTCAGACCATCCACCCAAAAAACGCGCCCGTTAATCTTAATGGCCACCTCACCCGTGTTTCAAGCATGCTTTATAAGCACACCAGTCTGCTGTTGAAGGTGTGTCAGCCAGTAAGTAGCCTTATATCCACAACCACGGGGGCATTACGGAGAATGACAGCCAAGGTGTCTTTAGGCATAAAGTTATTCTCGAACACCGTGAAGCACAGTGATGCGATCGTGGTTGCGGCTTGTAACGGATCACAATTGAAACGGGTTATGCATACCCTTCTGAAGGTCTGGAAGCACACTCTCAGCGCGCGTACATTGTCTTTCAAACAAAAACGCTCACATTCATCTTCTATATTGTAAGGATTGGTGTCGTTAAAGCTGTTGTAATACCTCTGAAAATCTTTCTGCTCACTAGAACTCATACTGCCATAGTTAAAGTAATGCTTGGGTGGTGGAAGTCCTGTGTAATTTAAAGTGTCTTCAGTAAGGAATGTGTAAGGGAAATAGCCTTTAGAAACATCAGCGTTCACGCCCATTACTTTGGGCAACTTAGCTAATTTACAAGGCGTGAATAACAGTGTCTTTAAACTGGACATATATGAATAAGTTTGTTGCCTCTTTTCATAGGATCACCTGTAAATATTTCTGAGTATACGGTCATTTTTTTAATTTGTCCGATAGCTTGACAATATAGTCCACAAAGAGTTTCACGGGGTAGTCTCTTACAGTCGCCTTAAAAATGTTTTTCCGTTTACCACATTTATGGCACTCATCACATTCAACGTTCATACATTCGTCACAGATAGTCTGGCTTACAAGTAGGTTGGAAATAACCTCTTTGGTTTGTGGGTTTCTGTCTGTCTCTCAGTTATGCACGGATTATTTTCAGGTTTCGCATCTTTCATATAACAAACATGCTTTACACCATCCGCCTTATATTTCTCATGGCATGTCGTACAGCGAATTCCATTACACATGCGCTCGAATTTTCGCGAACTGTCCATCATATGAAGCATGTCGCACTCACAAATTCTAATTTTCTTACACGTCCCATTTGATTTATGCGAATTTCAATTGACCAGCAAACTTTTAATTATTGAGAAGAAAGAGGTCGTTTTTATGATTCTTAGAAGGCAAGATGAATGTAAAAAATTAGGTGTAACTTTAGATGATACTATTCGTTCGACACGGAACGGGTGCGTACAGTACTATACTACAGAATTAACACTAGGTCTGGAGGATTATGACAACCAAAGATATTGTAAGTGACTTGAACGAGGGCTTCAAAAGGTCAAACCTCAAGTCTGATTTACTTTTTGAAGTCGTAAACAAGAACACACCTGCCCACACTTTGTAGTTAAAATCGAGGGCCAGTAGAAATATTAAAGACAAAGAGTTGTTCAAACTTTTACCTGTGGGTAAATACGGCCAAGCCTTCCAAGAGATACTTTTCATGTATCACCATATGACTTAGTCAGTTTATTATATCAACTAAAATTAGAGAATTGGAACAAAAGCGGCCCTTACCCCCCTATATGTTATATTTACAGCGACATTTGGAACATCAATTTGTTGGGGACAGTCAGGTGCGCCTGTTACGCATTGTGCACATTCCCAATCATAGAGGAAAGAGTTTGAGCATTACTTATGATAAGCCTCATTACGTCAAAGTCGTATCTAACCTACTAAACAGTATTTCAATATATATGTAGCGGATCGACAAGAAATAGACCAACAGATAGACAGACAAATCCTTTCCTTCCACGCTATCATCAAAGAGTCTTGGAAAACACACGTGGGCAAAGAGTCAAACAATGAAACGTCTGTTCCTTCCCAAAAGGCGAACGCAAGCTTTTCAACTAAGGACGCGCGGACAAGGCGTCTTAAGATTTGGTGCGAAGTCCTATGTCACAGGAACTACGTATAAAAGCGAGCACCCACTCACACTCCTTCTCACTTCATTAGCGCTTCCATTTCGTTAGACTACTCTGTACGTTGTCACCCCTCATCAGCTTTAACCGGCTCAAAACCAAGGCTCACTTCAACACCACATTCAAGAAACGAAGCATCATTGGAAGTGATCTACCAATACTGCCGCAGCAAACCACAACGGCATCAGGAATTCCCCTTGGTCTCTTCATTACCGCATCAACCGGTTATCAATCATCCTCGAGAGCACCGGCAAGGTTGCAACGGTACGAGAAACATCCTCAAGGTGGACACATTGCGTGACTCGACGGCGAAAGCTACAAACCCAAATCACTCCACATCTGGTCAGCTTTTACCGATTTACGAAGAACGGTCGTCTACGAGACTCCATCAGGCCCATCATACCTTGACTTACGGAACAAACTTCCAAGAGACACCGACAGCCGGGCCTACTCCTACAAGATCCTCTTCATTCCATCCACCACAACCGGACCTACGCCTGCAGGATCATTTATTTGTGAAGCCTACATTAGCCTACCGCCGAACGGTAGGTTATACTCCCAAAGTGAGTAATTAAACGTTTCAATTGAATCTCGTTAATAACGCTGTAGACTTGTTACCTAATTCAAGTGTCCTTCAGAACCTGTAATTCACATCATCCGCTATTGTGTTCACTTATACTGCATATTTGTGCGATAAATAAGTTCTCTACTGCAGGCCTAATTCATTTATAGTTTATATTCCCTCAACTATCATTAGGCCTATCCCAAACGCACGTGCATTCTTTATATCGTTACTAGGCCCATTCAATCATCTAGCCTACTTAATCAGAGTGTCATGTTTTCCATTCAATGTACCAAACGCACGTGCATTCTTTATATCATTTACTAGGCCCATTCAATGTTCTATGTTGCATGCCATTTACACACCATCGATGAGTATATTACTTATTACGTGTCAATTAAGCTATTAACATTTCATCTTATTAGCTAAGTCTATGTCATAAGCATAACGTAAAACTATCAATTAATTACTGTCAATTCTTTGTTATACCACAGTGAATAAATAACGGCTTTATTTTCATAAGAAAAATAAAGTACCGAAACTTATTCTATTCAGTGTACCAAAACGTACGCGCTTTCTGTGTCATTAATAGGCCTCTTTCACAGATCATTTATGCATAATCTGTAGCATCCCTAATCAGTGTATTACATAACCTATTTGTTATATTATTACGTACATGCATTAATTTTGTATTCACTAAGTTTCATATTTCAGGTTGTGTCCCATTTTGTATACCATTAAGCCTCACATAAACGAGCGTATTTCAAAGGTCATTATAGAATTGTTAAGCTTTCTAGTCAGTGTCTTTCCATTGTAATTTTCACTGTGAAAATTAATATAAATATTTTCTTAATTAAACTACAAAACCATAAGGTACTTTTTATAACCTTAATATTAATTTGCTTGGGTGTAATCTAAGCTGGTGACCCTCGCTGCCATTTCGGTCACTTCCAATAGTATGGTGGGCCTAAATCAAATAACCACCATTCCAATCGGTGATACTGTATGACATCATAAATTATTAACCCAGCCTTTCATTAATAAGCAATCAGTCATTGCATCAATTAATCACTGCATACAATTAAATCATTATCACCTTAAACGGCTAAAACTAGGTCCACATATATATATAAGAAAGATTGAGAGGTAAAAATTTCCATTCCGTAAGGGGAGCGTAACCGTGAAGCTTCACTTTCGGAGTGTTGCGACAGAATGACACGAAGTCCATTTTCTATCTACCGAGGGGTGAGGAATCGGGTCAATTTTTTAGGCTATACTGCGTATTACTGTACCCTCACTGAAAAGTAGCGCCAAATATCTTGGGAGGAAGGCCCTACAATCAGGGTTTAATAGGGTTGAAGATATAATAGCAGGCACTAAGCCTAAAGAAGCTTTCAGAAAGCATTTTCGGCGTACACGGTATGAAATCGTCGAAGATGCGAAGAGAAAAATGGGCGGTGGCGGTTTTAGAAGAAGGAGAAAGAAAAGACAAAAGGTTTCTTTAAGGGGAAGAAAGCGCATTCTACGGCGGGGAAAAGGAAAAAAGATAAATAAACAGACAACACGTGGTGTAAAGCTAAAAAGGGGCTCAAAAAGAAAAAACAATATTTGTTCTAAACGTATGAAACCAGTCGTGGACTTATTTTTTAAAAACTAATATAAGGTAAATCTGATGCAACTGTCTCCCATAGGTGGTTGTACAATTGAAAAGGAAGGCTGCATTAACGCTTGCTATGGCACAGTTTATAAACCCACACAGCTCGGAGTGCTACAAGTCAGAATTAACTCCCTTTGATGTGCCGCCAACCCAAACAAGTATTGTGGAGTCCGAATTCATCACAATTCATCCTCTCAACGCTATTGGGTCATCGACTGCTCCTACAGAGTTCCTGATTTCGTCGTCAGGGAGCCATTTTTTTGTCCTTCAAACGTATTTCTTTACACTAAACTAAGAATCGCACATTCGGACGGCACATATTCTGGAGGGGGATACACAGTATACCCAGAAAGCAACTCTTTATATACGTTAATAAGTCAGTGTGATGTGTACCTAAACCAGAAAACGTCTCGCCAGGGGCTAGTTATCATCATTATAGAGCCTATTTAAAAACTGTTTTAAACTTTACGAGAGATGCAAAAGAAACCCATTTGGCGGCTCAGGGGTATTATATGCCCCAATTCCTGCACAGTATAAAAAATAAATTTAAAATTTCTAAAAATAGAATTTACAACTGTTATAGAAGATTACACTCTGATTTTTTGTCACAAAAAAAATTGCTTTTAAACGGTGCTGAAATGATAATCAAAATTACACGCACAGCTCCCCAGATACGCTTAAATCTGGATAAGGATAGCGAGCAATCTATTAAGCTCACTATTGTACACATTTTAGACACGTATCTTAGAGTTCGCCAGTAAAGCTGTGAACCTCCAAACAGTTGGATATTGAGAAACGATTGATAAAAGACAGCTAGATACACAACGAAACGTGAAAATTTAAAAATACATACTGTCATGGCCGGTTTAACTAGCAAGCAGATTGAAAATGTGGCATTTGGGATTTTTCCGCAACGTGTCCATATTGGCATGCTTCATCATAAAGCTATGGTTGGCGAATATAAGAATTCGGCTTTCAAATTCCAAAATTTTGGTATATGAAGTATAACTTTGCTTGTTGATGGTGCATTAGAGCATATCATACTCTGGGTTCAGGGTTGAAATTTTGGAAAAACAAGGTGGCTAATATGTATTCCTATGTAAACATTAATTCTAAGATGGGTTTATTATTTGCAACTTTTCCGAAAAATCTCATTTTCATGGTCAAAATCGCGATTTTATGATTTGAAGGCTGCCTAACGCAGCCTCAGGGCACCCAAACCAAAGCGCGCAGCTGTTCTGCATATGATTTAGTCTAAAAGCTGTTTTTCTGACATCATCCTTGATTTCTTGCGTGTTTCAACACCTCTGGGTGCTGAAAAAATGTTTAGATTTCACGTAAAACTTAAGAATTTTAAGTTTTTCTTCAAAGAATAGGCGCGGCTCACCAGCTCTACTCTGATCGAGTAGCGGGAGATTTGCCACCTCCACGTGTAGGTTTACACGCCTGTTCTTCCTGGATCCCTGAAAAGCATGCCCTCATAAGGCTTCTAGGACAAAATCCCCCCGTGGACAAAATCCCCTCGTGGACAAAATCCCCTCGCGGACAAAATCCCCCGGACACAACCCCCCCGGACACAATCCCCCCGCGGACAAAATCCCCCTAAGGCTTTATTAAAAAAATAAGAATACGACTGACTTTATTAAAGTTTTAACAAAAATATCACGACTTAACCTAACCAATCGTCAAGGGCGTACAATTACCTAACCGGGCAAACAAATAAGAATACGACTGACTTTATTGAAGAAGAAAAATTAAAAACACAAAGTCAAACAAAATTCAAAATTTAAAAAGACAAATTAAAAGCAATTCCCTTAAGAAAATCAAAAATAGACCTGTTGTTATAGTCTTGTACAATTTTCAAAATGCGAGAAGAAGAAGACTTATACTTCTTCCTTTGCGGTTCTGTCGGCAAGCCAGCGATAATTTGAGAAATAAATGCCGGTTGGTAGCTTATTTCTTGCCCTAAAACTTTTAAAAATTTCCATATGTTTGGATGCGAGCATCCTGTTAGAGATGCAAAGCGTCTACGCCAGCCTTCGACAGAGTTATTTGTACGTGGAAGTTCTGTAATTGTTCTTGAGTACATATTCCAAATAGAAATGCTAAAAGTGGGTTCTCTTCGTCCTCGTCGGCATGGCCTTCCAATATAATTATCTTCAAAATAATCGAGAATTGGCAAACCTTCCACTGGTATAAAATCGTATAATTGTTCAAAAGCATCAACAACTTTTTCTGGAGGCACAAAAGCTAGAGCAGGTATCATTCGAATTTTTAAGGCAAAATCATTGTCATCTTGATATTTTTTCTGTAATCCGTGTTCCTGTATTTTTCGATAAATATTCTGACATAAATGGAAAAAGCACCCTTTCACTTCAAGTTCTGCAAAGTTTTTTCTCAAAGAATTTAGCATTGCCTTCTTTAATAAAGTCAGTCGTATTCTTCTTTTTTTAATAAAGCCTTAGGGGGATTTTGTCCGCGGGGGGATTGTGTCCGGGGGGATTTTGTCCATGGGGGATTTTGTCCGCGAGGGGATTTTGTCCACGGGGGGATTTTGTCCTGATACCCCTCATAAGATCTCATATTGTGATCTTATGAGGACTTTCAGCTCTTATGAGCATTAACGATGGCTTCAGCCTCTTCATCAGCCACTCGAACCTGAAAAGTTCTTAAGTATGTCCTGCTTCGATCTGAACACTGGGAACATTTCTCGATGGTCTATCCTGTCTCTTACCCACCCATCTCTCCTCTCGTGACCGTACACAGCTTGGGAGGCAGTTGAGACTTCCTGTACAGCTCTCTCGCAGGACTGAGTATGAACAGAGAAAGCGTCCACTTTGAGTTGAGTTTTCCTGAGATCTTCGAGCTGTCAAGGTCATCTTGCAGGTGAAAATAGGCTCGTAAATATTCTCTGATTCCCAGTTGATGAGATCCTCAGGTGAAGTGGCTTGCAGATTGACTTTGGGATTTTTATGGGGCCTCTCTGTAGTATCACCAAAGTCTCTTCCTTCTCTGATCTTCTCTATCTGGCTCACAGCAAAAGCTCTCTGATGCTCATCCTCACTGCACAGGAATGAAGCCAGGATGTTCTCAGGATGTGCGTGGTAAGCTCCTCTTATCACTGCAGCAGAGATGATGTTCCTTACCTCGGTAGTCTGGTTCCTCAGCAGCCTCAGGCTTGAAAAAACGTGTGCAAGACCAAATTTGAGGTGGTGCTTCACTTTGATGTCGTAGTACATTTTGAAGAAGTTAAGGCAGAACTTCACGAGGACCTCGAGCCTCCTCAACACCTCCCCCTTCAGTCCGTGCTCCCTCATCCACAACAGCAAGATGGCCTGTGCAGTAGTGAGCCACCTGGATTGGTTCAGAGGTCAGCACTTGAGACCAGCCAACTGTGGACTGAGACTTCCAGACTTGATGGCTTTGATCAGAAGATAGCAGTTGTGCTGTTCTGTGGAGAGGGATTTGACTATCTCTACTGGCAGCTCTATGATATCTTCAGTTAATTCCACTGGTTTGAAGTTGAAGTTGACCTCGAGTTCATTCACTTTCTCAAGAAGTTTTCCAATAGGCCCACTGAAGCCTGACCGGGGAGTTACAGGGCCGTCCAGCTTGATGATTAAGTGCCTCAAGGGGAGCTCGTTCACATGGAGCTGACAGATCATCCAGTGGCACTTGCGACCCAGCATCTTCTCCAATAGGGCTATGGCGCCTCCAGACCACCCGTGTTGGTGTTGGTAGAGTCTCCTCCAATCATTACAAGGCTCTCGTCAGCTCCGTGATCCAGAAGCCACTCATGCAGGCCCTGAGCGATCTTATGAGCAGGCGTTTCTCCTTCAGGTTCCTCGGGAGTGAATTGGAAGAGGTACTTTCCTTGAGGCTCCCACGTGATAGTGTAGAGCTTCAACTGATGAGGCCATTACTTCCTCCTTGCTCAGAGCCATCTATTGAAAGAATGTTGAACTTCGCCTTCTGCGTCCAAATGGTTACAAAGATTCAAATGGAGTAGATTTTTTTTCTTATGTATGTATGTATTAAACCTGTGTAAGAGTTAAACAAAGTTAATGTGTCTAAATGGCAACAAATTACGACAAAGGGTTAAAAATATGAGGTTGTGTTCAATTGAATATTCGTTATTTCAACATAGAACAGAAAACCGTAATTTTGAACATGATAACTCGATTTTTGGGAAAAGTTGCAGAAAAGAAACCCCTCTTAGAATTAAATTTTACATAAAAATACATATTAGCCAGAGTGAAATTCGGATTCGGAAAAGTATGATATGCCCTAATGGTGCATCTGTAGGCGGACCTTTGGGAGTGAAATACTCTACAGACAACAAATTTTTTTATGTTCACGCCCATACCACAAGCTGATCCGCGATATCAGTGGCTGCGATGTATCTGGTACAGGCGTGACTATAGACGCCTTTATAAAAGATATTAACTAATACGCTTTTGATCTTTTACCTGATCAATGTACTAACGTAAGCACACATCTGAACCCACAGTTACAGGGCAGCCTGGGGATAAGATTTGAATTTAGTGAAGCATTATCCAACCCCATAAGTCGTGGGACTTTTGCAAAAAATGAAAAATTAAAACACCCGATTACAGAAAACAATGCTGCGTTTATAGTAAATACTGATTCAGTTGGTAGCCATGGTAACCACTGACTCGGGGTATTACTTAGAAATAAAGAATGTGTCTATTCTTATGAAGCATTAGCACTGCAATTATCTCACGACCCCGCAATTATGAGTCTAATAAAATGGCTACGTATACCCGGAATCTTGTAGAATCCACAACGTTATCAAAGTTTATTCTAAAATGTGTGTGGGCATCATTGGCTCTGCCTTATTTTATTTCTGGCTCTTGAGAACAGCTATTCAGTTTTTAAAAAAAATGGTCTAGTGCGATTATGAATCTAATGATAAGCTTCTGTTTAGTGAGGTAGTTGATAGATTCCCACTTGTAAATGAAGCAAACATATGTATTTTATAAAGTGAGGACGCATGCATATATATATATATATATATATATATATATATATATATATATATTATATACCGACTCAATAAACGATACCTGTGTATTAATAGATAAAATTGTTCTACAGTTATTTGTATAAATGTAATAAAAATCTTATTCCTAATGTTATAGCTGTTAAAACTATATATATATATATATATATATATATATATATATATATATATATATATATATACATATATATATACTATATATCTTAGACTCATAAAACATAAACTGAAACGTATAGGAATAATAGGAACAGTAGGGAAATGAATATATAATTTCTTTAGTCAGCGGGGCAAGTCGGTACAGTACAAGGCATATCTTCATCAGAATCAGAGGTCCTCAGCTCAGCATCAAAAGGAACAGTATTAGCTCCACTACTCTTCATAATCATGCTAACTGACATAGATGAGGACGTTATCAGAGACAGCACAGTAACATCCTTTACCGATGACACAAAGATCAGTAGAAAAATAAGAAACCCAGAAGATAGAGAATCTCTACAAACCGACACGAACAGAATCTACAAGTGGACGGAAGACAACAATATGAAGTTTAAAACTGAGAAATTTCAGCTGTTACGGTACGGAAAAAGAGAAGACCTAAAATCCATGGAATATTGTAACCCAAATGGACAGAGAATTCAGAGAAATTCTAGAGCTAAAGATTTAGGGGTTGTAATGACTGATGATATGAAATTTGAAAGACAAAATTAGATAACAGTAATGATTCCTCTACTGAAAACACTGATCATAACCAAACTGGAATAATGCTCGGTCCTAACATCCCCATACAAAAAAGAATACATTAGACAGCTAGAAGGGATTCAGAGAAGCTTCACAGTCAAGATCAAGCGGTGCAAAGAACTAAATTACTGGGAAAGTTTACTCGAACTAAACCTATATACACTGGAAGGAGAAGAGAGAGAGCCACCATTATTTACACTTGGAAAATAATGTAGAAACTAGTCCCTAATCTTACTCTGAACCCTGTAACTCCCGAAACAACGGTGGAAAGTAGAAAAGGAAGAATGTGTCGTGTTCCCAAATTAAAGGCGAGACAGGGAACATCCATAACCCTGAAAGAAAGTAGTTGACGGAGCAAAACTGTTTAATCAGTTGCCCAACGACCTAAGGAACACGAATGGTGTTGCAGTGGACCTCTTCAAAAGAAGATTAGACGCCTGACTCAGAACAATCCCCGATGAGCCTGGCGTACCTGTCTATGTGAGGTGGAGAGTTCAAGAAATCAATTCACTACTTCACCAGGCCAACTCTAGAGGAGGGGCGACAAGCTTGACCTTCGTGAAATAAGGAATCATCGCACTGAAAAGTATATATATATATATATATATATATATATATATATATATATATATATATATATATATATAATGGGTAAAAATAAAATTATGTATTATTGCTTATAATTGTGCCACTCGTATTTGTATATGTGTGATAAGATATTGAAGCCGATATTACGTAAAAGTGCGATGTATACAATAAATGGAATGATGTATTAATTTATAAAAGTATCAGTTATACTTTTTTTAAAGACGACTTAAAACCTTACACTTAATTTTATTATTATCATATAACAAAATGTCGAAAATACTTGGTTTATTCTTATCCCGAGAACACACACACACACACACACACACACACACACACACACACACAAGAAAAAAGAAAAGAAAAACTTACATCGTTTCTTCGAAATTATCTCGCATTCCTTATTTCGGGGGATAGTTTCGTATAAAACAGTCAACTCATCGCCATACTGCTGCGACTCTGTATACATGTTTATGTACTCCCCGCCTCCCCAAATCCCTAAAAGAAAAAAGAAAAAATATTATAGTAAACCGCGCTTTATTATTATTATTATTATTATTATTATTATTATTATTATTATTATTATTTTTGTCAGAATAAGGAGAGAGAGATATAATTGTATAGCGAATGTTTTAAAATAAAATCGGTCGATTTGAACTTCCTGTTCCATCATTTCCTCATACTGCAGCATACACCGAAGTAAATCCTCGTCAGGGCTTTAATAAAAATAGAAAAAATAAAGACTACTGCATATTTAATTTGAAAGGCCCGTTTATATAACAGGAATTAGATAGTTACATAAGATGCTGAGACACGACAGAACCTTAAACACTAGACCAGGGGTGGCCAAAACGTCGATAGCGATCTACCAGTAGATCGCAGAGCAATTTTTAGTAGATCGCAGAATGACCAGTAGCTTAGCCTAGCAGCAGAGACCTTACATT
Organism: Bathynomus jamesi; assembly: GCA_023014485.1. Taxonomy (NCBI): domain Eukaryota; kingdom Metazoa; phylum Arthropoda; class Malacostraca; order Isopoda; family Cirolanidae; genus Bathynomus; species Bathynomus jamesi. Next base: position 1,112,234 of record JAJOZX010000770.1, on the reverse strand, counting down.
TCACAATACTAACGAGCACACGACCCGATCGCTAGTACCAAAAATTAGCGTTCTTTATGTTATCACCTCCATTATCGGTAGCAACATTTATTTGTTTTATTGTTGTGTTTACCAGTCATTTAACAAAAAATAACAAAGTTTAACTTTAATAAATCTGAGAGATATTTAATGTCACAGAAAATGATACCGCTAACTTTAATTTCTTCCAAAATTTCATACCGCGGTAAGCTGAGCTGTTATGAGAATGTCACTTAAGTGAAGCGTCAGTCATTTTGAATAATCGGTGGTGAAGGTCAGTTTCCAATCCAATTGTATTAACACCGTTAAAATGAGTGTTGGACTAAGTGCCAAGAAACAAAAAACTTTCAACTTTTACAATGAGTGGGAGACGGCATATTTTTTTACGATGAAAGATTCCAAATGTGTTTTTAATTTGACATGCATGTGTCGCTTTCGTCAAAAAGGGGAATTTACAGAGGCATTTTAAAACTATTCACAAGCGGTATGACAGTGATTTCCCAGCTGAAAGTGAACTACGTAAGAGAAAAGTCAATGAACTTAAGTCTCAACTTAGTGCTCAGCAGTCTATCTTTACAGGGCCTAGCTTAAAATCGAAAGCAGCAACGATTGCGTCATTTCGGGTGAGCCGTGTACTTGCGAAACACAAGAAACCTTTTCAGGATGGAGGAGTATTCAAAGAAGCATTTACAGAGGCAGCAGAGTCGTTGTTTCAGAATTTCAGTAATAAATTGGAAATATTGTCTGCTATTAACCAGCTTCAGCTATCCAGAAACACTGTGATGCGGCGTTGTGAAGTAATGGATGAGAATTGGTGGAACAACTGAAAAAAGACATACATGACTGCGTGTTCCTTTCACTACAGTGTGATGACTCGACAGATGTGATCGACACATCACAGTTATCCTACCTTTACGAGGGAAAGCTCGAGATGAGGACATTTTTCATGCATTCAGTGAGTTTGTTAACGACACACAATTCCCACTTCACAAGCTTGTGAGCATAACAACTGACGGATCACCTGCTCTGACTGGCCGCTCCAAAAGGTTCATCGCCCTGTGCAAAAGTGACAAAAGGCATAATTCACCAACAAGCACTGTGTGATAAAATGTTGAATATTAAAGAAATTATGGATACTTCCCATAAGATTGTGTGTTCTATTCGGACGAGAAGTCTATAAAGGCATCTCTTCCGGTTTCAGCTAGAAGAAAATAAAGCAGAACACACTGACCTTTTGTTGCACACTGACGTCAAGTGGCTAAGTAGAGGTATATTCCTGCAGAGGTTTAAGGATCTCTTACCTGAAATGAAAGACTTTCTGAAGTTAAAAGAAATATATTACAAAGAGTTGGAAGACGAAGTATGGCTGTTAGATTTAGCTTTTTTGAATGACACCACTGCTTTTCTAAATCAGCTAAACTAAGAGTTGCAAGGTGAAAACAAAACTATTGTTGAAATGATTATCTTAGTGAATGCTTTTAAACAAAAACTAGACCTGGTATCCTCACAGTTGCAGCGATACCAACTGCGGAACATCAAAAACATGATGTCAGCGCTGGAAAGTCAGGGGAAAGAATGCGACCAGTTTGACAGTGTTCGATACGTTGAACAGTTGCAGAATGTTATTACAGACTTCAACAGACGGTTCCAAGACTTAGCAACAATAGAACCTGTTGCAACATTCATGTGCTTCCCATTTGGTGCAAACTTTGACATTGATGATATTGCATCAAAAATGGCCTTATTGTTTAATATGGGCATATCTGCAATCGAGAATGAAATTTTGACTCTGCGAAACGACATTCAAATCGAATCCAGATCTTCAGAAGGAAACTTTTGGCACCTACTTCTTGAAAAAAAGTATCCGAATGTCAGAAAAAGTGCCATCTACTTGACCGCATTTTTGGATCAACCTACCTTTGTGAGTCAACGTTCTCACACATGAATATCATCAAATCAAAATACCAAGCCACTCTGACAGATGATCACCTGGATGCTTGTTTCAGGCTAGCAATCAGCAGCTACAATCCGGACTACACACGGCTTGCTAATGTCATGCAGTGAAAATCATCACATCAGTAAAGTAAGCTCTTCCTATTCCAGTATACCTAATTTCTCATAAATTTGGGGTTAAAATTTAATGAAAAATATATCTGTGTGCATTTGGCAATATATTTTATATTCACTTAATTTTGTTCTTGGTTATTCTCTCTCCATCTGTGTATATATATATATATATATATATATATATATATATATATATATATATATATATATATATATATATATATATATATATATATATTTTATATATATATATATATATATATATATATATATATATATCATATATATATATATATATATATAACTGAGATGGTGGATCGTATAGGGAGAACTTTGGAAAACGTAGATCCCATCTCAGTAAAGTCTGGTCACTCCTGCTTCACACTGCCTGAAAACTGTTAGTTTATGCCTGATGCGTATATATTAAATAATTCTTGTATATTCTGATTTTACAACTGTTGTATATACGATTCTTTTGAACTGGAAGTATTATTTTTTGTCTGATATATATATATATATATATATATATATATATATGATCATATGTAGAATTCGGACCCCAGGTACACCTAATGGAGAATACAGACCCGAACTTTCCCCTAATGTAGAATCCAGACCCCAACTTTCCCTAATGTAAAATCCAGACCACCAACTTTCCCCTAATGTATAGATTATAGAGAAGCCAGACCCCAAAACGAATCGTAATAAGGACATCAATAAACAATTTAAAGGTTCATAGAAAATTTTTATTATTATTATCACAAATAAAAAACCATTAAATTCACACAATTGTAAAATCTTATATCAAATGTAGAATTCGGCCCCCAGCCTTCTTTAGTTAGCTTTATAAAGGCGAACTAAGAAAATATCACAACCTAACCTAACCAATCGTTAGGTTAACTGTACGCCCTTGACGATTGGTTAGGTTAGGTCATGATATTTTCGTTAGTTAGCCTTATAAAGCTAACTAAAGAAGGCTGGGGTCCGAATTCTACATTTGAATCCAATCTTATTAAGTGAAAGTTTAATTTAAAAGGATATTGTGAAAAAATGGTATACAAAATTGGAAAAACGTATTGTTTATGTGTCTTTCATGCCACATAAATTCGTCTAAGTATGAATTTAAGTGTGATCTCCTACATCCATGCATTGATTTAAACTGACTCGAATAGTTAAAGCGTAGCTTAAACATGGCCTCGGATGTTAAGGCAAATTAGAAGAAAACTTCAAATAGTTAAAGAGTAGCTTAAACAAGCCAAATGGAGAATACAGACCCCAACCTTCCGCTAATGTAGAATTCGGACCCTAACCTTGGTAGGGGTCCGAATTCTACATATGTAGAAAATATGAATTCTAGAATATCAATTTGGAATACCTAGGAAAAGTGGTAAATGACGCTAATTTAAATGTCCACCAAATTTGAACTAGCTGCTGTTTCAGTAAAAGGCTCCCCAATGACCTTGAAAAACTGTCACATTTTGAGCCTCAGTCACTCAGTCTCCTAAAGTGTGTGCAGTGACGAGATGTGTTACAGTTTAGTTTAACATATTAGTACAACTACTTAACCGTTTTTGCATGCATAAATATTTATTTCTTGTAATTCAATGATTTAATTATATTAGTTCTATTTTTTTCATAAATCTTAAAATGGATAAAAAAAGTAAAGACAAGGCAGTTTAGTATATGCCCAGTTTTTGGCGCTGCTAAAGAACTAAATAGCAATAGGCTTCCAACCTATGAAGAAGTGTTTAGACATTATTTATGGGTAAGAGCCGACATAAAGTTCACTAATAATAACAAAGATCCTGCAGTCTGTGACGTATCAGAAAGAGTCACTTTAGATATTGAAAATATTTCGATAAAGGCCTCAATTCAACAGTTTCTCACAAAGAGTTGCACCTTATTCGCTCCTATCATAAATATATGGTGTTGATAAGCCATACAAAGGAAGAAAAGGAAGGGAACCCAAATTATCAAAACAAATTCCAGTTTGTTAAGAGAAAAAACAAAAATTTATTTGATATTGCTAGCTGCAAATGCGAGTTTGATTCATGTCACTTGAGAAAACTAAAAAGGTCCGCGCATTGAGAAAAAATTTCTCACTGATCAAAGAGGAGATAGAAAAAAAATGGCAATTGGGAACATAGATAAAATAACAACTGAAAAAACTTAAAAAGAATATGAAAACGAAAAGAAGTGGAACTTTCTTAAATTAGCAAAAGCATTTCAACAATGATGATGCTCTAGGCCAGAGCTTTCCACAATTTCACGTTGGCGACACACTATTAAGCATACAAATTTTCACGACACATTAATTAATTTTTGTTATCAAATATCAAATATCAGATAATTTTTCAGTAGGTTGTTTATCTCTAGCCGATTTTGTTGATAGAAAATCAAAATTTTCAAAATACAAAAAAACACTAATGTGTCGCGACACACAGTTTGGAAAGCTCTGCTCTAGGCCCAGCCTTCATTCTTCTGATTCTGAGGGTGACATTTAGCTTGCTCAGGGAAAGAATCAAACCCGACCAAAAAAAGAGCTGTTGATGATGCTTACACCGTCTAACTCGCATCAACAAATGAGAGTTAATTTAGGAAATGTTGCAACAACTTTGTGATAGATACGGCATATCTGACCGGGGCAGGTGCATCTTTGGCATCTGCTGACTGCAAGATGTTGGTCTAATAGGAAATGAGGATACTCCCTCGCAATGATTGACAGGAGTAAAATTAGAAGAGAAAAGACGAAAGTACGACATAAAATGCAACAAGATAATGAGGAACACTTAAAAGCTCTATATTTTGATGGAAGAAAAGATAAAACTAAATGTCATATCAAGCAAGGCAAAAAAATATTATTACAAGTCGGTCATTGAAGAACACATAACCTTAGTAAGAGAACCAGGGTCTTGCTATGTTGGTCATATTGCACCTGTCTCTGGTACTGCTCATGGTATTAAAGATTCGTTAATTCAGTTTTTATCAGAAAATGTTCAAAACATTGATGAACTGGTGGCTATTGGATGGGATGGAATTCCTGTAAACACAGAAAGGCATGATGGAATTATTAGCCTCTTAGAATTGGCATTAGATAGACCTTTGCAGTGGCTAATATATCAATTGCACGCTAACGAACTTCCACTTCGCCACTTGTTATATCACATTGATGGGAGCACAACAAGAGCTGATACCTTCTCTAGAACAATTGGCAAAGCACTGAGAAATTGTGAACAACTTCCAGTTGCAGGATTTGATAAAATTGAAGCTGATATACCATACATAGCAATTGAGGACTTAAGTATGGACCAGAAGTATTTGCTTGAAATCTGTAAAGCTGTGTGCTCAGGTAAGTGATCTCAGGATTTGTCTGCAAAAAATCCAGGAACTTTATCTCATACAAGGTGGATCACTATAGCAACTCGAATTCTACGTTTATACATTGATAAAAGATAAACCATCAGAGAACCTTCGTGCATTCGCGACATTTGTAATGAAAGTTTATGCTCCAATGTGGTTTACCATTAAGTCAAAATCTTTATGCACAGAAGGAGGAAGACATGTCTGGGAAACCATTTCAAGATCAAGATACCTTCCACTGACGTTGTGGATTCTTCAATAAAACGCAACGCTTATTTTGCTTATCCAGAGAACCTATTGTTCTCCATGATCACCGATGATCAGGAGCACATCAGAGAGCTTGCAATTCGAAGAATTATGCTTGCAAGAAGCAAAACACAAAAGGAAATCTGAAAGTTTACAATACCCATTCTGAACTTTGGAGCAAAAGAATACATTGATCTTATTAACTGGCAAGAAGAAGGGCGATTAATTCCTCCGCTTTTCCAGCAATTAACGGAGAAGGAATTGAAAGAGCTCGCTTCCAAACAGTCAGATTTTGTAGGCATACTTGCGATGCCATGTCACACACAGGCAGTAGAAAGAGGTATTAAGCTAGTAACAGAAGCAGCAGCTACAGTTTGTGGAAAAGAACGAAGGGATGGATTCATTCGAGTGAGATTGGAATCAAGAAACATAATGCTATTTTTCAATACTAAATCACAACATAGTTCGGTAAGCAGGAAAAGGAATGACTTAGACAAAAGTCCATAATAATGTTGGGTGGTTGGGATGGGCTAAGCTGGAACTCGATGTGCAGCTACCTCCACTTGGTGAGTTCTGTGTACTTTGTTTATATATATATATATATATATATATATATATATATATATATATATATATACATATATACGTATATATGTATATATATGTATATATATATAATACATACGCAAGTTAGTGGAATGCTGCTAGAAATGTTCAAATTAGGAAGCGATTTTTTGCCCTCGCTGGGTACCCTAAAAAATTAATTCAAGGGTCATCAAATTTTGAGTGAACATTGACAGTAGCCCGTTGACAACTTTTGCAATTCGATATTCGAAAAACAAAATTTTTGGTTCATTTTCACTCCACCATAATATATATATATATATATATATATATGTTAAGTAAGTCTTGTATGTATTATTTCGGTGTGACGCCGATTGTATATACATATTTTAACTCATCTTTACAGATTGGTTTGTTATTTTATAATTGATATAGATACATGTATATGTTAAATAAAAGAGATCAATATATTCGTGTTTTAATTCTCCTTTACACTGTCTGAAAATATTGTGTTATGCCTGTTGCATATATATATATATATATATATATATATATATATATATATATATATATATATATATATATATACAGTATATATATATATATATATAATATATATATATATATATATATATATATATATATATATATATATATATTAAGGTGGTCCACTTTTATATAGAAAAATATAAACTGCTAGAATATGTTCTTTCTCAAGGCTGCCCCTGTTATACTATGTCAGAGGATTTCACAAGTGAAATTTGGAGCCATTCGAAGCATATTTAGAGGTCGCAAAGAAATTGATCCTTTTGTCCAACATTTATCCCCTTCTGTACTTTATGGCATCACCAGCTTCAGTCACTGATTTATTCACTTACAATGAATTTGTCTGACGTCAAGTTACTATTGTAGACATTATTTAGTATTATGATGTATTAAATAAATATAAAAAATACATACTTGGCGACCTTTGCCATCTCAGAGTCAGTTAGAGCGCCTCAGTGAGACACAATCAGTTACAGTTCAGGAACCGTGTGAGAGTGTTGCGCTATCATTAGCTGGTGAGTTACTAGTAAATGCAATCCAGTTAGTTGTACATACATTGTAGCAACCTGGTTTCCATATCATTATTCTTGATACTAGAATTTACATACAATTAAAAATAAAAGATTTGATCATTCATGGAAGCTATCATTGCAAAATTAACATATGCGTTTCGTCTTTTGCAGATTCCCACCATGGCCAGAGAATTTCGTGATGCTGCAGCGAATTGGCTACTTGGTAAACCCATACAGGACATACTAACATCGCGGCTTCCATCACAACGCGAAATATTTCGCTTCTCTATGTGACAGAGAAAGCCTCAAACATTTTTGATCTTTTGGCGAAGAATGGAAAACAACTGTCACAAGAATTTCTTCAGCAACATCCAGACAACTGGGAAGGAAGCAGTGCATTCAAATACCTGCAAGAAAAAGCGATGCAGATGAAAGTTGTCAACGATTGTGCAGAGAGGGGTATAGCACTGATGAAACAGTTCAACTCAACACTCACAAAAGATGAAACTCGAAAACAGTATCTCCTACGCCTCATCGAATCTCACCGAAAATCGTCTCCTACATCATCCAAAGCAAGCCTTATGTACTAACTCTTTCACAGTTATTAGTTTATCATAAACTGTTTCTCTTTTCGCCAAATTTTCAACAATATTGCTAGTGTTCCAATGTACACCAAATTTGTAAAAAAATATGATTTTGTTCAGAGTATTACATCAATTATTGTTAATTTTCATGCAACCTCTAAATACACTCCAATTTTGCTGAAATTTTGTATCTATTACCCTTTAGTCATTAAGAATGAGGACAGACTTGAGGAACAAAGAAAGTCTCTGTTTCATATTTTTGGACCACCCTAATATATATATATATATATATATATATATTAGTGTCAAAGATATATTCATAAACCCTTCAATCCAGAAAAAAATAAAAATATAAAAAAGTACATATATGGAAATAATTTTATATACACTGTCTGTATGGCAGTATGCACAGACAAAGCCAACACTCTATTCAAAAGACCGCCTGAAGAGTCGGGGAGCAACATTTCAGTTCAAAAAGTTGTATTGAGAGCATTCACCGTTCCAGATATCTCATATATATATATATGTATACAGTTCTCTAAGTGGCACTCCTGTGTGTGTATATATATAATATATATATATATATATATATATATATATATATATATATATATATATATATATATGTTTACATGCTCCTAAGCTAACGCGACTGACGATGGCTTTGACTGGATTCCAAGCCAACAGGCTGTGTTCCTGGCTGTCAGGAGGAGCTAGGGAAAGTTGGTATTTTACTATGTCCAGCCGTTCAGCCACTCTAAGCCAACTCTCATTGAGCGAAAAGCGTCCGGGGTGGCTAGGGAAGAATCCATTATGCTCCAAGACATGCCAGCGTTCTGAGCTCTTTCTCTCAATAAAGACTTTGGCCTATTTTCCTTTAAATACATACAAATTACATATACTTACATGCAGACATACATACATTGATATACGTAAAAACACACATTCATACATGTTAGGTTAGGTTGCCTCACTCCCCATTGGAGGGTCTAACCCCGACCCCCTCTTTGGGGAAGTTTCCCTCTTTGGGGATTTTGGGGGACCACTTTTACCCCACTTTACCCCCCTACATTTTTAACATAATTTTACCGGCCACCCCTCCCCACTTACCCTACATCGTTCGCCACATCATTATTAAATTCAAGTTTATAAACGCTCCTTTCCAATCGAGGGTTTATTCTTACCAACCCGAGCTTTTCAACCGTAAACTCTTCTTCTCAATGCATATCGGCAGTTGAAATAATCTTCTAAGTCGTAACGACAGGTGCTCATTATATAAAGAAATAGTTCTTCATGGTGAACAGTGTAGATGAGCTCAGCCCTGTACCGCTCAAGTCCTTTGTACCAAAGTTCATGATATTTCGAAGGGATTAAACCTTTTAAATAAGCATCCAGTTCCAGACCATTCTCGCCTTGTTCATTCCTACACTCGGTAAACCCGTCGAGCAGAGATGTGTATGTGTATTCAAGAACCGTATCAAAATAAAGCGAAAACCGACGATTTCAAACATTCTGTGGAGGATGAATCGGTTTCGCGTGGGGACAAGACGTTATTATCAGACGCATTCTTCCAAATCAGTCGCCATTTATACACAACGTACAAAGAATGGCATATGAAGGGGTATCACTAATCTGTTCTCTTCTTGTACCTACACCTTCAGGTATTTTATAACGGTCCTCTCCCCACTTCTCAACTCTCACGAAGACTCTATTCATCTCCTCAACACTTAAATAAATAACATTCTGTTTACCAGAGTTTGCTTGCCTACAATTCGTTTCAAGTACATAGTTAATGGCACCTGTTTCGCGCATGAACACGCGCAATGACTTCGTTACGGACACATCGTACACGGCATTGAGAATGGTTCTCAAAGGAAGTTCCATCGTATTCGCACGTCCAGTCGGTTCAAGCTCTGAGATGACAGGTGGGCGGTTCCTCGAAGGGCGGAGTGAGTAATGCCGATAAACGTGTACGGGTTTGTTCGAACTCGTGTGTTTCGGAGGGGTGAGGTACACGGATGGGTGGCTCGATGGCGGGAGCGAGTCACACCATAAACTGCTGAAGCGTGTACGGGTTTGTTCCAACATGAAAGAGTCATGTGAATACTTTTGCCCATTACACTGGGCAAAGAAAATTTTTTGCTACATGAAGCAATACTGGTTTTAATGTTTTATCACTCACCAGGCGTTCATTTCCACAAAGTAAACATCTTCACAATCCGGTGCACTATTTGAGAGAAATATGCCCATATTTATCCTTTTTCTTTAACAAGCGATACTCGTCTCTAAAATCTGTTAAAAACTCACAGGCCATTAGCCACAACCTCACTACAAACCTCGTCGCGATATATATTAATATAGTGGTAAAAATATTTAAGATTCTCCATGACAAGATTTTCATTCTCAACCGTAGGTAGTAGTAGTCGGTATGATGTAACATGACATGATATCGCTTGACATACCACTCATCAACAAGACTCACTATCCATAACCGTTGTTTAACTTCTGAACGTGTTGTTTCTTCTACTTCGCGGTATATGTGAGCTTTTATAAAGGTTAGGTCTACAACATACTTCAATACATCGCTTGTACTACGAAATCTTAAAATGCCCTAGCCAGAATACCAGTAGAGTATTTAAACATCTTGCTCCTTCGCAAGGTTAATGTAGCTTTAAAAGTATCAAAGGAGGGGGGAATAGGGAGTTTTTCAGTATCCACCACGTCTTGGCACTTTGCCGAATACCACTTCATAAACGTTGAACAAGCAATATTAAAGTTAGCCATTACTATTTTTCGTCTACGCGGGAAAATACACGTCTGAGCTGAAGGGTATGCAGACGTCAAATGAGCACGCAGGGATAGAGATATGGTCAAGTAGTGGAAGGAGTCACATGAGCCAATATTCCCTCTAAGGTGTGCGCGTGTGCATTTCAAAAATATACCGTCACACAAGGTCTGACCATTTACATCAACATACTCTATAGTCGCTCTTTTAAGTATTAACCCCTTCCGCCCGACTTCGCCGACGTCGGCGCAATTACGCAATACAGGTTTTTTTTACTCTCTGTATTTGCATTTTTTTCTTTTGTACATTAACGCATTGAATATAAACCTTCTCTTTCTTATTTTTGCATAAAAACGAATAGTAATTATCTCATAATTCATAAAAAAATAAAATTATTTTTTGTTATTCCTATTTTGTGAATGGATAAAATCATGTATTAATCTTGATTGTCTATTTTAAATTGCTAAATGCTAAAAATTGTTTTGAGAAATGATAACTAAAATAGTCATTTTTCAATTAATGTTTTTATTTTATTTCTTTATTTTGTTGAATTTTATTTTACTATTTTTTATTTTATTCATATTTTTAGAATGGATAAAATGTTTTCTTTTTTAAGAATATATCATATAATTGTAAACAGTTTTTAATATTCATTTAATAGTATCGTAATGATCAAGCTATCACCTTATGGAAATAATATTTATTAAGTACTTAATATTTACAGTATATATATTTTATTTTGAAGATAATAGCGCTCAGAAAAGTTTGCACAATTTTTCACCATGAATCTAAATGTATGCACAACGAAAATTTCTTGCGCACACGGACTAAAAAAAATTAGAGGGAACATTGCACATGACCGATCTTACAGTGGGCAGAGCTTAGCTTTTTTCCTGTACACACATACACACACACACGCACGTACGCAAAGAAGAAAATGAATCCTTAATTGAAGCAAATATACATGGAAAATAAAAATATTGTTAACAATACACACATATATATAAACACAATCAAGGATTAAGGTAGCCAAAGGGTACGGTATCAGAGGTACTAGGCACCTGATAACGCTTCCTGAGTGTCACGGCATACCTTCGTTCCTTCACCCCCCACTTCCTTCACCCCCCCCCCCAGTTTCTGCGCCCGAAAATTGCGTGTCCCCCAGTCAGTTGGGATGACTGGTCGCCCTCATCTTCCAAGCACACAAGATCCTTCAACGAGTCAAAGTTAACTACTCGACGGTTCGCATGGTAAAGCGTGATACCCTTAGCCTTCACGATATATGTCATCCCCATCCTCACCCGTACCCCATAGGTTTTTGGCCCTGTTGATACAAATGAGTCAGCGTATGCATCATCACCATACTCATCCTTGATCTCATCAGTTAGCTCTCCGAGGAATTCCCCAATAGCAGGCATGTATTCACCCTTCCTCGTTGTGAATATCACGCTATCTGTGTCAGAGTACAGCACCCTCCGCCCAAGAGAGTGCAGTAGACCCCAAAGTTTGATGCGGGCGTAGGCTGTTGTGAAGCTGGCTACAGGTACGTTTGTAACCCGTGAGGTATCTGTGGCCAGTTCGGTAATGTTGTACATTATTACGTAAGTATTACCTACATTACCTACATTCCATAACCTCTTTATCGGGAACGTTGGCATAATCCCACACTTCACTATAGGTTTGTGCCAAATGAACTTTCCCTTTGCCGGTATTCTGTGCAAATTTCCCCCAAAGACTGTTTAGACACAACTTTGCACTAAAGTGCTTGCCAGGATTCATAACAATTTGGGAGCGGTCAAGCTGTATACTTTCATGGGAGGGGATCTTCCATGGAGGTCCCCTGTGACGGCACCCTCAGCGCGCGGGCATCCATGCCACCAGCAGACGTTAAAGGAATACACAGTCTTCTCACCAGTGCGGGCATTTTTTATATATACTCCGGTCTGTTGCTGTGGGTGTATGAGCCAGTAAATAGCCTTTTGCCCATAACTGCGGGGGTTGTTTCTGTGAATGTCTGCTAAGGTGTCTTTAGGCATGAAATTATTCTTAAACCCTGTAAAACATAATGAAGCGATCGTGGTCGCGACTTGCAGCGGATCGCATTTGAAACGGGCTATGTACATCCTTCTAATTGCCTGGAAACATACCCTATGCACACGCACATTATTCACGCAATAACGTTCACATTCATCAGCTATATTGTATGGACTAGCTTCGTTAAAACTGTGGTAGTAGCGGTCAAAATCTTCACACTCACTATCACTCATGTTGGTGTAGTTAAAGTAATGTTTGGGTGGAGGTAGTTCTAGGTAATTCAAAGTTTCGTTGGTGAGGAATGTGTAAGGGAAATACCCTTTTGAAACTTCAGAGGCTGCGCCCATCACCTTGGGTAGTTTTGCTATTTTACAAGGTGTGAACAGCAGGGTGTATTTAAACTGTACATTATCTCTTATTTGCATCTGTATTAGTTTGTTGCCTCTTTTCAAGGGATCACCTGTAAATATCGCAGAAGACTCGTGTTCTAGCAACTCATTATAAAGGAACTGTGTGTCAAATTTTGCCCAGTTATGGGAAAGAATATACAGAGTCATTTTTTTTAACTTGTCCGCTAATTTGACAATATAGGATACAAAGAGTTTCACAGGGCTGACGTGTGCAGTCGTTTTAAAAACGTTGTTCCGTTTTCCACATTCGTGGCACTTGCCACACTCGATCTCCATGCACTCATCACAGATAGTCTGACTTACGAGTAAATGTGGAATGAACTCTTTGGTTTCAACGCTCGTGTAAGTTTCTATATCGTAGTACACGGTTATACAAAGGCTATTTTTAGGCTTAGCATCTTTCATATAACATACATGCTTCACTCCATCCGCCTTATATTTTTCATGACATGTAGAACAGTGAATTTCATCGCATTTATGTTTGAAATTCCCCCAATTTTTCATCATGTGAAACATGCCGCACTTACAAATCCTCATTTTCCTGCAAGTGCCAATTGATTTATGGAGTTCAAGGCATTTATTATTGAAAAATGTACATCTACTCACATTACATTCCCTCTTCTCGGTTTCAACTACACGACTTTCACATTTGGGGCTTTTACACTGCTCAAATACCATGTAGCAATCCTTACAATGTTTCACTATATCATCACCAAACTTGAGACATCCCTTACACAAATCATGATGCCTTCCATATTTTCGACTTTATCATAACTGGCGTAGAGAGCCCTTATGTTACGGATTGGGAGAAACGATGTCCGTGACAATCCTAAAATAAGTAGAATTATTGTACGATCTCTCACGCAGCTTTTAAAAACATACACAGTCCTATGACGATCATCCATTCCAAATACGACTATACGTGCATTCAATCCTGCTCGGCCGTTCTCAGTTCTTCAGGACCCATATTACACTCAAATTCAAGCTTACAATCTGAAGCCAGTTTACGAGCCCGCTGCGCAACCGTAGGCAGCCTAATTTTTTGCGTCCATATATTTATCACAGTAAACATATGAGCTAAGACTATCGCTACAAAGCCGCAACCACGATCGACGTTTAAATGCATTTTGTAAATAGCCGGAGAATTGAAATTAAGAGTATAAGGTCTGGCACTATGAACCGCAACTCAGAATACGCTGTCAACATCTATCATGAAGCTGTCCATATTGAAGGCTGTACTACTTTGAGAAGCTTGCATTATACGGCCAAAGATATATTCTATGTGAACAGCCACCAAACGTCTGAACGTTATTACGACCCAAAAATCATCAACGTCCCCGTCATCTGACCCAAACCTGAAGGACAACCTCGTCCGGACTTCAAGTTTGTCGCGGTTCTGAATGGCAAACTCCACAATGCGTTCAACTACGCGTCGCAGTCCAACAACGTTATTATACATGGATTCAGGGTCAACTCTGACCACGTACCGATTTCTAGTCAGGGCAGGAGTGGGGGTAGAGGCGCGCATCAATTCGATTGTTATACCATCCTCCACAGTATGAGAAGCTGCTTCTGCTGTGGAGGAAGTACCCAGAAATGAACAGGAATAATGGTGCATATTTGAGGAAGGAACTATAGTGGGGGTTGTGTCGTAAGACGTAGAGGGTTGGGGCTCTATTACTGGGGGTCTAACAACCGGCGCAATCCTGGCACGTTTTATACCTGACGTGGAGGGTTCTTCATCATGGTTCCGCTTTGAAATGTCGCATGCTAAAGCTGTCGCTGGTGAGGGTTCGTCAGCGGGGAAGTATTCTCGAGCTACACGGCCATCGGGTTCATCTGTGATATCGATGATGGAGGGCTGTACATATTCGTCATTGACGGTTATGTGGAAGAAGAAAATAAGAATATAAGGAGCAGCACTCAAAATTTGTAATATTTTGTAAATGTCCAACTTAGGGGTGTGATGTTTTAGAGATGGAGTCTGTAGAAAAATGCAAGTTCACAAGCCCCTCCACATGTATTATATCTGACCCTACAGGATGTGGAAAAACTATATTTATGCTTAAAATCATTAAAGATAAGGGGGAGATGTTCTCAAAATTTGTGAATAAAGTAATATGGTGCTATTCGACGTAACAGTCAGTGTTCAACTGGTACCAAGATGAAATTTTGTTCCACAAAGGTGTATATGACGTTAATTCGTTAAACGGTAAGCATGCATCATTGTAATTGACGATCTCATGTTGGAAATGGATAAAAAACGTTTGCCGAGATATTTACAGTGCTCTCCCACCATATTAACATAAGCGTGTTGTTCATCAACCAGTATCTATTTTTTAAAAATAGATATATGCGCGATGTGTCGTTAAATACAAAATATCTAGTCTTATTCGCACAAAGTAGAGATGTGTCACAAATTGGGGTAAGAGCAAATCAAATGTTCCCGAATCAACGTAAGGAGTTTTTGGAGGTTTATAAAGAAGCCACAAGTCAGCGTTATGGATATTTGCTTTGTGACCTTTTCCCGCGAAACACGTTTAGGGTGCTCTAAGAACGAATATATTCCCAAACGACCCTGAAACGGTGTATATTTCAGAATGACAAAGAAACTGAAGAAATATCGTGAATTAATAAAAATCTATGAACGATTACCCCGGGCACTGCAACAGATGTTTGTTAAAAATATGGACTCCGACTTTTTAAAAAGCATCTGAGAAATCTTTCTTAATGTTATAAAATGTAATGTGCCTATGAATCCCCCTCCGAAGGCTCGCTTACGTCGTTACAAGAACATAATACGTACACTAGCTCGTAAAAGTCAGACTGTGGTGAAGAAAAAGCGAATTATTGTACATAGGGGAAGATCATTCCTCCGCATCTTATTTTCAGTTTTGGGTCCTTTACCGACTAGATTAATATAATGAAGAAGGTGGTAGTGATCCCGCACGAGGTACTAGGGGAAGATCATTCCTCCGCATCTTATTTTCAGTTTTGGGTCCTTTACCGACTAGATTAATATAATGAAGAAGGTGGTAGTGATCCCGCACTAGGTGTATGCTTCATTTCAAAGTTCAAAAATTGCAGACACGGCTCTAGAACGGTGTATATTTCAGAATGACAAAGAAACTGAAGAAATATCGTAAAAGTTATAAAATGTTATAAAATGTAATGTGCCTATGAATCCCCCTCCGAAGGCTCGCTTACGTCGTTACAAGAACATAATACGTACACTAGCTCGTAAAAGTCAGACTGTGGTGAAGAAAAAGCGAATTATTGTACATAGGGGAAGATCATTCCTCCGCATCTTATTTTCAGTTTTGGGTCCTTTACCGACTAGATTAATATAATGAAGAAGGTGGTAGTGATCCCGTACGAGGTGTATGCTTCATTTCAAAGTTCAAAAATTGCAGACACGGCTCTAGAACGGTGTATATTTCAGAATGACAAAGAAACTGAAGAAATATCGTGAATTAATAAAAATCTATGAACGATTACCCCGGGCACTGCAACAGATGTTTGTTAAAAATATGGACTCCGACTTTTTAAAAAGCATCTGAGAAATCTTTCTTAATGTTATAAAATGTAATGTGCCTATGAATCCCCCTCCGAAGGCTCGCTTACGTCGTTACAAGAACATAATACGTACACTAGCTCGTAAAAGTCAGACTGTGGTGAAGAAAAAGCGAATTATTGTACATAGGGGAAGATCATTCCTCCGCATCTTATTTTCAGTTTTGGGTCCTTTACCGACTAGATTAATATAATGAAGAAGGTGGTAGTGATCCCGCACGAGGTGTATGCTTCATTTCAAAGTTCAAAAATTGCAGACACGGCTCTAGAACCCCGTAAAAGTAGGCTTAAAAGAATGGAAAGCGAGTTGTTAGCCCAATGAAAAGTCACCTGATGAGAAAAGGATCTTGTACCAAGAGGCTTTGTGGAAATTTCTTCGTGAGTAGCAAGATTATAAGAATTCGACAGAGCTCCCCGTGGTTATTAGGCACAGCGCGAGCAACGCTGAGCATGGTGACACAGGACGTGGGGCCAACGTTAGAGATGACCAACCAAAGAACAACGGAACACAACACATTGAACATGTATTAAAAAGCAGTCTCCCACATACATTGAGGAATAAAGACTTCAGTCTGTATAATCTATTGAGTGAGGACCCCCTCATACAGTGGGTCGATACAAACGAGGTCATTGTTGAAGGAATAAGGGTACAAGGATCAAACATCGTTGACATTGTCCATGATCTGGTGAGAAAGTGGGCCAGGCCCTCACCAACAGGATGGAAGCATATTAAAGCAAAACTACAACAAATAAATGTTCCCAAAACATTTATAGGTAATCTGAATAGGTTAAAAGACTTGGATCAGGTCTCGCATGTGTCATAACTGAGTGTGCCACCGCCCCCAACAGTAGCGTCTCTGAAGACGAGAAAGAAGAGAACAAACGCCCACCCTTATGCACGTGTGTCTAAAATACGCAAATGGCTAACATATTAAGTAAACGTTATTATGACATTTCTAACCCCGCCTCCTATGGCGGCGTTAATAGACTGTAGAGAGGTGTTTACGGAGTAGGGAAAAAAGGTGTTGAGAGGTTTTTGCGAAAGCAGCATGCTTATACACTTCATAAGCCGGTGAGAAAAAGGTTTAAAACAGCCAAGACAACAGTGGCTTCGATTGACTCTATTTGGCAAGCGGATTTAACAGACATGCAAAGATATTCAGTGTATAATGATGGATACTGCTACTTCCTATTCATAATAGATGTATTCTCTAGATATCTGTGGCTCATTCCCCTGAAAAATAAATCGTCTGAAACATTTGCTAAAGCGACCAAAACGTTGATGTTAAAAGAAGATTGGGTTCCTGGCTATTTTTTACGGATATGGGGAAAGAATTTATAGGTCGCGCTTTTCAGAACATGCTGACAGAGTTTAATATTAGTTACTGCAATAGCAGTTCTATACATAAGGCCTCTTTAGCTGAAAGAGTTCAACGTACCATAAAGGAACGCATGCATCCCTATTTTACACATAAAAACACATACAGATATATAAATGTTCTCGGGTCATTGTCGTCGTCATACAACTGTTCACACCACCGTACGATTGGCACAACACCTAACGAAGTTTTAGAAAGAGGTACGCGCCCAGAGGTGAGAAGAGATGGAGCATCGCCACCACACTCTACACATTTCAAAATCAATGATTATGTAAGGCTATCGCGTTCGGGAAATAAATTCGCGAAGGGATTTGAGCAAGGATGGACACCTGAGATTTTTAAAGTTAGTGCTGGCCAACTTTGTGACAGAACTCCACGGACCCATTGAATTGGAGCATGATTCGTATGAGGTGGGTTTGTGTGAACTCCAGTTAGTCACCAAATTTTTAACTCTTGAAAATGATGAAATCATATTTCTGATCTTTAAAAGAATCAATGAATGTGAAAAATTAGACATAACCTTAAACAACACAGTACCGTAGTACAAATATAACGCTAGGAATCGGCCATTATGACACAGCCATGGACATTCTGACGGACGGGGTTAAACAAGAGTCTTGAAAAGTCCTACCTGACAAACGATTTACTTTATGAAGTCGTAAACATAGACACGCATGCATGCACATTGAAGTTAAGTCAACGCTTATTAGAAATATTAAAGATAAAGAGCTGTTCACAATTGTGGCTGAGGGCCGATATAGCGCAGCTCTCCAGAGAGAAACCTTTCACGAGCCACTGCATGACTTGTCCAGCTTAATGTATCAATTGAAAATGGAGAAATTGGGTGAAAGCTCTCCGCCCCAGACATGTGCTATATTTACAGCAATATCGAGAGCACCAATTTGTTAGGGACACCCAGGCGCGCCTGCTGCACATTGCACACATCCCAATCTATAGAGGGAAAAGTTTGAGCATTACATATGACAAGCCCCATTATGTGAATGTTGCGACTAATCTATTAACCAACATCTCGATAAATATAAGAACGATTGAGGAAAAAAAATTTCCCATTCGGTGATGGGAGCTTAACAGTGAGGCTACACTTTCGTTGGTTATAATGACCCGAAGGCCATTCACAGTCTATCGAGGGGTGAGATATCAGCGTGGGAGTGGGCTTGGATCCATTTTTTCAAACATACTATGCACCGCTGTCTCACAGTTGAAGAGGGGCGCTAGATACCTAGGGAGGAAGGCGTTACAATCAGATTTTAATGCGGTAGAAGACATAATGGGTGGAACTAAACCTAAAGAAGCTCTAAAAAAACATTTGAAACGTACACGGGACGAAATCATCAAAGATGCAAAGAGAAAAGTGCGTGGTGGCGGGGAAAGAAGAGAGCTGCCAGGAAGAAGGGGTTACCATTACGTGGGGCTAAAAGTAAAAGGAAATAAAAAAAGAAGTGCTCCAAGCGTATGAAGCCTATGGCTAATCATTTTTTAACTGATATAAGCTGAGGACACTACTTTCACGAATCATAGGCTGATTACTAGTTGCCGAGAGATGTGGTACTATATCTGACTCGTCATGGCGCGTTTCATCCATCCGTGTAGTTCACAATGCTGTAAATCGGAACTGTCCCTCTTTGATGTGCCCCCCACTCAGTTCTCTATTGAGCATAGCGACTTTATTACAATTAACCCATTAAACACAATTAGTTCGCCGAGTGCCCCTATAGAATTCGTGATACCCAGCTCAGGCCCTTACTTTTTTGACCCGAGCTGCATGCACATGTACGCTAAACTTCGTATAGCCCATTCAGATGGAACGGACTGCGATGATAGTTACTCTGCATACCCTGAAACCAACTTTCTACACTCCATATTCAGTCAGTGTGAGGTGTATTTAAATCAGGTTAACATCTCGGCAGGAACGGGGCATTATCACTTACGAGCCTATCTGGAAAATGTCCTCAACTTTTCAAAAGAAGCGAAGGACACCGTTTAACCGCCGAGGATTATTATCAGACTAAAGACGAAAGTGGTATAGAGGATAAATTTAAAAATTCTAAAAAAAAAGATATACGAGTATTTTGGCCGTCTTTATACAGACTTCACGTTCCAGGCGAAACTGTTTATGAACGGCGTCGATTGACAAAGATGTGTGGTGGATGCAGGTCATTAACCCCCAAAGTTTATGATCTCGAACAGACCGCTGTTTAATATAATTGTGTATATATATATATATATATATATATATATATATATATATATATATATATAATCCATAAATATTTATGTCCTATTGTTCAGCTATTTACTTCGTTTAATTAGGAAATATTTTGGAGGGATTTTGTTTATACCGCCTTACCTTCTCTCCATTTCCCTCAAGCTTTACACTTACCCTTAGACCTACTTTTTAACGGGATATATATATTGTATTATATAAGAGAGAGAGAGAGAGAGAGAGATTTGTACATATATAGGCTCACCTTTGCTACATATATAGGCTCACTTTTGCTTTCCATTGCTTCGGCCCGAATTGTTCATTCTGGCGAAGGTCAAACTTTTCACCCCGCCCTAGATCTACTTTCAAACGGGGATATATATGTGTATACAGTACTTGCCAAATTATTCGGAATTTTTTTAAAATTTCATTTTTTGGTATAAAATGTTAAATTAAACCAATTTTAAACGTTGAAAAGTTATTTATTTCTACACAAGAATACATGGTCATTATTTAGCAATAGTTTAGTACTTAGTTTGACCCACCTTAGCTGCCATAATGGCTGCGACACGCTTCGGCATGCCATGAATCAATTTTTTGCATAATTCTTTAGTCGAACGAAGCGTGTTTGTTCGTCAGTTGTCGTTTGGTTGTCGTGCGATGCGGGTGTGTTTCTCTTTCTTTTACGTGTCATTGTAACTACCGTTTAATTTAAATAGTGTATTTACCCAATTTCGGCAATTATTTGTTACAGTTTTTAAGTGAATTTGAAAATGGGGCGAAAGAATGACTTGAGTCCACGGAAAATTGGGCAAATACAGGTTTTATTAACTTCTCCTACATTTAAACAAAAGGAAATCGCTGCCAAACTCCATGTTTCACCACAGTCAGTACTTCGTATTAAGAAAAAAATGGTATTTGGAGAAAATGTAGGCCCCAAAAGGGTTGGAAGATGCGGCAGAAAAAGGGTAACGACTCCAAGAACTGATAGACAGATTGCAATTTTGTCTCTTAGAAATAGAAGAGCTACTTGCAAAAACATTTCCAGTAGTCTA
The DNA here is from genome assembly GCA_023014485.1 of Bathynomus jamesi. Lineage (NCBI taxonomy): Eukaryota > Metazoa > Arthropoda > Malacostraca > Isopoda > Cirolanidae > Bathynomus > Bathynomus jamesi. Next base: position 1,090,877 of record JAJOZX010000770.1, on the reverse strand, counting down.
GCGGCTGATGGCATCAATATTAGTCGTAGAACAGTCAACAGGAGGCTTCTAACTGCCGGCTTCAAAGCCTACCGCCCAAGGAAGAAGCCCAGGCTCACTGAGGCTATGAAGAAGGCACGTTTTGCATGGGCAAAGGAACACATTAACTGGACTAGTGAGGATTGGGAACAGGTAAGAATAATATTTAACATTAAATAGAATGTTAATACAGTAAATACAGTATGCATAGAAGTGTATTTACAGTACGTGATAAAACTGCAGTAAAAATATCTGTAAAGCAGCAAGTCATACTGTACTTCGTTTTAGCTGTACTTCATACGCTATGCACTGACTCTTTCACAGGGCTTTCTTTGATTGCAGGTGGTGTTCTCCGATGAGTCAACGATTGCCGTGCTTGACGATCGTGTTCAAAGTGTAAGAAGGAGGCCTGGAGAAGAATTTTTGCCTGAGTGTCTGATGAAAACGGTGAAATTTCCACAAAATATCATGGTTTGGGGAGCAATTTCTGTGCATGGAACTAGTCGTTTGAGCATTGTTGAGGGGAATATGAACCAAGTCAAGTATATAGAAGTAATAAGAAGACGTCTACTGCCTCAAATAAGGGAATGGTATGGTAATAGACGTTGGATTTTTCAACAAGACTCAGCTCCATGCCACACGGCAAAGTCGGTTAAAAAATGGTGTCATGAAAATAGTGTTCGGTTGCTCCCATGGGCTGGAAATTCTCCAGACATGAACCCAATCGAAAGTTTATGGTGTATTTTAAAGGAAGTAATCCATGAAACGCCGATAACAACAAAACACCAACTCATAGAGCGACTTATTCAAGTCTGGTTTCACTCTACACGTATTAAGGAATTATGCAAAAAATTGATTCATGGCATGCCGAAGCGTGTCGCAGCCCTTAAGGCAGCTAAGGGGGGTCAAACTAAGTACTAAACTATTGCTAAATAATGACCATGTATTCTTGTGTAGAAATAAATAACTTTTCAACGTTTAAAATTGGTTTAATTTAACATTTTATACCAAAAAATGAAATTTTTAAAAAATTCCTAATAATTTGGCCAGTACTGTATATATATATATATATATATAAGAGAGAGAGAGCGCGAGAGAGGGAGAGAGATTTGTGTGTATATATAGGCTCACCTTTGCTTTCGATGGCTTCTACCCGAATTGTTCATTATGGTGAAGGTCAAGCTTTACATTCCACCTTAGACCTACTTTTTAACGGGGATATATATATATATATATATATATATATATATATATATATGAGAGAGAGAACGCGCGAGAGAGAGAGATTTGTACATATATAGGCTCACCTATGCTTTCGATGGCTTCGGCCCGAATTGTTCATTCTGGCAAAGGTCAAACTTTTCACCCCGCCGTAGACCTACTTTTTAAGGGGTGTGTGTGTATATATATATATATATATATATATAAGAGAGAGAGCGCGCGAGAGAGGGAGAGGGATCCCTGCTAGGATAACCTGGTTACCCATTTATCTACCAATCGTGGAAGGATGTTTACACTCCATCTTAGACCTACAGTTTAACACGGATCATTAGGATACCCTGATTACCCATTTATCTACCAACCGTGGAAGGACGCGTCGCCACCGGGTCTCGAACCCGGCGCATATAATCACGCATATAGTTGTGTGTGGTAATATTGTATGGGCGTATAGGCGGGTGTTTACGTACCCAAACGATGTATACACTTCGTCAAGTGGCTGATATTGCCTGGAGGCACTGGCTGATTAAGCCAACTTGCTGATTATGGGCCTATAAGACAGCGGGCCCTCGGCTGAAGTCTGAATATGCGCTTGGCTCCTGTCAAGCGAACACCTCTCTTCCTCTCTCCTCTCCTTCTCCTCTCTCTTAGGTTAGGTATATCCCTTCGGGGGGTGAGGCTGTCCCACATTCTCCCCCAAACAGGTCAACCCCAGCGGGAGTTCATTGCAACTTGCGGGATAACTCCGCCTCCAAGTTGCATAACCCCTTGTTGATCTTGCAACAACCCCCTCCTCCTTTGGGGGTACCTTGCAACAAGGAGGTTGGTACGGGTGCTGGCCCTGGCACTCTTGCAATATTGAACAGCATTTGTAATTGCATTGCACTCTCTCCTATTGCGCCCACACTACTCACTTCAAATAAGGAACTAATATTGTTTACCCTTATAATTTCAAAATACACCTTTGAGTGTTATAAATACACTCTTAAGTTTTTACTTTTAAACACTAATATAAATTTACACAGTTATTATGAAACATCGTTAAGTTTTTATACTTTTAATTTTACGTTCTTTCACAAATTAACTTAACTTCACACTTACGTTATGCAATTAATAAAGGCAAATAGGTTTTGATCGGAATTCAAATATGTTGAGGAAATAAAAAATATAGGCCAAGGACCTGAAGGAAAGATTCCTTCTAGTATGCCCAAGGAGAAAATTTAATTTAATATACTGGCCTAAGATCATCTTAAAAGTGGGCCCCATCTCCCACGAACTCGATGGAAAAGTAAAAAATTAATTTCTGATGGTGTGCAACGACTCCTCAAGCTCTTCTAAACTCTTTGTTATTGACTCTTGTTGACTGCCTCATTTGCGCTGCTGTTCCTTTTTCCCCATCACCATCACAATTTGGGTTTTCATTTCGTATTGGGAAAACACACTTTCCCTTTCCTTTCTCATTGAATCCAAAACTTAAAAACACTCATTACATTATTTTACTGGATTTTAAAGTTTCCTAATTATTTTATATTATTTAAGTAACTTATTTGGACTATTTAATCGTATTAGTGTATAACAATTAAATTGTTTAGAATGACAAGATTGGACAAAAAAGAAGGCTAAAAAGACTGCTAAACTTATTTCTTATTTGTAGAACGATAATTTGTTCTCAGACTTGCCTGGCTGTTCTCGTGCCAGAAGTCACGTAGTTAAGAAACAGACCTCAGGTGAATTTAATTAACTTTAATCCATCTATTAATGCTAACTTATGTTTTTCATTTGTGGTCCAAAAAAATCTGTCACAAATCATATTATTAATTAATTCCCCAGATGCCAATTCCAGCCATCGAATCAACGAAAACAAGTAAAATGAATTACAAGTATAGCTGATCTAATAAAAAACGGGAGTTTTTCAAGCAGGATTGTAGTTTTTGTACAAATGAATGTAAATTTTTAATGCATTTATACGTACTACTACTCCAGTAAGTCTTCACCAGCAGTAAATTAAATTAGCTTTGATTGTTTAATGTTCGGTAGCCATGTGCAAGATTGTAATTTTTATGATTAATCATCGTCATATAATATTCTGACTGAACACTAAAACAGGAATGGAAGAACCACACAATAAATATATCTTTCGTAACCTTTGGTTTGCTTCCGTCAGAATAGTTCATTCTCACGAAGGACAAACTTTTCACTCCTCTTTAGACCTACAGTTTAGCGTGGAATCTGAACCATGCCCTACCAGCAGCCCAGCGTCTTAACCATTAGGCTACGCAGGGTACCCATTTATCTACCAACCACTTTCTTTATTACGCGGCCGCGTAAAGTCTCCCATTAATACTTAGATACGTATATTTTTTATTCACACATAAATGAATTTCCCTACCTATATGGTATATGAAATAAGAACATAATAAAATCATAAACATAATGATATTTACATATGTTAGTAGTATGACCGCAAAATGGGAAAGTGCAAATTGCAATTGCAATGTTGATGAATGTTGCAAGATTGCCAACCTCCTTCCCGCCTTTTTGCAAGGTTCCAACCCGCTTCCCCCCTTGTTGCAAGGTTCCAACCCCCTACCCCCATTGTTGCAAGGTGCCAACCCTCCTACCCCAGGGTGTAAAAAAAAGGAAGAAATGGGAAACCCCCACCAGCTGCCACTTGCTGCGGGAATCCCATCAAAACAGGAGGAGAGGAGGTTGATGTCTCCCAAAAGTGGTGACCTAAACCCTAATTTTGGGGGAGAAAGTGGGATGTCCTCAGCCCCCAAAGGGGTATACCTAACATAAGAGAAAGAGAAAGGAGGAGAAGAGTAGAGGGAGAAAACATCCTTCGCCTGGGAGACCCAGATGCATAATAAAGTTCTTGACAGCATCAGCTGGTGTAGAAGAAGGTCTTAGAAGGTCTTAGAAGGTCTTATTCCGCCAGATGGCTTAATCAGCCAGTAACTGACAGGCATATCAGTGTGGAAAATTTGGGAGTACCGAAATGGAAGACCCACCTAATCTTGGATAAGCCATATTGACATTAAAATAAATAATAACAATAAAAAATAACTCGGAAGGAGAACATGAACTCTTGCTGAGAAAAATTAAAAAGACACCAATGAAGAAACAAATATGGGATGAAAAGAAAAAAAGATCCCATAGCTAGAAATAGCAACACGGTTTTGGGAAGAAGAAGAAAAAGATCGGGTTAAGAGGAATAAGCAGAATAACAGGGCGAGAAGCTGAATAAGCATAAGCTGATTAAGCATAACAAGAGCGACGGAAAAAGCCGGAATAAAAATGTTGATTAGTGGTGTCAAGAGATAAAATTCATAACAGTTTCAAGGTAAGAAGTTCATAAATTTCCCTTCGGTTATTAAATTTAGGTTAAACAAGCTGACATTTCAGCTGTAATTGTTTAACAAAAGAGTATGGAAGTCCTGTTTATGGACAAATAGTTAGGCTGGTTCATCTTTGGCCTAGGTCTTCCATCTTCAACATAGCCTAGGTTGTGTTTAGGCTACTCTGGTTGGAGCAGGACCTATTTTTTCCATATCTATAATGGTGGCCCGTGTGGGGAAGGGTTATTTGCTGTGAAAACCTTAACCTTGAATAAAATAAAATAAAATAAATTAAAACAAAAAAAATAATAAAATTACGCCTTATCAAACATTTTGACATCTGAACAAAATTTATTCCATGTTGTCAGAAATGTGATTCTGGGTCAATGAGATCAACCAGGGTGGTCTTAGCTGTGACTCTCTGGAATAGAGGCTTTCCTGTTCTGAAGCTGTCTGGCTTCTCAGTGGCATGTAACTGGGCAGCAATGTCGTGCTTCAATGTGTCACTCAATCTACTGCTGAACAGGGCAAATGGCACGACTTCCTGCGTCAGGTACCATTTGTGGTTTTCCATCTTATTAAGTACTGCATCAGCAAGCTCTGGGTCAGTTTTCTTGTACTTCAACATGTCCTGGATTAGACTTAGATCATTCACGGGAGCATCTGCAGCAGACATTGACATCATCCATACAGGAATGTAGAACAGCGCAAGGAAGGTGTTGAGTCTTTCCAGCTTTGATACAGTGTCTTCGTCGTACTCAAGTTGATCTGCAAACATCAGCATTTTCATGGAGTACAGGTTTCTGGCCATCCATCTGGCCTGATGAATGGCGCCTGGTCGACTCCAGTGAATACCTCGAGGAGGCGTTCCTCCAAGAACAATGACTGTCAGTTCAGCCATTTCCCTGTAGTCGGCTCTTAGAAGCCTTTCTGCTGTTAGAATGTCTTGGAGTATTTCTTCACTGTTCTTCTTCTTTTCCTTCAGCCATTTGCTGTTGATTGCCAGCATCTTCGGGTTTTCCTTGGACAAGTCCGTCCAAACATCCTTCAGATGCTCAAACCAGGGATTATCTGGCCCTTTCACCTTCCCAAACAGCTTCTCCCAAACTGCTCCTACTAGGATTTCCAGGATGTGATGTCGACAGGCCAGATAAAACACCTTTTTGTTCAGCATTTTCTCTAGCAGTTTGGCAGCTCCTCTGTGAACTCCACTGTTACTGGATGTAGTGTCAAAAACAAGGGCAGTAACATTATCCGTAAGTTCCCATGTCTCCAGTAAATCCATTGAAGCCTCAGCCTGAGCTGTGCCAGAAGAATTGTCGATGACAGGTACTCCCAATAACTTTCCTTCAGTGTATGAAGGTGGACCAGACACTAGCACAGCTAAAGTCCCTGAGGTACTTCCAGGTTCACTGCCCAAGACATCTTTGAGCAACTTTCCATCCCAGTGTAAGGCAGCGTACTGTGGGGGGTTTTCACAAAACTTGGACATGTGACTCTGGCTGATACTATACCTGGACAGCATTCTGTTGCGACGTGTTGTTAGCGTCGTTGTCAGTTGAGTCACCCCAGTTAATGTCATCCACATGAACAACTGCCTCTTGTTCTGCTGCAGCTGTAAAATAGTACAACATGTTAAGACAGTAATTGTTAAGTACATGCTAAATATCGCAATGGAGTAAAACTTAAAACTTTTTGTAACGTTCAAAGTAATTAGTTTTACCTTGTTCTTGTCTATGCTGCAGTCTTTCATTCCTCGCTGCTTGCTGCAGGGATCTTGTCTCAAAAATCTTGTCATGACCAGACATATGACCTTTCCTCTCAGTCTTTTGGTCTTCGTAGAACCTGATATCCTCATCTTCTTCTCTCTGGATAACAGTCTGTTGTTCTGTATTTCCTGGATTGCATCTGGAGCTCCTATATCGAACAGGCTGTCTAATTCCAGCACAAATGCTCCTCTTTTTCCTCCAGGGTTACTTGCTCTTCCTTTGCTTTTCACCAGAGCACGATGTTTCTCATGTAGTTTCATGAAGAGCTTCATTGCGTTGTACTTGGTCATTGTCTTGATCCTAGCCATCTGCCAGAATGGGATGATAGATTCAACTGTTTCATATGCAAGGTCTTGAACCATGGGCCTCCCTGCATTTTCCGGTAAATTCTGAAGATTAAGGAAATACTGGAACGCCTGTCTGTTGGTGGGAAGCTGGGAACCACTGATAAAAGCTGAAGGGTATCCAACCAGGAAAGTTTCAGTGAGAGATCTGTAGATGGCCCAGTTGACACCTGCCTGTGGACAGTACGTGGAGGTTCTGAGATATCAACTGTGCGCCCACGGAGCTCCCTCAGCTCCTTGCTTAATGCCATTGTGAAGTTGTAACTTGTAGATGGTTTTCTAGATTCTGATTGAGTTTCTGTTGTTTCCTGAAAAATGATAGATAATTATTATTATTATTATTATTAATTATTATTTATTTATTATTATTATTATTATTATTATATTATTATTATTATTTATTAATTTTATGCTCTTTCATTTGATACCTAATTTGTTGCTCTATCTTGTTTAGATCAAAAGTTAAAGTGCAGAAAATTTAAAGCTCCATGCGGCAATGCTTCCCAACATCCTAGGTCAAAATAGTTGTGATTTTCGGCTTTTTCATGTCAAAAAGCATGGGGAAATGTACAGAAACCTATGAAAATAAGAAAAAGTTGATTTTTGAACAGGCCTAATATGTTGTCATCTGTATATACATTATATATCATTATTAAGAATTATTATAGTTAAGTAAAATGGAATCAGTTATTTAATACAATATATATATATATCCAAAGCAGACCATTTAATAATATATTTTACTTGACGAATTTTGAAGGTGTACTTTTCGAAGATGAAAACAAAACTAATGAAAATAGCCCGAATTATTTGTTTGCATTCTTATATTTTTTAAAATTATTCTTAACAAATTTAACATTTATGTTAAATTCGAAAACAAACAGTGAATTGACTAACCGCTATTAATAATAAATACATTCGTTTTACAATGACTTCAATAATTCTCGACTATTTATTTTATTTAATTTGCTCCCTTTAGAATATTCCATCGTGGTCGTTCGTCGCTAATAATTAAAATTTAATCCCCATACCTGCCTTACAGCCAAGCTTACGCGGATGCCTGACATTTACCTCTCCTCTCATTAAAGATTTTTTCTTTTGAAGATACAGCTACGGTTTACAATTTCGTTTATGACCTGTAAATCCCCTTTCTTTGTTTTGAGCTTACAGCGGATAATCCCCAAAAGGTCATTATGAATCCTGCATCTGCCTTAGTTTTCCACTGCGAGAGAAACAAACAATCCCTGATGGGAGGTTGGCAAATTTTTAAATTTTGGTCATAAACACCTTTATGTTAGCGTTTTTTACAGTATTATTTCAAATGAAGTATTAAATCTTCAAATAACTTTACTAAAAATGCATTCTTAATAGAGTATAACTTTCCATTTAAGAAAAACAAAATTCAGAATTTCTATTTTTCAGAAAGCTGCTTTTCTTTATGTTTCAAACTCAATTTTCTACATAAACTTAAATGTACCATTAAAATATTGTAAAAATGAATGGAATTTACGATCTAATTTATACCACGGCGTTTTAAAATGTATCGGCTCTAGATTGACGAATGGGGACAGGTAAATTTCGAATCGCTAATAATGAAGCTTAATACCCATACCAGTCTTACGGGCAAGCATTTAGTCGGCCACTGGTTATTTGTCTTCCATTTCAAAAATAAAAACGCAAATTAGAGATTCGACGCGTCGTTAGGCTGAACGGAATGAACACCTGGCCGGGAATTTTTTACTCTCTAATTCTAAACAGGTAGCTTATCTTTAAAAAAAAATGCCTTTGCAAATATTTTGGTCTAAGCTGAAGTAAATCCCCAAATATTCCTACCTCTTAGCCGATCTGTTACTCCAAATTTTTACTTTCCAAACAAAACTTTTCTCTCTATCTCCCTCTCACCCCCTCTCTCTCTATCTCTCTCTTACTGCTCTGCTCCCTACCTGTATTGAAATATAACAGATAAATTTTGACTCGGTCATCGTTAATACCTTTAGGGGAAACTAATCCGAAACACCTGACCCCGTTTTGGGCATCTACGCGTACCCAAGCATAACCGCGTACATTAATATTTTTATAATATAATTTAACTCTTAAGCCAGATTTTTTTCATTTTCATATTTTGATGTTTATTTAAATATTTATTTTTTGAAGTTGTATTTTTCGGAAGATGAAAACCAAACTAATGAAAATTGGCCCTTAACTTGAATTATTTTGTTTGTAATCAATTTCTTATATTTTTTCATTTAATCTTAACAAATTTAACATTCATGATAAATTCGAAATACGATTCCCACCGTTATCAAGACACTAGTTATTCTCGACGTCATCGCAGTTAAGTATGTTTTCTTTCTTAAACGCTCCCTCTCTAACCCATTTCTGTCTGTCTGTCTGTCTGTCTCTCTGTCTCTCTCTCCCTCTCTCTCTCTGTTCCATTTCCGAAAAACTGCTAATTTATACCAATGAAGTATAAAATTTTCAATTAACTTTACTAAAAATGCAATCTCAATAAAGTATAGTTTTGGATTTAAGGAAAACGACATTCAGCATTTCATTTTCAAGAAAGTTACTTTTCTGTTTCAATCCGAATTTTCTACGTAATCATAAATGTATCCTTAAAATAATATTAAAATTTATAGTCTTATCGATTTAATTTAATCATAGAACTTGTTATAAATGATTACCCTGATTAAAGCGTGCTATAACTTTTAAATAAACACTCGTATTCAAACACAGTTTTAATCATAAGTAGATAAACATACAAAGTTTTGATACATAGTTAATGAACCTAATAAGCTTCCACATGTGCACCCCTAGTGGCACGTAAAATGTCTAAACGGTATTCACACTCACGCCACACATTTTCCAACATTTGTGGGTTAACTGTTGCAATTGCATCCGTAATGCGTTCTCGCAATGTCCTGATATCTGGAACAACTGTTGCATAAACCAAATCTTTAACATGACCTCAGAGAAAGAAATCCAGCTGGGTAATGTCTGGTGATCTTGTGGGCCATGGGATTGGCCCGTCCCTGCCAATCCATCGATTTGGAAATGTTGCGTCGAGAGTTTCACGAACAATATGCGCCCAATGAGGGGGTGCCCCATTTTGTTGGAAGATGACAGTTGGCTGCCTGTCCTGCAGCTGGGGGATGGCGTAATTGGTGAGCATATCCAGGTACACAGTTGCGGAAACAGTGTCCTCAGCGAAGAAGAAAGGACCAATTATCTGGTCATGCATTAGTCCACTGCTATTTCTCTTTTCCACGTTTCCAGTTTCCAAGAATTTTTTCATCCACGACTTAATTAACTTCACATCAGGTGGATTCTTTCCATACTTTGTTCTGAACCTTCGCTGAACACTGACAGGAGATTTTGTTTCTGCAAGCCACACAACACATTGTACCTTCTCTGTCACAGACGCCATCTTAACTGAACAGCTACTACAGCGCTCCTAGCGGCGAATGCGATAGACGAAACACACCAGCACAGAAACTATATGCGTGTACGAGATCACCTGTAAAAAGAAAACGGATGTAAGATTCCTCACTAATACATGAGAGCATACTGTTTTCAGGGTAAACATTTATGGACCCCCTCTATATATATATATACACTTTGAATAAATTGCCGAAGAATTGCCCTTATAAATAGATATAGAGTGTAACATATTTGTGGATAGTAGTCTATTATGACTTGATCCTCTGGATCCAGAGATTCTATCTTTAGTTTTAAATCGATAATTAATTAGTTTTGCTAAATTGGTCGTTGCCAATGTACAGGAAGTTGTTACATAAATTTCTTATGTTCTTGTGGTTCGGAACCCACGTAAAATTGTAGGTCCCCTCCGCCACCACGGAGGACATACACAATACACAATTACGAACACAGTTAGGTAGACCAGCCATGAGTGGATCCTAGGGTCTTTGTTGGTCTGAAACATTATAACATTATTACATTATATTTATCAAAAAAAAATTCGGCATAACCTATATGAAACACCTGTTTTACGAATGGAGGTTTAGAATGTAATGGCGCCAGTTTCACTGATGTGGAGAGATAAATTTCGAATCGCTAATAATTAAGCTTAATACCCATACCAGTCTTACGGGCAAAAATTTCGCCTGGCACCTGGTATTTGTCTTCCATTTCAAAACTAAAAACGCAAATCAGAGATTTGTCGCGTCATTAAGCTAAACGGGGTGAAAACCTGATCGGTGATTTTTTATTCCCAAATTCTGAAAAGGTGGTTCGCCACTTCAGAAAAAATATTGTCTTCGCAAATGTTTTGACCTAAGCTGAAGTAAATCGCCATATAATCCTGCTCCTTAACCAAACTGTTACTCCAAATTTTTATTTTCCAAACAAAACTTTTCTCTCTCTCTCTCTCTCTCTCTCTCTCTCTCTCTCTCTCTCTCTCTCTCTCTCTCTCTCTCTCTGACTGCTCTGTTTCATTTCTGAAAGTCTGTGGAACGAATAAGCCAAATTTGATAAAGACACGCCTTCATTAATCGTGACTGTGTCCAATCAGAATATCAATGCCCAACGCATGCGTCTGTTACATCGATATTACGATATCTGATTGGCAAGCGCACATGACATAGCCACGCCCAGATAGATTGACGGCCAATCAGGGATCATTCGAATCGGCTATTAGTCTTCTGAGGGCAGCTACAATTGGGAAACTTGCATTTAAAAAGGAAGTATTTTCAGCTCGGCTCCATATAGCTGATATTTTACTAGCGAATAACCATACATCCCTCCGTCATGGACACTGCCATTCAATCACATCTTTGCAGTTTACCGGAGTTATATGAAGAAGGGTGCCCTAACGCCGCAGTTACAATTAGTCTTTTTAACGCATCCGATCGGAACGTATTATTTTCAACGCAAACCGTTGCTGACATCTGCACTGACGCTCCGTTTGATTCAGCGCAAGGGATTACAATTGAAAGGTAAGTGGAAAAATTTTATGTACCTCTCTTTCTATTTTATTTTTGTGTCCTATATTTAGTCGCGAACTTGTTATTTTTTTAATGTTTCTGATGATGTTAGTAGTCGAAAGCTCTTGAGCACCATTCGGTGCTTCCTTCGTGGTTACTTCATCATATATATATATAATATATTATATATATATATATTATAATATATATATATTATATATATATATATATATATATATGGATGGATGGACTGTAATAATATATTTTCAACTCATTACGTTTTATTGTTAAATGTTTCACTAAAATAACAGGTGTTCTCATTTTTAAATTATATCATAGATTAGTTTCATTTAGTAATAACTAATTAATAATTAATATTTTAGAAAAGACATTCAATATTATGGTAAAAGTCCTGTTCTGATATTTCTATTAATTAATTTTATGAAAATCCATAAGTTCATTTTGAAATGTGATGTTATTCGTCACTTTCTCTTAAATGGACCACAAACCACGAACTTCCCTGAGTGGTTCGAAGTATTTGAGGCTTCACCTTGTACCTCCTTGTAACTCCTTGTAACTCTCTTCTTATATATATATATATATATATATATAATATATATATATATTATATATATGTGGAAGTATATGTTATAGGCAAAGAGCGGGAATCATATTAAATGTTATAATAATCAAGATTCTTCTGCAATTGTTAATTATTTTTACAAAATCCATAATAATCACATATTGAAGTGTAAATCTATCTGCCAGGGGCTCGGTTCCCAGTGTTGGCAGGCTTTGCGCAGCTATTCATCCTTCCTCACAATAAAGAATGTATCAGAGTATATGTGAATGAATAGACTTACTGCTTATTATTATTCTACCTTTTCTCTTAAAGGGGACTCAAATTTCTACTTTACGTATATATCCCTAATTTATTTCAACTAACTCGAATGATATAGCCGCGTCGACAAACGGTTCCCTGCAAATTAAAGTATCTGTTTTAGAACTACTAAAGTTGATATTTATGAGTATATATATATATATATATATATATTATATACATATATATATAAATATATGAAAATTATTTAACGAAAGTAACACGTGAAAAATATTTATGATGAATAAAACCACGAAGGAAAGGAAACAGAGAATGGTGCTCAAGCGCTTTCGTCATATATATATATATATCTATATATATATGTGGGTGTGTGTACTCTGTGTGTAATTTGATTTAAAGCAAGTGGATATTTATTCAAAAATATTCAGAAAAGTGTATGAACTAATCAAATTAATTTAAAAATTTCTGTCTACAACCGTATCCTTTCTCCTTAAACGACCGATGAGGAATTAAATCGTGTTATAGAATTTTTCGTGAAAGTTTTGAAGAAACGCAAGTCGTGGACAGTGACCTAAATACAGAGATCGAAGTAATACAACACACCTGATCCAACGAATGCCAGGTCGTCGGGGAACTAATGTAAACTTTTTTCTTTTTCTTGTGTTTCCGATAAAACAAGATGCAATGTATTTTCATCAATATCTTAAATGGTAGAATCATAAGGAATGTTTTATAAAAGCGTACAATTTTTATATTCACCTTAAATTAGTTAGAGAATTAGCATCCATTACATTATAAATAAGCTACAGAACACAAAATTAACATTATTGGAGACATCTTATATTTTACACAATATTGTTGCAATTATTCAAGTTACAATTATATATATATATATATATATATATATATATATATATACACGCGTAAAATATTATACAGTACATCGAGTGCGAACAAACGGAAAACGTTGTTGTTGGTTAGCTAATCAGCCCAACCTGATCGAGGAAGCTGGCGGCACGCGGATAACCGATCGCCCTCTCCGGAGTGGACCAGAGGTTCAGCGCACAAGTGATGTTGTGTTGTGTTCTATGTTGTGCTAGAGCGGTAGAGTCTGTCATAATGTGTTCAATTGTTTGTGGTGTGTCCTGGCACAGGTGCAGGTGTCGTCTGTGGAGTTGTCTAGTCTGTTTATATGTCTGTAAGTTAGGGTGATGTCCACATCAGAATCGTACTAAGTTAACTCGATCCGATCTGCTCAGGCTGATCTCTCACCTGTCAATGGGTGGCGGCTTAGCACCTAGGACCGCATTCGGGAAGAGTCGTGTCAGTGCTTTGTGGGTTAGGTGTGTGTGTGTGTATGTGTTTTCTGTTCTGTGTGATATCTGTGGGGCGTGGTACGGAATGGAGTATTTGGTTATAATGTCTCTCCCGTGTTATCTTAATGGTGCGAGGTGTTGGTGCATGATTGTATATGTAGTGGCATGGGTTTTGTGGGTTATTTGTCGCTGCTGGCATGAATTGTGTTACCCTCATGTCTAAATGTTCCCTAACTTTCAGTATTTTTGTTTCTCTGTGCAGGTGTTCTATTGATGTTGTATGAGTACATCCTGTAATGATACGAAGTGCGTTGTTTTGTATTGTCTGTAAGGTGTTTATGTGTGTGTTTGAGATAATGGGTGCCCAGCATGGGCTAGCATAGCATAGCACGAAAAACGTTTTTTCTTCTGCCTACATACCAACTTATCATTCCGCTCAGTGTCACACGGGTCGAATAATTTTAAAAAATTTATAAATTCCTTTCCACGTGCCATGTGTAAGAGAAATGAAAGGCAGTACATGCCGCAAGTATTACTAAAGTATCCCTGGAATCGGTAAGGATTCCAGATCATTTCGAGGATATGCATCTGTTCGAGAAATTTGACAATAATTGTCTTTCCAAGGATGAGTCCATATCAAGTTAAAGAAGTACATTCTTTCCCTATTTTTAAAGTAGATAGCTATCTAAGGAATCCCTTCGCCACCAATAACATCCGTGTTCACAATAACGGCGCAGCAGTCTCACGTAGGTGGTAATTTTAATGTTTCATTCTTTGCAAACACACCGATAAATTACTCTCTGGAGTATATTCGCATCCATTTTAAAAGTCAGTGACTACACTCCTGAATCTGTCAGTTTTTATTAGGACCGGTGATTCGAGGTATACTACAGTAGTACACAAATAGAGACGTCTAGCGGTTTGGAGAATTCGAGTGTGACTGAAATATTTCCACTCTGTTGTGGACTTAAGTGCGTATTTACACTAGCGATAAGTCAGAAGTGATGTCAAACGGAAAAAGGTTAAACTGATCGATGAATTCTTTCTGTTACACCATTTCCTAGCTCATCACAGGCACAGGCGATATGGCCAAGATTACTATAAACTCTCGAGCAAAGCGGGAACACAGCGTCTCTCACAACATAACGGCCTGTGCCCAGTGTTACTACTGTAGTGTAATACCGTGTATCCCCATTTCAGGCCGTACGCATGAGTTCATCCCGAGTTACCCCGGCTTTTTCACACTCATCAAGGTCTCTAAGAAACGAAAAACGATTTCTTTATAATCAATAATTAAAAGACGGTGTCCAGTTGAATTTCGCATATCCCCACCTCATACGGATCACGACCGAATCGCGCGATGGTGTGAACGGTTGTATGATGAGGCCAATGATTCAAGAATGTTTATATATCTGTATGTGATTTTTTGTGTAAAATAGTGATGCATGTGTTCCTTTATGGTACGTTGAACTCTTTCAGCTAAAGAGGCCTTTTGTGTAGAAAGGGTAGTGTAGTAACTGATATTAAACTCTGGCAACATGTTCTGTGAAGCTCGGTCGATAAATTCTTTCCCCATATCCGTACAAAAATAACCTGGAATCCTGTTTTCTTTCAACATCAGCGTTTTGGTGGCTTTAGCAACTGTTTCAGGCAATTTATTTTTCAGAGGAATTAGCCACGGATATCTAGAGAATACATCTATTATGAAGAGGATATAGCGGTAGCATTCATTATACACTGAATATCTCTGCATGTCTGTTAAATCCGCTTGATAGAGTCAATCGATGCCGCTGTAGTCTTGGCTGTTTTAAACCTTTTTCTCACCGGCTTATGAAGTGTATAAACATCCTGCTCCCGCAAAAACCTCTCAACACCTTTTTTCTCTATTCCCTCATTATAAACATCTCTGTACAGTCTATCAACGCCTCCGCAGGAGGCTGGGTTAGAAATGTCATAATAGCGTCTTCTTAATATGTTAGCCATTTACGTATTTTAGGGGCACGTTTTGAGGGTTGACCGTTGTTCTTTGGACTCTTCTCTCTCCTATTCAGCGATGCTACTGTTGGGGTTGATGGCTTGCTCAGTTGTGGCACATGCGAGGCTTGTTCCAAGACTTTTAACCTGTTAAGATTTCCTATCAATGTTTTGGGGACATTTATTTGCTGTAGGCTTGCTTTAATATGTTTTCATCCTGATGGTGTGGGCCTATCCTACTTTCTCATCAGATCATGTACGATGTTAACGATATTCGATCCCTGTACCTTTGTTCCTTTCACAATGACCTCACTTGTATCGCTCCACTGTATGATGGGGTCCTCACTCAATAGATTATAAAGACTTAAACCTTTATTCCTCAATGTATGTGGGAGGGTGCCTTTTAATACATGCATGAGATGTTGTGGGGCCGACCCGTTATTCTTTGGTTGGTCATCTCTAACGTCACTATGGTCATCGTTGGCCCCGCTGTGCCTAATAACCACGGGGATCCATGTCGAATTCTTATAATTTTTGTACTCATGAAGAAATTTCTGTAGAGCTTCTTGGTATAAGACTCTTTTCTCATCAGATGACTATTCACTGTTCAATAAGGCTAATAATTTGCTTTCTATTCTTTTAAACCTGCTTTTACGGGCTTCTAGAACCATGTGCGGATTCTTTCAACTTTGCAGTGAAGTATGATAATAAAAATCCACTCTAATAGACAGAGTTTATTTCCACAACAGTTTCGATGCCCACTAGCATCCTCTTCAGGTGGATACAGAAAAACGAATGCGTTTTTCTCTATCCACCCGAAGAGGATGCTAGTGGGCATCGAAACTGTTGTGGAAATGAACTCTCTCTATTAGAGTGGGTTTTTATTATCATATGACTTTCACGTAGAAAAAGTGAAGTTTTTTTGCATTTTGCAGTGAAGCATACACCTCGTGTGGAATCACTACCACTTTCTTCATTATATTAATCTAGTCAGTAAAGGCCCCAAAACTTTAGATATGATGGGTAGGAATGATCCCCCTCTTTGTACAATAATCGTTTTTTCTTCCCACAGTTTGACTTTTACGAGCGAGTGTACGTATTATGTTCTTGTAATGACGTAGGCGAGCCTTGTGAGTGGGTTTCATTGGTACATTACATTTTATAACGTTAAGAGAGAGTTCACAGATGCTTTTAAAAAAGTCCGTGTCGATATTTTTAAGAAACATCTATTGCAATGCCCGGGGCAGATGATGGTACATTTTTATTAATTCATGGTATTTCTTTAGCCTCCTTGTCATTCTGGAATATACACAGTTTCAGGCTCGTTTGGGAATAAATTCGTTCTTAGAAGCACCCTAAACGTGTTTCTTGGGTGAAGGTCACAAAGCAAATATCCATAACGTGGACTTGTAGCTTCTTTATAAACTTCCAAAAATCCTTACGCTCATTCGGGAACATTTGTTTAGCTAATACCTCAGTTCGTGACACATCTCTACTTTGCGGGAATAAGACCAGAAATTGTGTATTTTACGACACATCGCGCAAGTATCTATTTTTGAAAAATAGATTCTGATTAGTGAAGAACACGCTTATGTTAAAATGGTGGGAGAACACTGTAAATGTCTCGGCAAACGTTTTATCCATTTCCAACATGAGATCGTCAATTACAGTGAGTGTATGTTCATTTCCGTTTAACGAATTAACGTCATATACACCTTTGTGGTACAAAATATCATCTTGGTACTCAATGAATACTAATTGGTACGTTGAATAGCACCATATAACTTTATGCACAAATTTTGAGAACATCTCTCCCGTATCTTTAATGATTTTAAGCATAAACCGAGTTTTACCACATCCTGTACGCCCAGATATAATACACGTGGATGGGCTCGTGAAACTGAATTTTTCTACAGAATTCATGTCAAACACGTCACACTCCAAAGTGGATAATTTAAAAAAATATAATAAAAATTTAAGTGGTGTTCCTTATATTCTACATTCTTCTTTTTCCTCTTCTTCCACAAAACTGTGAATGACGATGAGTTACAGCATCATTCCCCATCATCGATATTACTGACGATGCCGATGACAGTGTAGTTGTGGTCACAAACTCCATCCCCGCTGACGAACCCACAGCAGCCACAACTGTAGCACTCCAAGGCGACAATTCAAAGCGAAGTCATGATAATGAAGTGTCTCCCACGTCAGGTATAAAGCGTGCCAGGAGTGCACCGGTTGTTAGAACCCCATTAATAGAGCCCCAACCCTCTACGTCTTACGACACAACCCCAGATTAGCTCCTTCCTCAAATAAAAATACGTCCCCTTATTCCTGTTCAATTCCAGTCGCATCCTCCACAGCAGCAGCACCTTCTCGTTCTGAAGAGGAAGATATAACATTCGAATTGGTGCGCCACCTCCACACCAGTCCTGACTAGAAATTCCTACATACTCAGGGTTGACCCTGGATCCCTGTATAACAGTGGTGTTGAACACGGTCTGCGACGCGTAGTTGAACGTATTGTGGAGTTTGCCCTTCAGAACTGCGACGAACGTGAAGTCATGACGAGACTGTCTTTCGGGTTCGGGTCAGATGACTGGGATGTAAATGATTTTTGGGTAGTAATACCATTCAGATACTTGGCCGCTGTAGATATAAAATATATATTTGGCCGTTTAATGCAGGCCTCTCAAAGTAGTACAGCCTTCAATATGGACAACTTCACGGTAGATACTGACTGTGTATACCGTGTTGCAGGTCATAGTGCCACACCTTATACTCTTAACTTCAATTCTCAGGCTATTTCCAGGCGGCATATAAACGTCGATTGAGGTTGTGGCTTTATAGCATTAGTCTTAGCCCGTATGTGTACTGTACTAGATACACGGTTGCCTACGGTTGTGCGGCGTGCCAATAAACTGGCTTCAGATTGCAAGCTTGAGTTTCACTGTAATATGGGTCGTGAAGAGCTGAGAAGGGTACAGCAGGAAATGAATGTTTGTGTAGTTGTATTTGGAATGGATGATCGTCGTAGGACTGTGTTTTTAAAAGCTGTGTGCGAGATCATATAAGAATCCTACTTATTTTAGGGCTGTCAGGATCAACGTATCTCTCCATCCGTAATATAAGGGCTCTTTACGCGAATTATGATAAAAGTCGAAAATATGGAAGGCATGATTTGTGTAAGGAGTGCCTCAAGTTTGCGGAAGATAGAGTGAAACATTACAAGGAATGCCACATGGTATGTGCGCAGTGTAAAAGCTCCAAATGTGAAACGCATGTAGTTGAAGCTGAGAAGAGGGACTGTTATGTGTATAGACGTAATTTTTCAATACTAACTGTTTTGAGCTCTGTAAGTCAATTGGCACTTGCAAGAAAATGAGAATCTGTGAATATGGTATCTTTCATATGATGGATAATTGGGCGAAATTCACTCATAAATGTGATGAAATTCATTGTTCTACATGCCATGAGAAATTTAAGGCGGATGGTGTAAAGCATGTACGTTATATGAAAGATGCCAAGCCTAAAAATAGACCCTGTATAAATGTACTACGATATAGAGACATATACGGTTGCCGAAACCAAAGAGGTTATCCCACATATACTTGCAAGTCAGACTATCTGCGATGAGTGCATGGATGATGAGTGTGATGATTGTCACTTATGTGGTAAAGGAACAAACGTTTTTAAAACGATTGCACACGACAGGCCCGTGAAACTCTTTGTGTCCTATATTGTCAATTTAGCGGACAAGTTAAAAAAAATGACGGTGTATATTCTTGCCCATAACGTCGCAAAATTTGACAACAGTTCCTTTATAAGGAGCTGCTTGAACACGAAACATCGGAGGTATTTACCTGCGATCCCTTGAAAAGAGGAAACAAACTTATACAGATGCAGATAAAAGGTAATGTTCAGTTTAAAGACACTTTATTATTCACACCTTGTAAATTAGCTAAGCTACCCAAGGTGATGGGAGTAGCCAGCGGAGTTTCAAAAGGGTATTTCCCTTACACTTTCCTCACTAGCGACACTTTAAATTACGTACGACTACCTCCCCCGAAACAATACTTTAACTACACCAACATGAGTGATAGTGAGCGTAAAGATTTAACCTCTACTACAACAGTTTTAATGAAGATTATCCTTACAAAATAACGAATGAATGAGAGCGCGTGCTTAGAGTATGTTTCCAGGCCTTTAGATGGATGTACATTAGGGTGGATCATTTTTCACTTTTTTTAAAAAATTATAGCTGGTCATAGTTTTTCCCATGATTTGGTTCAGTGGAAGTACAATGACACCATTTTTACCACAATCGATCAATATTTAGGGGTCGCGCATCGACCTTTAAAATTTCAATTTTGGAAATTTGGCCAAATTGACAATTTTTTACTGAATAAAGATAAATCATCAAATGACCATATTTTCTGAATCCTCTCAGTGAAAGAAATCCTCTCAGATACTTCCCAAGTTGATCGGACAAGTGGTTTAGAAGTTACACTCACCTAGAAATAACATTAAAATTTAAAATACCGTATTTGTCCCCCGTTATGGACGTAATCATAGCATCAGTAGCTGGCGCATCCTAAAATCCCAATTACACACACACACGCTATGTCTATGACCAATATTTTTACTAATCACAGTTTGCTTTTTACAGATCAACTGTGTCAATTGATTCTTGTTTGATAAGTCTAGACTTTAGTACAATGGATAAACTGTTAACAACCAGGAGTGGGAAGACTCTGAAAGTTACTTATTCTGGAAAAGAGAAAGCAGCAACAACAGCACCACCTTCTCTAAGGTCAGCCACGGACGTCTTCTTAATTGGTCAGCCATCTTCCTCGATCGGTGGTGCCAAATTGCCAACCACCCATCAAGTTCTCCAGTACTTCTTCTATGCCAAGCAGGAAACTACTGACAGGAAGGCCGCCGTAAAAGACACGGTGGCCAATGTTCTGGCATTTTGGAACATGGCACGTATAAAGACGATCACGAGGCGTAACTGCGAAAGAAAACTGGAGTTACTGTGGGAAGAGTGGCGCTCGCTGCAGAAGAGCAAGATGAGAGACAGTGACGCGGGAAAAGGCAGGGAGAAGTTTTCAGAAAATCTGAACAAGCTCTGGGACATCGGAGCTCCCGATGCTATTGAAGAGATACAGAAAAGTCGACTGCTCTCAGACAACAACAAACAAGAAGATATTAAATTTTATGAGGATCAACGGGGCCTGCGCCAGGCAACAATGAGTGGGAATGATAAAGTGTTCGTTGTCAAGAGAAAACGGCAACTCTCAAGACAACAATCTCGTGATGAGCCAGGCACCTCAAAAACGAAATTAGGAACCGAAGCTGAGAGCGACGATGAATCTATAGAAAGCAGATCATCGAGCAACTCCGAATCACAGCTAGAACCACCATACCGACAGCCGAGAGAATCAACTGTATCAATCAGCCTTCCTCACCGCATCCTCAATGCACCGGCTGTTATTGAAGTGGCTGATCGCTTCCGGATGTCCAATAATCAGGTGTGTATATATCAGTAATGATCTTTCCTTGACAAAGATATAATAGACGTAACGACGGAAAATTTAGTGATTATTTTGTCACATAAAAACCATACGCATCCTTGTCAATTTCCTTTCAATTTCGCACATAGGTGGCAAGTGTCGTGGCGGCAGTCCTACGTTCGGCAGATCCGCCCGCAGACCTGGACAAATTCAGTATCTCGAAGGACACGTCTCGCCGTGGAAGAGTGGCACATCGTTGTGAAGTGTCGACAGCTGTGCAGAAATCCTTCGTATCTCCGAGGCATGCTGTCGTCCACTGGGACGGTAAAGTAATCAAGGTCAGTTTTGCCCTCACCGTGGACGACAGTGAATTAACATGTTCCAGTGACGACAGTGGATTGACATATTCCAGTGGACGATAATGGATTGGCATGTATGACATACGTTTCAGGACTCTCTTGGATCATTGGAGCACCGCCAGGCGATTCTCATCTCCGGAGCTCCCCAATGCACAGAAGGAAAGTTGCTGGCCGTTCCGACTGTTGCTGACGGCACCGGTCTGTCCCAGGCCCAGGCGACCTTTCGTGCTCTCAAAGACTGGGGATGCGAGAACAACGTGATTGGACTGTGCTTCGACACAACTTCCTCCAATACGGGGAGGGTGCAGGGTGCGGTGGTCCGGCTGGAGAACATGCTTGGTAAACCGCTCTTCCAGCTGGGCTGTCGCCATCACGTTATGGAGCTCATCGTGGGGGCAGTGGTCATCACCGCGTTTGGAAGAACCACAGCACCAACTGAACCTTTGTTCCAGTATCTGAGGAGAAGGTGAATTTCAAGTCTAAGGCGCATTTGTTTTCTCCAATGATTTTTTGCCTTCAGAGCAATTGAGATATCAGCGTCCTTCTACTAATGATGTTAATAGCAGTCGAAAAGGGAAACTTCAGTCGTTTTCATGCAATATTTTCATAACTCCCCTTTCAGGTGGGACAAGCTCGACCTCTCGACTTATCGCGAGCTGGAGATCGAGCATTTGGCGGAGGTGACGTGGCTGATGGAGCTCCGAGATGAGGCAGTCAAGTTCCTCGGCACCGCTTCTGGTCTTGTCAGAGAAGACTACCGAGAATTGGCGGAGATTACACTCCTGGTACTCGGGGCCCAGCCACGTCGTGGCACACACTTCATGCGCCCAGGAGGTGGATGGCCAAGGTTGGTATTTTGAATTAGAAGTTAAATATTGTATTGCCTTCTGCAAACAGCCATTTGAAGTCCCTACCAGAAAAAAATAAGATAAATAATTTACCATTAAACAAACTTATATGGAGTGGTATCGGTATTTATACATCACAGTGCGTATTCGTTTCAGATCATCTACTACACGAAGCTCCTGATGTTCAGCGGTCAGCTGGAGTTCGACGACGAGCTGGTACAGAAACTTCAGAGAGTGGTACTATTTACTGCACTCCTCTACGCACCTGCCTGGCTGGCGGCTCCTGTCGCAGCTGATGCCCCGCTGAATGACCTTGTGTTGTACCAGCGTCTTCTGCAGTACAGGGCTGTGGATCGCGAGATTGCAGAGGCTTCACTGGCAGTGATCAGGCGGCACTTGTGGTATCTGAGGCCTCAGACCGTCGTTTTCGCCCTCTGCAGTGACAAAGTGGAAGACACTGTGAAGCACGAGATGGCAAAGAAGCTGTGCCGCCTCGCTGTGCCCGAGGACTTCACGTATGACAACGTCTCGGTTGATGACACGACGCGCCTTCCGGACCTGATCGATGAGTCATCGTGGTTCGTGTTCACAGGCCTGCAGGTGTGCGCGTCTACGTGGCTCACTCTGCCGGTGAATAAGTGGGATCAAGATAAGAACTACTGTGATCTGAAGAATGTCATCTCGCATCTGAAAGTTACCAACGACGTGGCAGAGAGAGGGATAAAACTGATAGAAGATTACGCGAACACTGTCACAAAAGACGAGTCACAGCTGCAGGGTCTTCTTCAGCTCGTGGAAAAGAGCCGGAAAGAACTCGGTGACTTCAAGAAGTCGTCACTTGCCAAGATGACGTAGCGCAGAGGGAAAGGAGTTAGCAGAGAGAGTACATGGCGCACGCCTTAAGATGACGTGTGTTCTAACCACGATTCATACAGTTTTTGAACCTAGTTAGGGGCACCGGAGTAAGTGCCTTTAGTGATATCGGTAAACCGTTTTAATACAAAATACATTTGATCTTTCCTTATTCGTTTTATCTTATCCTAAAAAGCAGACAATGGCAGACAGCATATGGAGGTACGGGGACAAATACGGTATTTTAAATTTTAATGCTATCTCAAGGTGAGTATAACTTCTAAACCATTTGTCCTATCAACTTGGTAAGTATCTGAGAGGATTTCTTTCACTGAGAGGTTTCAGAAAATATGGTCATTTGATGATTTATCTTTATTCAGTAAAAAATTGTCAATTTGGCCAAATTTCCAAAATTGAAATTTTCAAGGTCGATGCGCGACCCCTAAATATTGATCGATTTTGGTAAAAATGGTGTCAGTGTACTTCCACTGAACCAAATCATGGGAAAAACTTTGACCAGCTATAATTTTTTTAAAAAAGTGAAAAGTGATCCACCCTAATGTACATAGACCGTTTAAACTGCGATCAGCTGCAAGTCGCAACCACGATCGCCTCATTGTGTTTTACGGTGTTCAAGAACAATTTCATGCCTAAAGACACCTTAGACGTCATTCACAGAAACAACTCTCGCAGTTATGGACACAAGGCTATTTACTGGCTTATACACCTACAACAGCAAACCGATGTATACATAAACATCCCCGCAAAACGGGGAGGTACCCGTTAAGGTCAGTGGTCGTGTTTTTTGAGTTGATAGTCCAAGCGAAAACCGTGCCACTGGCGAGAAGACTGTGTACTCCTTTAACGGTTGCTGATGGCATGGATGCCCACGTCCCGAGTGTGGAATCGTAGGAGATATCCACGGTAGATCTCATGCCGACAGTCTTGCATGGACCCGCACACGCGATCAGCTTATAGGCACCAACTTCACTCACAAGGTCTTGTGGGAGCATGAGTATGATGCACTGATGGAGAGAGAGGAACAGTACCGTGAAGAAATAAACACCATCAAGCGTTCAATGGTGTTGGATCCTCTCAAATACGGTGATAGCTTGTTCGGACGACGTGCAAATCCCTTCAAGCTATACTTTCCGCGTACGGAGGGGGTGAATCTCCATTACTACGACTTCTGTTTTCTATACCCCTACGTGATGAAGAATAATCCGTACCCTGTAGGAGCACCTGAAAAACTGGTTGGACTATCATCGAAAGGTTCTCAACAAATTTGAACACGAACTATTTCTGTCTTTCTTTCGTAGACGTCCTCCCCCCTTGCGAATTATGGATTCCGATCTTACCCGTCGTTATAGATCACAAGCTCATGATTTCCCCTGCGCGTGATGTACACAGAGGAAAACAATGGGGCCTGTAATCACACAACCAACTAGCGGAAGATCAGAGGAGTATATATGTTACAGTCAAAGTGTGTAACCAGCCATTTCGTCTTATGGCTGAAACTTTTAGTCATTTCGCGAAATGGCTGTTTCATTTGGTCATTTCGCGAAATGACTAAAATCTTCAGCCATTACGCGAAATTGCTGATATTCCACCTTCATCATTTCGTGAAATGGCTAAAATATATTTTGTCATGAATTCATAGAAATAACAAACATCACAATAAAATTGGGAACCTTTATTTAACTAAATTTGCTAAAACATACATACATCCACAGGTCTGTTCAAATAAGTGAGAAACACTTCAAATATTCATTTGAACACATTTGAATTTGAATTCTCAATATAAAGGTTTTCAAATACTAACCGGACCTTCAATGTTATTCCGATGTCCGCCATTGAAGGCCCGGTTAGGTCAACTGTATGCCCTTCATAATTGGTTAAGTTAAGTCGTGTTATTTTCGTTAAAACTAAAGAAAATAACACAACTTACAAGATCATTTGCCTGGTTAGGTCAACTGTATCCCGTTGACAATTGGTTATGTTAATTCGTGTTATTTTCGTTAAAAATAACGAAAATAATACAACTTAACCTAACCAATTGTCAACGGCATACAGTTGACCTAACCGGGCATACAGTACACCTAACCGGGCAAATAATCTTCTACAAAATGACCAAGGTGGAATTTCAGCCATTTCGCGTAATGGCTGAAGATTTTAGTCATTTCGCGAAATGGCCAAGTGAAACAGCCATTTCGCGAAATGACTAAAAGTTTCAGCCATTAGGTGAGATGGCTGGTTACACACTTTGACTGTAACATATACAGGCCCTGAGCTGTCCCTAGCCGTTCGCCACGGTTACAGAATATTGAAGGTATATGAGGTGTGGAGGTTTCAGAAGACACCCAACCTTTTCACGTCATATATAAACACTTTTTTCAAGGATAAGGTAGAAGCATCGAAGCATCAGGGTATCCGCGAGGAGTTGAGACCGAAGATGATAAATCTGCGTATATTCAACGCTACCGCGACCGTGAAGGGATACAGCTTGACCGTGCCCAAGTTGTAAAGATCCCGGGCAAGCGCTTTAGTGCAAAGTTGTCTAAATAGTCTTTGGGGAAAATTTGCACAGAATAGAGGCAAGGGTAACGTTCATCTAGCCCAAAGTTATAACGAGGTGTGGGATTATGCCATCACTCCTGATAAAGAGGTCATGGAGATCGTGAATGTAGGTAATACGTACATAATAAAGTACAATATTACCGAATTGGCAACAGATACATCACGTACAACAAACATACCTGTAGCCAGCTTCACAACCTCATACGCACGCATCAAACTTTGAGGTATACTGCACTCTCTTGGGCGGAGGGTTCTGTACGCCGACACAGATAGTGTGATATTCACAGCGAGGGAAGGTGAATACATGTCCCCTATTGGGGAATTCCTCGGAGAGTTGACTGATGAGATCAAGAATGAGTATGGTGATAGTGCATACGCCGACTCTTTTGTCGGGCAGGGTTGGGGGGGAGATGAAATATATAATGAAGGCTAAGGCCATCACGCTTAACCAGGCTAACCGACGAGTCGTTAACTTTGATTCGTTGAAGGAGCTAGTGTGCTTGGAAGATGAGCGTGATGAACCACCCCAACTCACTGTAGGGACCCACAATTTTCGGGCCCAGAAGCTGGGGTGTGTGAAGGAACTTAGGGGTACGAAAAGGTGCCGTAACTCCTATAGGAAACGTTACCAGGTGCCTGGTACCTATGATACCGTACCCTTTGGCTACCATAACCCTTCATTGCTACATATATATATATATATATATATATATATATATATGTGTGTGTGTGTGTGTGTGTGTGTGTGTCTATTTACTTGTTAACGATGGGTTTATTTGATTTATTACATGTATTTGAATATATATACTTTGAATAATTCGATGATATGTTTATTAAATAAATCGTGTTTCAATTAGTGTTTCATTTTATCCTTTGTGTGTGTGTGTGTGTGTGTGTGTGTGTGTGTGTGTGTACAGGAAAAGTTCTAAGCTCCGACCCCCGTAAGATAGATAAAGGGTTACGTGACTCCTGCTACTACCTTGGCAATCTCTACCCCTGCGTGCTCAGATGACCGCTGCAAGTGCTGGATCTCAGACGTGTATTTCAGCAAATCTCACGTAGACGAAAAATAGTGGTGGCAACCTTTGGTATTGCGTGCTCGACGTTTATGAAGTGGTATTCGATAAAGTCTACAGATGAGGTGGATACTGAAAAACTCCCTAGCCCTCCCTCCTTTGAGACTTTTAAGGCTACATTGAACCGTGCGAAACTTGAGGAACAACAGGTTCAAATACTCTACGGCTATTCAGACGAGAGCATTGCAGGATTTCGTGGTACAAACGATGTAATGGACTACGTTGTAGGCCTAAACTGTGTAAAAGGTTACATATACCGTGAAGTGAAAGAAATAACATGCGCAGAAGAGAAGCAACGGGTATGGGTAATGAGTCTTGTTGATGAGTGGTGTGACAAGCGGTATTATATCATGTTGCACCATACCGAGTACTCATACCCTGCGGCTAAGAATGCAAATCTTGTTATCATGGACAGTCTAAAATATTTTTATCATTACATTCATATATATCATGACCAGGTTCACAGTGAGGTTATGGCTAAAGGCTTGTCTGAGTTTTTAAGAAAAAAGGACAGATATGACACATTTTTCTCTCAAATAGTACGCCGGATTGTTAATAAAATGTATTTAGTTCGCGAAAATCTCCCTGACCGAAAATGTCTAGGCGTATTCCGGGGAGTGGGAGTGATAAAACTTTAAAGCCGATATTTTGATTGCCCACTATAATGAGGCATAACTATTCACATGACTCTTTCATATTGGAAGAAACGCGTACACGAAACATTAACGCTTGGTATGACTTGTTTCCAGCACCTGTCTCCGTGCCAAACCGCACACCGGCTGCTCATAGTCATCTCAGAGCTTGAACTGACAGGTCGTACACTCCTCACAATAGAATACGATGGGGTTTCCGTTCAGCAACATTCTCAATGCCGTATACGATGTGTCCGTGATGAAGTCATTGCGCGTGTTCAGGAGTAAAACAAGTGCCGTTTACTATGTACCTGAAATGACTTGTAGACACACAAACTCTAGGAAACGGAATGTTGTTTATTTAAGTGTTGAGGAGATGAATAGTCTTCGTGATAGTTGAGAAGTGGAGCGAGGATCGTTATAAAATACCTGCAGGTGTAGGTACAAGAAGAGAACAGATTAGTGTTACCCCTTCATATGCCATTCTTTGTACGTTGTGTATAAATGGCGACTGATGTGGAAGAATGCGTCTGATAATAACGTCTTCTCCCCACGCGAAACCGATTCATGCTCCACAGAATGTTTAAAATCGTCGGTTTCCGCAAGCTAAAGCCTATATTAGGTGCACATGTTACGGATATGCTTTATTTTGATACGGTTCTTGAATACGCATACACATCTCTGCTCGACGGGTTTACCGAGTGTAGGACTGAACAAGGCGAGAATGGTCTGGAACTGGATGCTTATTTAAAAGGTTTAGTCCCTTCGAAATATCATGAACTTTGGTACAAAGGATTTGAGCGGTACAGGGCTGAGCTCACCTACACTGTTCACCATGAAGAACTATTTCTTTATATAATGAGCAGCTGTCGTTACGACTTGGAAGATTATTTCAACTGCCGATATGCATTGAGAAGAAGAGTTTACGGTTGAAAAGCTCGGGTTGGTAAGAATAAACCCTCGATTGGAAAGGAGCGTTTATAAACTTAAATTTAATAATGATGTGGCGAACGATGCCCTCTTTGTGCGTGCTTTTGATTGTATTCTGTCCGTTCTTAAAGAGAGTGATAACTTACCAACTGAATGTAAATTGGACACAAAAATAGGCTTGAACGAATTGAAGGCTCTTTACATTGAATATAGGCATCTGCTTACCTTGAGTGGTGAAATAATATTAAATCGTATTTATTGCATAGTACAAAGCAACAATGATGTAACTGTAGACTCGATCACGTGGGAGTTTAGTATTTTAGTTAAGCGTGGTAGAACATAAAGTGTATATATTTTGCTGTATATTATTTTGCAGTACATTTATGTATTTATTTTCTATAGGTATATTTGTTAAATTTTATTATTATTATCTAATATAAATGTGTATATAGATTTCTCTTGTACTATTATTATTTTTGGATGCATATTTATTTTCTATATATTTATTAAAATTTTATTATTTAATATAAATGTGTATATAGATTTCTCCTGCTTATATATTAATTTTTTAATGTATTTTTATTTTCTATATATTTCATGAATTATTTCCATTAACTCGTCTAAATAAATAGAATGATGTAGTTGTGTTTTATTATCCAACAAATGCTTTCCTGGATGTATATATAAAGATAGTAAGGAATAACTGGGTTCAAGGGAATATATATAAACAATGCACCTTCAATAAATATATACATATGTATACATTATACCAAATGGTCGACTGGCAGATTAAGACTTCTAAGCCAACTGATGCTGTCAAGAACATCTCTTTTAATTAAATAAATAGCGCAATCTGGAAACTCAAAAGTTGATAATATATATATATACACATACACATGCCATTTACGCCTTCTAAGCCAGATTAAGCCTTCGAAGTCAAATGGCTGATTAAGTCAACTGCCAAATGGCTGCTTAAGGCAACTGGCTGATTTATACCTTCTAAGCCTTGTGATGCTGTGACGAGCTTTATTATGCGTCTGGGTCTCCTAGGCAAAGGATGGTCTCTCTCTCTCTTCTCTCCTCCTCTCCTCCTTTCTCTCTCTCATAAGTTAGATAAACCCTTTTGGGGTGAGATCAATCTCCTTGCATCCTGTTTGGGTTGGATTCCCCCATCTTGTGGCAGCTGTGGGATCTCCTTTGCTTCTTTTTTCCTTTTCTTTTCTTTTTGCACACTGGGGGGAGGATGGTGGCACCTTGCAACAAGGGGGGGGGTTGGCACCTTGCAACAAGGGGGAAGGGGGTTGGCACCTTGCAACAAGGGGGAAGTGTTTGGCACTCTTGCGACATTGATCAACATTTCAATTGCAATTTGCACTCTCGCATTTTGCGGTCATGCTACTTATTATAAATAAAAAATATATTACATGAAAATAGCATATATCTTTTCTTCAATCTTCCTATAGTTTTTCTTTTTCATGATGCTAGCCCAACGTGGGCAACGGTTCACTCGCAAAGTATTTGTCATTTACCATTACTTATTCGGACTATAGTGGATTTAATTTTCCTAGAAGAGTTCCTTGTTCCATGCACGGTCTGTGTGTATCATAAAAAAACCTCAGGGAACCATTCTGAGTTCATTCCTATCAGGAAACGGACATACTATGTGCCTTGAAAAGTGGACGCTCAATTCTGCCAGTTTAGGTTTAAGTTTTGGTTTTTGGCTAAAAATATAATAGTTACCCCTTTTTCTTTGATGTATTCAATCTGACGTGAAGGCAGCGAGTCTGCTTATATTGAGGTTCTAAATGTAGCTGGGCTAAGCTGCTTTAAACCCTAGATCCTGTCCCAAAGCTGGATCCTATCTGCTTTGCAGATAGCTGGTGAGGGAAGCTATATTTTTGGGACCTCTTTGCGAGTGACTCATTGTCCACGGCGGGCTAGCATCATGAAAAAGAAAAAACTATAGTATTTGTCATTTACCATTACTTATTCAGACTATAGTGGATTTAATTTTCCTAGAGTTCCTTGTTCCATGCACGGTCTGTGTGTATCATATATATATATATATATATAAGCAAACAACCACAGGGAAAAGGAAACACAAAGTCCGAGCGTTCGTGATATATTCACATTATCCTTGATAATGTGAATATATCACGAAAGCGCTCGGACTTTGTGTTTCCTTTTCCCTGTGGTTGTTTGCTTATTAATAAGATCATGTGTTATTTTGTGATTTTAGTGCACATATACAGTACTGGCCAAATTATTCGGAATTTTTTTAAAATTTCATTTTTTGGTATAAAATGTTAAATTAAACCAATTTTAAACGTTGAAAAGTTATTTATTTCTACACAAGAATACATGGTCATTATTTAGCAATAGTTTAGTACTTAGTTTGACCCACCTTAGCTGCCATAATGGCTGCGACACGCTTCGGCATGCCATGAATCAATTTTTTGCATAATTCTTTAGTCGAACGAAGCGTGTTTGTTCGTCAGTTGTCGTTTGGTTGTCGTGCGATGCGGGTGTGTTTCTCTTTCTTTTACGTGTCATTGTAACTACCGTTTAATTTAAATAGTGTATTTACCCAATTTCGGCAATTATTTGTTACAGTTTTTAAGTGAATTTGAAAATGGGGCGAAAGAATGACTTTGAGTCCACGGAAAATTGGGCAAATACAGGTTTATTAACTTCTTCTACATTTAAACAAAAGGAAATCGCTGCCAAACTCCATGTTTCACCACAGTCAGTACTTCGTATTAAGAAAAAAATGGTATTTGGAGAAAATGTAGGCCCCAAAAGGGTTGGAAGATGCGGCAGAAAAAAGGGTAACGACTCCAAGAACTGATAGACAGATTGCAATTTTGTCTCTTAGAAATAGAAGAGCTACTTGCAAAAACATTTCCAGTAGTCTAGCGGCTGATGGCATCAATATTAGTCGTAGAACAGTCAACAGGAGGCTTCAACTGCCGGCTTCAAAGCCTACCGCCCAAGGAAGAAGCCCAGGCTCACTGAGGCTATGAAGAAGGCACGTTTTGCATGGGCAAAGGAACACATTAACTGGACTAGTGAAGATTGGGAACAGGTAAGAATAATATTTAACATTAAATAGAATGTTAATACAGTAATACAGTATGCATAGAAGTGTATTTACAGTACGTGATAAAACTGCAGTAAAAATATCTGTAAAGCAGCAAGTCATACTGTACTTCGTTTTAGCTGTACTTCATACGCTATGCACTGACTCTTTCACAGGGCTTTCTTTGATTGCAGGTGGTGTTCTCCGATGAGTCAACGATTGCCGTGCTTGACGATCGTGTTCAAAGTGTAAGAAGGAGGCCTGGAGAAGAATTTTTGCCTGAGTGTCTGATGAAAACGGTGAAATTTCCACAAAAGATCATGGTTTGGGGAGCAATTTCTGTGCATGGAACTAGTCGTTTGAGCATTGTTGAGGGGAATATGAACCAAGTCAAGTATATAGAAGTACTAAGAAGACGTCTACTGCCTCAAATAAGGGAATGGTATGGTAATAGACGTTGGATTTTTCAACAAGACTCAGCTCCATGCCACACGGCAAAGTCGGTTAAAAAATGGTGTCATGAAAATAGTGTTCGGTTGCTCCCATGGGCTGGAAATTCTCCAGACATGAACCCAATCGAAAGTTTATGGTGTATTTTAAAGGACGTAATCCATGAAACGCCGATAACAACAAACACCAACTCATAGAGCGACTTATTCAAGTCTGGTTTCACTCTACACGTATTAAGGAATTATGCAAAAAATTGATTCATGGCATGCCGAAGCGTGTCGCAGCCCTTAAGGCAGCTAAGGGGGGGTCAAACTAAGTACTAAACTATTGCTAAATAATGACCATGTATTCTTGTGTAGAAATAAATAACTTTTCAACGAATTGGTTTAATTTAACTTTTTATACCAAAAAATGAAATATTTAAAAAATTCCTAATAATTTGGCCAGTACTGTATATATATATATAAGAGAGAGAGAGAGAGAGAGAGAGAGAGAGAGAGAGAGAGAGAGAGAGAGAGAGAGAGAGAGAGAGAGAGAGAGAGAGAGAGAGAGAGAGAGAGAGAGAGAGAGAGAGAGAGAGAGAGAGAGAGAGAGAGAGAGTTACAAGAAGTTACAAGAAGTTACAAGGAAAAGTAGTACCTCAAAAGGCTTTGCGCCCCATACCGAGGAGGTACTAATGGCAACGAGTACCAGGGAAAAATTCTGTCACCCTAAAAGAGTGTGCAAAATTCGGTCTAACCTTTTCTTGAACAGATCCACAGAAGAACTGTTCACAACTTCTGAAGGTAACCTGTTCCACGTGTCACAGATCTTATACTGTAGGTAAAGTAATTCACACACACACTAGTACTAAACCGTTTCAAATCCAACTTCCATCCATTGTTACGAGTTGGGTTATCATTTAAACTAAACATGCTTCTAAAATCGACATGTTGAACCCACGTAAGAGCTTGAAAACCTCGATGAGTTGACCGCGCAGCCTCCGGGTTTCCAGCGAAAACAAGTTCAGGGCGCGTAAGCGTCGATTGTAGCCCATATGCCTAACGGAAGGGATTAACTTTGTGGCCCTCCCCTGCACTCGCTCCAGCATCTCAATATCTCTCCTGAGGGTGGGCGACCAGAACTGCACAGCAAACTCCAGGTGCGGCCGAACCAGGGAATTGTACAGAGAGAGCACAATCTCCTTGTTCCGAAATTGGAATTGCCTCCTGATATAACCCAACAGCTTCTGGGATTTCTTTTCCACCTCTACGCACTGTTTGGTAAATTTAAGGTCGCTGCTAATTAGCACACCCAAGTCCTTTTCCAAATCAGTGGCCTCGATATTACTCCCCAACATGGAGTAGTCCGATTTGGGATTGGCGTAGCCAATGTGCATGACCTTCCATTTACCCAAGTTAAACGGCATTTGCCATTTTTCGGACCACTCTCCTATCTTACCTAGGTCCGCACGCAGTTGCTCGATCGCTTCGGGCATCCCAACATTGGCCCCAAGCTTGGTATCATCAGCGAATTTGGCGAACCTACTGATGATGCCAGCGACGATATCATTTATGTAAATGATAAACAACATTGGCCCCAAAACGGAAGCCTGAAAAACCCCGCTAGTGATCGATGCCCAACCCGAACTAGCCCCTTTAATTACAACCCTCTGCCGCCTATTCTTCAGCTAGTTTTCAATTCACCTACCTACTTCCTCACCGATACCCAGCGAGAGAGAGCGAGAGAGAGAGAGAGAGAGTGAGAGACAGACAGACAGACAAACAGAGAGAAAGAGAGAGTTCTTAACGGGTCATCAACTTTGACCCATGTGACCAGTCCAGCACCTGACCCGTGACCCACTTGACCCGCGACCCACTGTCCCGGCACACGTGCTGACCTAAACAATACTCTGAACAAAACGTGTTTCAAAATACACCGGAAAGTAAATTTTGCTTCAAAATACAAAATCTTTATTTTGATACACAAATACAAGCCAACTCATACCGGTGCGCTTGACAAACTGATATGTAACTATAACTAAAAGCTATCGACACGCAAACACATGAGAATTTTTAAAATTTGACTAGAAATTTGCGCCCCACCTTATCACAGCACTGACCTACCTTGACCCGCTTCCGGGTCAAGCGGGTCAACCTCATGATCCGTGACTCACCTCGACCCGCCTTGAATTCATTCTCAAGTGATCCGTAGACCCGTGACCGCTGACCCGTTTCCAACACTGGAGAGAGAGAGAGAGAGATAGAGAGAGATAGAGAGAGATTGCTGAAGCGGTTTGCACTCCTTTTCCCGAACAAACTCACACCAAATCGAGTTTTTAATTTATTATTTCTTCTAGTGAATAATAGATTCACTTGATTCCGATTGGAGACGGGATTGAATTTAGCACTTTTTTATTTTTATGCAAGTTTAACTCATTAAGGTATAACGTCTGTTTACTGATTTCATTATGGCCAGTTTCAGACGATTTTATTCAGTCATTGGGTACTCCTTTATCCAAGAAAGGTTAAAAGTGTTATTGATTTGGGATCGAGCGACCACGAGCGACCACATAATAGCAAAACTATTGAAAATATTCATGCAGACTTCCAAGACCGATTCAATCGTGCAGCTCCTTTTTGAAGGAAATACTTTCAATTGAGCAAATGTCTTCAGAGTTAAAGATTTTAGAAGCACTATATATATATAAAATAAAGCCAGCCCTGAATGAACAATCTTCTTCCATTAAACTACTCACCCTTTACGGGCAAACCAACCAATTTCCTTGTCTTTATCCTTTCATATTTTTCATCCAGTTGCTCTCTGGTGTTGCCACGCTGAAGGTTGGTTCCCTGCTTGGTTGTTATCTTAATTAATTTACCATAATATCTTAAAATTGTGCTCATATGTACTGTTCTAAATTTATTTTAGATTTATTTATTATTTTAATGTTTATTTCAATACTTTAATATTTTAGACACTGAAGATGGAAACCGGTGTTTCCGAAACGTTTAATTAACTACAGTAAATAATTCCTACTGTAACATGGGTCCTCCTTAGTAGTATGCCCGCAAAAGGTTAGAGTGCAGAGCAATTGCAATGTTGACCAAATGTTGCAAGGTGCCAAACCCCCTCCACCAGTGCCAACCCCCAGGGGTGCACCCCAAAAAAGGGAGTCCACCTAAACTCTTTGGGGAGAAGGTGGGACGGCCTCACCCCCCAAATGGGTATACCTAACCTAAGAGAGAGAGGAGAGAGAGGAAGAGGCCATCCAGCTTCTGCCAGATGCAGAAGCTTAATGAGAGCTCAGGTAGCTTCACTTGGCTTAGAACTCGAAATCCGCCTGTTGGCGTAGAAGTCAGTTGGCTTAATCCGCCAGTTGATTAGAAGACCTCGAAATCCGCCAGTTGGCATAATCCGGTAGTTGGCTTATTCTGCCACTTGACTTAGAAGACCTAGTAGGCAGGTGTATGTATATATATTAATTAACTTTTCAGATGCCAGGTTGCACTATTCAGATATTCTTGACAGTTGGCTTAGAAGCCCATCAGTCGGCTTAGAAGGCGTAACCAGCCATTTGGTATATATATTCCCTTCACACCAGTTGTTCTTTAATATTATATACAACCACAAGAAATAAATAAAACCACATTACATCATTTTGTTTATTTATAATGTTATAATATTATAATGTTTCACACCAACAAAGACCATAGGATCCACTCATGGCTGGTCTACCTAACTGTGTTCGTAATTGTGTATTGTGTATGTCCTCCGTGGTGGCGGAGGGGACCTACAATTTTACGTGGGTTCCGAACCACACGAACATAAGAAATTTATGTAACAACTTCCTGTACATTGGCAACGACCAATTTTGCAAAACTAAATAATTATCAATTTAAAATTAATTACTTATCGATTTAAAACTAATTAATTATCGAGTTAAAACTAAAGATAGAATCTCTGGATCCAGAGGATCAAGTCATAATAGACTACTATCCACAAATATGTTACACTCTATATCTATTTATAACCGACATGCAAATATATCAGATCTAAAGAATCCAGTCAATTTCATTACGTTATCCATCAATACTAGTACCTTGCCAACGAAAAATAAGTCACGGTCCATATCGATTGCGGACCAAGTCAAAATTTACAACCATATACATTACAATATATACTTAGGACGAAAAGTGTAGGTGTGGCTGTAAAGACTGTACAGTAATGTAGAAATGTGTGTGCACCCATTTTGGGTCTCCCATTTAAAGGTGTTTGTGGGGCAAGTGAAGATCATGAGTTTTTCAATACCTCACAGTACTATGGGGGGCACCGCTCGGCAGAGGAATCTCTTTAAATGGGGTGTATAAGGACAGAGAGTATCCCCTAACCCAAGACGCTGCCTCCCTATATCCCACAACACTTGTGTTGAGCTGTGGGATCTATCACCGCAAAACCTTAATTTTACTACCTTAAACTATACCCAATCTATCAACATATGCGTCTAATCGATTTTTAAGCATGTTTATAGACGTGCTACTAATTACTTCTACCGGCAAACTATTCCACTATTTACTATTCTATGCGTAAAAAAGTTTTTGGCAACTGCTGTCTCGAACCTTCTACTTGTCAGCTTACACCCGTTATTTCTAGTCCTATTATATTGAGATATTTCGAAAAAGCTATCTCTATCTACGTTATCGAACCCACTCATAATTTTGAAAACCTGGATTAGATCACCCCTTAACCTCCTAGTCTCGAGTGTTGTCAATTTTAACTCCTTAAGCCTATCCTCGTACGACTTTGACCTAAGCGACGGAATCATCTTAGTTGCTCGTCTTTGAGCTCTTTCGATTTTGTCTATATCTTTGCGCATATGCGGATTCCAAAATTGGACCGCGTACTCCAAATGGGGTCTAACTAATGATTTATAAAGAGGAACTATAATATCGCGCGATTTGTACTCAAAATTTCGAGCTATGAAACCTAACACTTTGTTCGCCTTATTGACCGCTGCTGTACTTTGTTTCGCTACTTTTAAATCACCAGTGACTATAACTCCTAAATCTTTTTCCTGCTCTACGCTTGTTAAAACTTTCCCTGACATACTATACGCAAAATTGCCGTTACGCGAACCTATATGCAAAATTTTGCACTTATCAACGTTAAATCTCATTTGATATGTGACTGACCAATCAACGATTTTATTCAGATCTTCCTGAATTTTACCTCTATCTTCGTCATTAATCGCCCTACCACCCAGCTTCGTGTCATCCGCAAACTTTGAAACTGTACTGACTAGGCCGACATGTAAATCGTTAATATATATAAGAAAAAGCAAGGGGCCCAATGCAGAACCTTGAGGAACGCCACTCGCTACATTAGCCCAACACGACTCCGCTCCATCAACGACCACCCTCTGTTTCCTACCTCGCAACCACTCTTCTAGCCAATTTATTACTACACCCCTGATTCCATGAGCCTTAGTTTTTTCAATGAGTCTTTTGTGCGGCACGGTGTCAAACGCTTTTTGAAAATCTAAATACACTACATCGACCGCCCGATGTCTATCGTAAACGTCAACCACGCTTTGGAAAAATTCTAAAAGATTAGTTAAGCAAGATTTGTTTCGCCTAAAACCGTGCTGCGTATTTCTAACTAGTTTATGCACTTCTAAGTGTTCGACTATACGATCCCTAATTATTGATTCCAGTAGCTTACCTACAACAGACGTTAAACTGATTGGCCTATAATTTCCCGCCGCACCTTTATCGCCTTTCTTAAAGATAGGTGTTACGTTAAGGGAAATAATTCATGAAATATATAGGAATTAGATATACATTCAAAAATAATATACAGCAAATATACACACATTACACGAAGGATATACGAGAGTACTTCATTAAGTAACCGCATTTTTTTATTTTAGTGATAATATAGTAGATATAATATATACTCGTAATAATGAGCCAAACTGAGATCTATAGGCTTATTTAGGCTAGCAACAGTATAGGTTTATTTAGGCTACTCGTAGCTGTCACATGTCGTACGAGTAGTGAGCATGCTGCGCCGCTTTCAATTTGTACTCTGGAAGAACAGAGATCCGTGGTTCATTTTTGTTGGCAGAAGGTGTGAAAGGAGCTGAAATTCACACGTGTTTATGTGCTCAGTATAGGAACAATGCGTTACCAGTTACCACGAAGTGTGTACGAGTGGATTCAAATGTTCAAGGAAGGTCTGACATGTGTGACAGATGCGCAGCACTCAGGACGACCGTCAACATCAACCAGTGGTGACAAGCAGGAAGTTGCCACAGCCATGATTTTCGATGAGAGAAGAATAACAATGAAAGAAATTGCATCTTTATTGGACATCATTCAAGGATCAGCCTATTCGATAGTTCATGACATTCTTGGCTTTCACAAGGTTTGTGCAAGATGGGTGCCTAAACAGTTGACAGAAGAGCACAAGCGTAATCGAATGGGCGTCTGCTCTCATCTTTAGGCGCTGTATCATAACGAAGGTGAAAACTTTTTGGAGCGCATTATCACTGGAGATGAAACCTGGATCCATCACTATGAACCAGAAAGCAAGCGACAGAGCATGCAGTCGAAGCATCCAACATCTCCCGTTGCAAGAAAGTTCAAAGCGCAGCCGTCAGCAGGTAAAGTTATGCTAACACTGTTTTGGGATACACGAGGCCCTATCCTTGAACATTATCTAGAGCGTGGAACTACAGTAACAGGTGCATCGTATTCTGACATGCTTCGGAATGAGTTAAAGCAAGCAATTCGCACAAAACGGAGAGGGAGATTGTCGGAAGGTGTTATTCTGTTACACGACAATGCGCGCACTCATACCGCTGCATAAACTAGAAAATGTCTTCAAGAACTTAAATTTGAAGTTCTCGACCATCCAGGTTACACTCCAGACCTGGCACCTTTGGATTTTTACCTGTTTGGACCACTAAAAGACGCTTTGAGAGGTCACTGACTCCAAGGCGATGATGACCTGAAGGAGGCGGTCCATGACTGGCTACGCACACAGCCAAAAACATTCATTTGTGATGGCATTAGGAAACTTGTAGATCGCTGGACTAAATGTATTGAGAAACAGGGGGACTATGTTGAGAAGTGATGTGCTTATAATCTCTCAGATGTGAAAATAAAATTGTGAAAATAAAAATTGCGGATACTTATTGAATTACCCTCGTATATACATTCTTATGTAATAATATTAGTTCAGGATAAAACTATACAACCATTTAATATAAGTCCGAGCAAATACGCCCTTATACATACTGTATAAACCACGAAACTCATATAAAAAATAGTAATAGTACAGGGTAAAACTATTATATATATATATATATATATATATATATATATATATATATATATATATAAGGGCTACGTAGTGGCCGATGTCGTAATACCGCTTCTCGGAGATCAGCGAGGTTAAGCGACACTGGGTCTGGGTAGTAGTTGGATGGGAGACCGTCCTCTGCGCCTAGATTATGTAGCGACCCGTGGTTCGGATCCCACGTAAAGCTGTAGGTCCCCTCCGTCATATGACCTTAGATGTTGCGAAGGAGGTTAAACAACCCCAATTAAAAAAAAATATATATATATATATATATACACATTATAACTGCAAACACGCAGTATTATTAACGTAAAGAACGACGCTTTGTATAGGAGAATATTCCGCGCAAGATGAGAGCGAAAGAACGAACCAGGTGGTTACCTCATTTTTTCATTTGTTTCGTTCTTTCGCTCTCATCTTGCGCGGAATATTCTCCGATACAAAGCGTCGTTCTTTACGTTAATTATACTGCGTGTTTGCAGTTATAATGTATATAATGTTACGGCATGCGGGAGGTGCCCCTTTGGGGCATTGGTTTCTTCGCGTATGTAGAGGAATTACGACGTTTGATTGAGTGAGGCCCGTGGTGTAATGGTTATCATATCTGACAGGCAATCGGAAGATCCCGGGTTCGATTCCTGGGTGGTTACCTCATTTTTTAATTTGTTTCGTTCTTTCGCTCTCATCTTGCGCGGAATATTCTCCTATACAAAGCGTCGTTCTTTACGTTAATTATACTGCGTGTTTGCAGTTATAATGTATATAATGTTACGGCATGCGGGAGGTGCCCCTTTGGGGCATTGGTTTCTGCGCGCATGTAGAGGAATTACGACGTTTGATTGAGTGAGGCCCGTGGTGTAATGGTTATCATATCTGACCGGCAATCGGAAGATCCCGGGTTCGATTCCCGGGTGGTTACCTCATTTTTCATTTGTTTCATTCTTTCGCTCTCATCTTGCGCGGGATATTCTCCTATACAAAGCGTCGTTCTTTACGTTGATATATATATATATATATATATAAACAGCATAATATATATAAAATGCATACACCTTATGCTCTACTGCGCTTAACTAAAATATTTAACGCACATGATCGATTCTACAGTTACATCGTTGTTGCTTTGTACTAAACAATAAATAAGATTTAGCATTATTTCACCACTCAAGGTATGCGGGCGCCTATACTCGATGTAAAGGGCCTTCATATCGTTCAATACTATTTTTGTGCAAACCTTACAATTGGTTGGCAAATTGTCTTTAAACACGGACAGAATACAATCAAAAGCACGCACAAAGAGGGCGTCCTTCCACAACTTCATTAATAAATTCAAGTTTATAAACAATCCATTCCAATCGAGGGTTTCTTTCTTACCTATCCGAGCTTTTCAATCGTGAACTTTTCTTCACAAAGCATAGCGGCAATTGAAATAATCTTCTAAATCGTAACGACAGCTGCTCATTATATAGAGGTACAATTCTTCAGGGTGAACAGTGTAGGCGACCTCTGCCCTGTACCGCTCAAGTCCTTTCTACCAAAGTTCATGATATTTCGAAGAGTCTAAACCTTTTAAGTAAGCATCCAGCTCTAGATCATTCTCGCCTTGTTCTCTAAACTCTATTTAAAACTCACACAGGTCTTTACCATAACCTCACTGCGAACCTCGTCATGATATATATGCATGTAGTGGTAAAAGTACTTTAAGTTGTCCATGATGACAAGATTTACATTCTTAGCCGCGGGGTACGCGTACTCGGTATGATGCAGCATGACATAATACCGCGTGTCAGACCACTCATCAACAAGACTCAGTACCATACCCGTTGCTTCTTTTCTCCACGCGTTGTTTCTTTCACCTCACGGTATATGTACGCTTTTATACAGTTTAACTCTATAACGTAGTCTATTACATCGTTTGTGCCGCGAAATCCGGCAATTCTCTCGCCAGAATGTCCATAGAATATTTGAACATCTTGTTCCTCAAGCTTCGCGAGATTTAATGTAGATTCAAAAGTCTCAAAGAATTTGGTGCTAGGCCGTCTTTCAGTATTCACCACATCTTCCGACTTTACTGAATAACACTTCATAAACGTCGAACACGCAAAAGTAGCCATCACTGTTTTTCGTCGACGTGAGAAAATACACGTCTGAGCTCCAGAGGATGCAGAGGAAAACTGAGCACGCAGGGAAAGAGATATACCCAGGTACTAGCAAGAGTCACGTGACCCTTTGATTGAACTTACAGTGGGTGGAGCTTAGGACTTTTTCCTGTACATACACACACACACACACACACACCACGCGCGCGCGCGCGCGCGCGCGCGCACACACTCAAAGGAGAAAGTAAAACCCTAATTGAAACATTTACAAATATACGTAATAAATAACATATCGTCAAAAATAGACACACTGTATATAACAATCAAGGATTATGGTATCCAAAGGGTACGGTATCATAAGTACCAGGTACCTGGTAAGGTTTCCTATAGGTGTTTCGGCATACCTTCGTACCCCTAAGTTCCTTCACGCCCCCAGCTTCTGCGCCCGAAAATTGTGGGTCCCGACAGTCAGTTGGGGTGGCTGGTCGTCCTCATCTTCTAAGCACACTAGATCCTTCAAAGAGTCAAAGTTAACGACTCGTCGGTTCGCCTGGTTAGGCGTGATACCCTTAGCCTTCACGATATATTTCATATCCTCCCCCACCCTCACCCGTACCCCATAAGTTTTAGGCCCTGTTGATACAAATGAGTCAGCGTATGCACCATCACCATACACATCCTTGATCTCGTCAGTCAACTCTCCGAGGAATTCCCTAATAGGCGGCATATATTCACCTTCCCCCTCTGTGAATATTGCGCTATCTGTGTCAGCGTACAGCACCCTCCGCCCAAGAGAGTGCAGTAGTCCCAAAAGCTTGATGCGTGCGTATGCCATTGTGAAGCTGGCTACAGGTCTGTTTGTAACACGTGAGGTATCTGTGGCCAGCTCCGTGATGTACTTTATTATGTACGTGTTACCAACATTCACGAGCTCCATAACTTCTTTATCGGGAGCAATGGCATAATCCCACACTTCGTTATAACTTTGGGCTAGGTGAACTTTCCCCTTATCTGTATTCT
The DNA here is from genome assembly GCA_023014485.1 of Bathynomus jamesi. Classification (NCBI taxonomy): domain Eukaryota; kingdom Metazoa; phylum Arthropoda; class Malacostraca; order Isopoda; family Cirolanidae; genus Bathynomus; species Bathynomus jamesi. Next base: position 1,048,334 of record JAJOZX010000770.1, on the reverse strand, counting down.
GTACAAATTTGCCCAAAAGAATATTTAGGCACAATTTGCACTAAAGCGCTTTCCAGGGTTCTTAACAATTTGGGCCCGGTCAAGTTGTACCCCTTCACGGTCAAGGTAACGCTGAAAATAAACCGATTTTTCACCTTTCGTCTCAACACCTCGGGGCTAGCCTGATGCTTCTACTTTATCCTTCAAAAATGTATTTATATACGGCGTGAAAAGGTTGGGGAGTTTCTGAAACCTCCACACCTCATATATCTTCAATATTCTGTAACCATGGCGGATGGCTAGGGACAGCTCAGGAGTTGTGTATAAACCTCTGATCGTACGCTAGTTGGTTGTATGATTACAGGACACATTATTCTCCTCTGCGCACTTCACGCACAGGGGAAACATGAGTTTGTGATCTACAGTATAACGACGGGTAAAATCGGCATCCATAAATCGCGAGGGGGGAGTACGTCTACGATAGAAAAACCGAAATAGTACTTGTTCAAATTTGTTGAGAACACCTCGATGGTGGGCACGTCAGGTCCCACCAGTTTTTCAGGTGCACCTACGGGGTACGGATTGTTCTTCATCACATAGGGATATAAAGAACAGAAGTCATACTAATGGAGTTTCACGCCCTCCGTTGGTGGAAATTATAGCTTGAATGGGTTTGTACCCCCTCCGAACAAGCTATCACCGCATTTGAGAGGATCCAACACCATTGAACGCTTGATCGTGTTTATTTCTTCACGATACTGTCCATGTGTTTCCATCCGTGCACCATACTCATGCTCCCACAAGATCTTGTCAGTGAACTGGGATCCTATAAGCTGATGTCTGGTGCGGGTCAATGCAAGACTGACGGCACGAGATCTACCGTGCATATCTCGTCCGATTCCACACTCAGGACGTGGGCAACCATTCCACCAGCAACCGTTAAAGGAGTACACAGTCTTCTCACCAGTGGCACGGTCTTCGCTTAGACCATCAACCCAAAAAACACGACCACTGACTTTAATGTGTACTTCTACCGTGTTGCGGGCGTGTTTTATGTATACTCCGCTCTGTTGCTGTATGTGTATGAGCCAGTAAATAACCTTGTGTCCATAACTTGTGACCGCAAACTCGAGACATCCCTTACACAAATCATGATGCCTTCCATATTTTCGACTTTTATCTTAACTAGCGTAGAGAGTCCTTGACTCCTTATATTACGGATGGGGAGGTACGTTGCTCTTGACAATCCTAAAATAAGTATGGGTCTTGTACGCTTTTAAAAACATACACAGTCCTACGACGATCATCCATTCCAAATACAACGATACGAACATTCATTTCCTGCTCTACCCTTCTCAGCACTTCAGGACCCATATTACACTCAAACTCAAGCTCTCACTCTGAAGCCAGTTTACCAGCACCCTGCACAACCGTAGGCAGCCAGATATTATACGTGATTGTATTTAGCACAGAGAACATATCAGCTAAGACTATTGCTACAAAGCAGCAACCCCGATCTATGTTTAAATGCTTTCTGTAAATAACCGGAGAATTGAAATTAAGAGTATAAGGTGTGGCACTATGGCCCGCAACCCGGAATACTCTGTCAATATCTACCGTGAAGTTATCCATATTGAAGGCTGTACTACTTTGAGAGGCCTGCATTATACGGCCCAAAATATATTCTATGTTTACAGCTGCCAGGGGTCTGAACGGTATTACTACCCAAAAATCATCTACATCCCCGTCATCTGAACCGAACCCGATGGACAATCTCGTCCGGACTTCACGTTCGTCGCGGTTCTGAAGGGCAAACTCCACAATACGCTCAACTACGCGCCGCAATCTACCACCGTTGCTATACAGGATTCCAGGGTCAACCCTGACCACGTACCGATTTCTAGTCAGGGCATGGGTGGAGTTTGTTGTGCGCACCAGTTCGAATGTAATATCTCCCTCCACAGTACGAGAAGCTGCCGGTGTGGAGGATGTACCCGGAATTGAACAGGAATTAGGAGGTATATTTGAGGAGGGAGAAAGTGAGGGGGTTGGATCGTAAGACGTAGGAGCGCTATTACTGGGGTTCTATTACTGGGGGTCTAGCAACCGGTGCACTCTTGGCACGTTTTATACCTGACATGGAAGGTTCTTCATCATCGTGCCTCCGCTTTGAACAGCCACGTGGTGGAAGTGTCGCTGGTGAGGGCTCGTCAGCGGGGCTGGAGTCTGTAGATACACTGTCATCGGGGTCTTTTGTAATATCGATGATGGAGTGCTGTACATCGTTGTCATTCACCGTTCTGTGGAAGAAGAAAAACAGAATATAGGAGCAGCACTTTAATTTTGTATATTTTGTAAATGCTCCACTTAGGGGTGTGACGTGTTAGAGATGGAATCTGTAGAAAATTTCAGATTCACAAGCCCATGCACATGTATTACATCTGCCCTGCAGGATGTGGTAAAACTGTGTTTATGCTTAAAATCATTAAAGATAAGGAGATGTTCTCAAAATTTGTGCATAAAGTAATATGGTGCTATTCGACGTACCAATCAGTGTTCAACGAGTACAAAGATGATATTTTGTTCCACAAAGGCGTATATGACGTTAATTCGTTAAAGAGAAATAAGCATACAGTCATTGTAATTGACGATCTCATATTGGAAATGGATAAAACGTTTGCCGAGACATTTACCGTGTTCTCCCACCATCTTAACATAAGCGTATTCTTCATCAATCAGACTCTGTTTTTCAAAAATAGATACTTGCACGATATGTCGTTAAATACACAATATCTAGTCTTATTCGCGCAACGTAGAGATGTGTCACAAATTGGGGTATCAGCCAATCAAATGTTCCCGAATCAGCGTAAGGAGTTTTTGGAAGTTTATAAAGAAGCTACACGTCGGCGTTACGGATATTTGCTTTGTGACCTTCACCCGCGAAACACGTTTAGGGTGTTTCTAAGAACGAATATATTCCCAAACGAGCGTGAAACGGTGTATATTCCAGAAAAATAAATGAGCTAAAGAAATACTGTGAATTAATAAAAATCTATCAAAGATTGCCCCGGGCATTGCTGCAGATGTTTGTTAAAAATATCGACGCGGACTTTTTAAAATGCATATGTGAAATCTGCCTTAATGTTATAAAAGGTAATGTGCCAATGATATCCCTCAGAAGGCTCGCCTACGTCTTTAGAAGAACATAATACGTACACTCGCTCGTAAAAGTCAAACTGTGGGGAAGAAAAAAGCGAATTATTTTACAAAGAGGGGGATCATTCCTCCCCATTTTATTTTCAGTTTTGGGACCTTTATTGACTAGATTAATATAATGAAGTAATTGATAGTGATTCCACAGGAGGTGTATGCTTCATTTCAAAATTCAAAGAGTCCAGACACAGTTCTATAACCCAGTAAAAGCAGTTTAAAGGAATGAAAAGCGAGTTGATAGACCTATTAAACAGTGAAAAGTCACCTGATGAGAAAAGGATCTTGTACCAAGAGGTTCTGCAGAAATGTTTTTATGAGTACGAAGATTATAAGAATCCGACAGAGTTCCCCGTGGTTATTAGGCACAGCACGAGCAAAGATGAGCATGGCGGAATAGGACCTGGGGCGGACGTTGGAGACGACCAACCAAAGAATAGCGGAACGCAACACATCGAGCATGTATTAAAAAGCAGTCTCCCACATACATTGAGGAATAAAGGCTTAAGTCTTTATAATCTATTGAGTGAGGACCCCATCATAGAGTGGACCGATACAGGCGAGGTCATTGTTGAAGGAACAAGGGTACAGGGATCGAATATCGTCGACATTGTCCATGATCTGGTGAGAAAGTGGGACAAGCCCTCACCAGCAGTTTGGGAGCATATTAACGCAAGACTACAACAAATAAATATCCCCAAAACATTGATAAGAAATCTGAATAGGTTAAAAGACTTGGAGCAAGTCTCGCATGTGCCACAACTGACTACGCCATCACCCTCAACAGTTGCATCTCTGAAGAGAAAGAAGAGACCAAATAACAGCGGCCAACCGTATCCACGTGTCTCGAAAATATGCAAATGGCTAACATATTAAGAAAACGCTATTATGACACGTCCAACCGAGCCTCCTATGACGGTGTTAATAAACTGTACAGAGGTGTTTACAATGATGGAGTAGTGAAAAAAGATGTTGAGAGGTTTGTGCCTGAGCAGGATGCATATACACTTCATAAGCCGGTGAGAAAGGATTTAAAACAGCCAGGAAAACAGCGGGTTCGTTTGACTTTGGCAATCCGATTTAACAGACATGAAAAGATATTCAGTGTATGATGATGGCTATCGCTACATCCTATTCATAATAGATATATTCTCTAGATATCTGTGGCTAATTCCTTTGAAAATATATCGCCTGAAACAGTTGCTAAAGCTACCAAAACGCTGATGTTGAAAGAAAACAGGGTTCCTGGCTATTTTTGTACGGATTTGGGGAAAGAATTTATAGGCCGAGTTTTTCAGAACATGCTGGCAGAGTTTAATATCAGTTACTACACTGCCAATTCTATACATAAGGCCTCTTTAGCTGGAAAAGTTCAACGTACCATAAAGGAACGCATGCATCGCTATTATACACATAAAAACATATCCAGATACATAAACATTCTGGAATCATTGGCCTCGTCATACATCCGTTCAAAACATCGTGCGATTAGGACAACATTTTTAAAGTAAGGGCTATGAGGCTTAAAGATGAGATAATGCTGTATTACTTTGAAGAATTGAATGGGGAAGAAATTGCAGGAGGCTTTTACCGCGAGGAGTTTCAGAAAGTGACATTTAATTTAGGAAAAAATGTGTTTAAAATTGAAAAAAATTTAGGCAGCAAAGGTTCGGGAAAGAGGAAAATGTACCTGGTGAAATGGTTAGGGCACCCAGAAAACTTCAACACCTATATAATAGCTGCTGCAATAATGACGCTTAAATAGTATGCAACATGGCGCGGAACCACTTCTATGTCACACTCCCGTCCTCTTCTTCTCTGTCTGTACATCCTAGCAACACCCTGGCCAACTTTGTAACAGAACTCCATGGGCCCAATGAATTGGAACGTGATTCGTACGAAGTTGGTGTTTGTGAATTCCAGTTAGCCACCAAATTTTTAACTCTTGAAAATGAACATGCCATATTTCTGATTCTTAGAAGATTCAACGAGTGTGCTAAATTAGGCATAACCTTAGATGATACCATGTGATCAGTCCTGTTCGGTGGGGTACAGTACTATAGTAAAAAGTAACACTAAACTCGGTCATTATCATACAGCCTCGGACATTGTGACGTGGTTACACAAGAGTCTTGAAATTCGCACCTAACCACAGATTTACTTTTTGAAGTCGTAAACATAGACACGCCTGCACACAAGTTGATGTTAAAATCAACGATTAGTAGAAATATTAAAGACAAAGAGCTGTTCATAATTGTGGGCGAGGGTCGATATGGTGCAGCCCTCCAAAGAGAAACCTTTCACGAGGCACAACATGAAGTGTCGAGCCTAATGTATCAGTTGAAATTGGGAAAATTTGGGTGAAGGTTATCCATCCCCAGACATGTGCTATATTTACAGCAATATAGGTGGAGCATCAATTTGTTGGGGATACCCAGGCGCGTCTGCTGCGCATTGCACACTTTCCTAACCATAGAGGGAAGAGTTTGAGTATTACATATGACAATCCCAATTATGTGAATGTTGAGACTAATCTATTAACCAATATTTCAATATATAGAACGATTGAGGGAAAACATTTCCCATTCGGTGATGGGAGCTTAACAGTGAAGCTACACTTTCGTCACATTAGAGTTATAATGACCCGAAGGCCTTTCACAGTCTATCGAGGGTGAGACATCGGCCTGGGAGTGGTCATGGCTCCATTTTTTCTACCATACTACGCACGGCTGTCCCATTGTTGAAGAGGGTACTAGATATCTCGGGAGGAAGGCGTTAGAATCAGGTTTTAACGCGGTAGAAGACATAATGGGTGGAACTAAACGTAAAGAAGCTTTAAAAACACATTTAAAACGTACACGGGAGGAAATCATCAAAGATGCAAAGAAGATGGAAAGGAGAAGAAAAAGGCTGTCCGGAAGAAGGAGTTACCAACACGTGGCGCTAAACGTAAAAGGACATAAAAAAGAACAAGTGTTCTAAGCGAATGAAACCTATGGCTGATCATTTTTTTAACTGATATAAGTTGAGAACATTGCTCTCAAGACTCATAGGCTGATTACTATTTGCCGAGAGACGTGGCACTATTTCTGACTCGTAATGGCACGATTCATCCATCCGTGTAACTCACAATGTTGTAAATCGGAGCTGTCCCTCTTTCATATGCCCCCAACACAAGTTTCTATTGAGCACAGTGACTTTATTACAATTAACCCATTAAACACAATTAGCTCCCCGAGTGCCCCTATAGAATTCGTTATACCCAGCTCAAGCCCAAACTTTTTTGATCCAAGTTGCATGCACAAGTAGGCTAAACTGCTTATAGTGCATTCAGATGGAATGGACTGCGATGATAGTTACTCTGCATATCCTGAAACGAATTTTCTACACTCCATATTCAGTCAGTGTGAGATGTATTTAAACCAGGTCAACATCTCGGCAGGAACGGGTTATTATCACTTACAAGCCTATCTGGTAAATGTCCTCAACTTTTCAAAAGAAGCAAAGGATACCTTTTTAACTGCCGAGGGCTACTATCAGACTAAAAACGAAAGTAATATAAAGGATAAATTTAAAAATTCTAAAAAGATATACGAGTGTTTTCGACGTCTGCATACAGACTTCACGTTCCAGGAGAAACTGCTTATGAATGGAGTGGATATGAAGTTAAAGCTCAACCGCACGATTCTTGAGATCTGCACAAATCTGGGGCCTGATCAAGAAGAGGGCGCAAAACCCGTTGTGATTCACATTATGGAAACATATCTGCGAGTACGGCGGGTGAAATTAAGTTCGCCGAAATATGTAGAACTTGAAAAAAATTTAATACACGCAACAGTAAAATACCCAATTAATAGAGTACAGATGAAACTATACACCGTGCCAGCAAGGCTGGCCTCGAAGTAGCTAGAAAACGTGGCCCTGGGAGTTCTACCTAAAAGGTTATTAATTGGAATGCCGGATCACGCTTCGACGATTTGAAAATATAAAAAGAACGCCTTTAAATTCGAGGATTTCGGCTTTAAAAATATAACTACACGTCAACGGTGTTGCGTTGGTTGGGAGTATGGATACGGACTACTCATCAGACACTGTGTTCCCGCTCTGCGCGAGAGCTTATAGTAGTCTGGCTCACAATGCCGGTGCCTGTGAAGGACTTGGGTTTGGCGTTAGCAGAAAGAATTTGTCGAAGAATTTAACCTTTACTCAGATATCACCCCTGACTTATCTGCTAGTATAAATACACACTTAAGTCCACAACAAAGTGGGAGCATCTCAGTCAGGTTGGAATTTGCCAACCCGATAGACGCGCCTATTAGTGTACTCGTGTACCTCGAATCACAGGCTCTAATAGAAGTTGAACATTTCAGGAACGTGGTCAGAGACTTAAAATGGACGCGAATACACTCGAGAGAGTAATGAAAAGTGACTGAATCACACGCTCCAAATTTATCGGGGTGTTTGCGAAGAATAAAACAGTGAAATTACCAACTAGGAGAAAATGCGGGGGTATTATCATCAATACGAACGTTGTTTTGGGCGAGGCGATACATTGGTTTGCAATATACTTTAAAAATAGGGGAAGAATGTACTATTTTAATTCACTGGGGACTCATCCCTGGAGTGACCCTGTTATTGTAAAATTTCTCGAACAGTTGCATGTACCTGAAATTATCTGGAATCCCCACCGATTACAAGGTTATTTTAATAATAATTGCGGGATATATTGTCTTTAATTTCTCCTGCACATGTCACGTGGGAAGAGATTTATAAATTTTTAAAAATTATTCCATTTGTGCGACACTGTGAGTGATGAATGATGAAATGGTATGCAGACAGATAAAAAGCCGTTTTCCGTTTGTGTGCACTCGATGTAAAGTTTTACGTTACGCGTGTATACATAATTGTAACTATATTGTGTAAAATGTCTCCAGTAATGTTAGCATTATTTAATGGACGCTTGTTGTGTAGGCTGAATTGTACTAAAACATGATTTCTACCATTTAAAAAATTATGAAAATACAATGTGTCTTGTTCTTAACCAAACAAACTTACATTAGTTCCTCGATAACCTGGCATTCGTTGGTCCGGATTTGAGCCAATACCTCGACCTCTGTATTCAGGTCACTGGGTTGGCTGCGCGGTAAAACCTCCAAATCGCCGTCGACTATTTGCTTTTCTTCAAAGCTGCCACGAAAAGTAGCTATAACACGATCGAGTTCATCATCCGGCCTTTAAGGAGAAATTAACTTGATTAGTTCATACATTTTCTGAATCTTTTTTAATCAAAATCCAATTTTTTCGTAAATCGAATTATATTCAGAAAGCCTAGCGCAGTACTAATGCAAACTAATCTATAATTGAGGATACCCGCTATTTTAATGAAACATTTACAACAAAATGTGATGAGTAGAAAAAGTATAATAACAACCGCACCGTATATATATATATATATATATATATATATATATATATATACACACACCGAAATAACCACAAAGGAGACACAGAATGGATGATGATTAAAAACCTATTGTTTTCACCAAAAAACACACAGAGGGACATATATATATGAAGAGAGAGAGAGAGAGCTGTAAGGCGTTACAAGTACACTAATTTACAGCGCCGGAAATATTTTATCCTAACTGTGCATACTAGGCAATGCCTACCATCAAAGGGTCTCGACCCCAGGACCGTTGAAATTCTTTAAAGTTTTGGTAATTCTAAAACCCTACCTGTAGAACTTTCTATAAATTTATTAAACGTAAATATTTCATAAACAAGACTCACTCTCTAAATACTTAATAGAATACATTAATTACAGAAACCCTAGCACAGTATCCTGTAGTAAACTTGCTTTTTTATGTCAGGACACCGCGTCACAATAAGATAAAATGCCGATTAATCTGCCAGCACCGGATTTTGAACCTCTTGGCAGATATCCTTTCACTTCGTTTATTATGGCTTTTTATAAATTAACTAACATTTGCAAGGGTTAAGCACTGAATAACACACACACAAATATATTATATATATATATATATATACAGTATATATATATATATAGCCCGTATCACAAATTAAATTATTACGTAATTACTCACATCTCGAGGGTAGAGACTTCTGCTGGTTCGAACAGAGGATCATTGCAGATATCATTAACGTTTTGTGTGGAGCGAAGATCATTCCGGTCAGTCGCTGCGAAAAGGTGGAGCGTAGCCCCTGCCTTGAAATCCCCGTCTTGAAACAATTGCGGGGAGCTGTAGAGTTCTTGTGAATGACTCATGACGGAGGGAATGTATTGTTTATTCACTGGCCAAAATAACTGCTGTGGGTTCCAGCTGAAAATACCCCCTTATATATATACACATGTGGTCCTAATTGTAGCCATTCCTAATATTCGAATCGCGAGTTTCCTGTTGGCCGTCGGTGAATTTGGGTGGTCCATAACGTGTAAGCGAGGCTTTCCATCAACTAGAGATCCTGTGCTCCTCTTCAATCACCGTCCATTGGGTTGTGATTGGACGAGCCGCGAATTCTGGGGGCGTGTCAAATATAACTTATACACACCATAGATTTCTTTCAGAAATGAAACAGATTCGTAGAGAGAGAGATAAGTTTTGTTTGGAAAATAAAATTTGTTTTTCTGAGGTGACACGCAAACTGATGCATATCGAAGTGTATTTAAGACAAAAATAACAGAACAAAAATAACAGATGTCGGGTGTTTATCAAAATTTACCTGTCATTTCCACACAGGTGGGTTTTGCTAAAAATATCCGCGGTTGACATTCAATTTTGAACCTTATACCCTTAAAGAATAGAGACTGGACAGATGAAATGAATGTATTCGTTTAACTACACGATGAAAAAGGATTTAGTGGTGGTGTAGACGTCCTCGGTGATGTAGTGGTTAGCGTCGCTGACTATGAATCCATCGGCCCCGGGTTCGAGACCCGAAGGCAGCCGGCGCGCAGCAAAGCCCAGCTGTTCATCCTTCCACACAATAAAGAAAGTGGTTGGTAGATAAATGGGTACCCTAGGTGGCCTAGTGGTTAAGACGCTGGGCTGCTGATGGGGCGTGGTTCGGATTCCACGTTAAACTGTAGGTCTAAGGTGGTGTGAAAAGTTTGACCTTCGTCAGCAGGAACAATTCGGGCGGAAGCTAACCAAAGTTTAACCAAAGGTGTGTGTATATATATATATATATATATCGAAACATTTCATAATTCTTTGTTGCTGGATAGGGGACCCGAATCTTCTACGTTTTTAAATGTGTTTGTGACAATACGGTGTATTAGAAATCGAATCCTCAAGGTAATGTTTAATTCGAGAATTGCACTGAAGAAAATCTAATTTAATAAATCCCAAAACTAGTTTAAAATTACATTAAATATAATGCGGTAAAGTTGAAGAGAAATTTTTTAGAGTAAATCATATTAAATCCATTTATTGAATTGTAGAAGGTGCAATTAAATGAGTTATACCATAAATTCCATTTTTTATAAATACGCATAGAAAACGATATTTATTGGGCAAGCCCAACTAAAACTTAAAATCTAGTTATATTAACATTTTTTGTACCAATGTTTAAGATACTTCGAAGGGTCTATACCTATTAAAATAATTTTGCATCATTATTTCAGGATATCTTCAACAGTAAGATTTAATATGATCGTGAATGCCGGTTTTAAATTATATTAAAAATAATAAACTAATGCAGCAATGTCGCGACAAGGCTGCACGTAAAAGAGGAAAAATGAATAAGTTACCCGTAATTTAATTTCTATTTTGTTTTAAAAATCATATTAATGCTTTTTATGTTATAGTTTAAGGATAAAATGGTATATTATGGCGAAAAATTTTTTGCCATTAAACTTAGTTTATTTTATTCAATTTTTTGTTTAAAAGATCGGTCGCCAAATGTCAAATTGGCCTCGTGGTATTAGACCATGAGAAGCTCAATAGAAAAACTATTGGCGTCACCTGTTTCTCAATACATTTAGTCCAGCGATCTACAAGTTTCCTAATGCCATCACAAATGAATGTTTTTGGCTGTGTGCGTAGCCAGTCATGCACCGCCTCCTTCAGGTCATCATCGCCTTGGAGTCACTGACCTCTCAAAGCGTCTTTTAGTGGTCCAAACAGGTAAAAATCCGAAGGTGCCAGGTCTGGAGTGTAACCTGGATGGTCGAGAACTTCAAATTTAAGTTCTTGAAGACATTTTCTAGTTTATGCAGCGGTATGAGGGCGCGCATTGTCGTGTAACAGAATAACACCTTCCGACAATCTCCCTCTCCGTTTTGTGCGAATTGCTTGCTTTAACTCATTCCGAAGCATGTCAGAATACGATGCACTTGTTACTGTAGTTCCACGCTCTAGATAATGTTCAAGGATAGGGCCTCGTGTATCCCAAAACAGTGTTAGCATAACTTTACCTGCTGACGGCTGCGCTTTGAACTTTCTTGCAACGGGAGATGTTGGATGCTTCGACTGCATGCTCTGTCGCTTGCTTTCTGGTTCATAGTGATGGATCCAGGTTTCATCTCCAGTGATAATGCGCTCCAAAAAGTTTTCAACTTCGTTATGATACCGCGCCAAAAGATGAGAGCAGACGCCCATACGATTACGCTTGTGCTCTTCTGTCAACTGTTTAGGCACCCATCTTGCACAAACCTTGTGAAAGCCAAGAATGTCATGAACTATCGAATAGGCTGATCCTTGAATGATGTCCAATAAAGATGCAATTTCTTTCATTGTTATTCTTCTCTCATCGAAAATCATGGCTGTGGCAACTTCCTGCTTGTCACCACTGGTTGATGTTGACGGTCGTCCTGAGTGCTGCGCATCTGTCACACATGTCAGACCTTCCTTGAACATTTGAATCCACTCGTACACACTTCGTGGTAACTGGTAACGCATTGTTCCTATACTGAGCACATAAACACGTGTGAATTTCAGCTCCTTTCACACCTTCTGCCAACAAAAATGAACCACGGATCTCTGTTCTTCCAGAGTACAAATTGAAAGCGGCGCAGCATGCTCACTACTCGTACGACATGTGACAGCTACGAGTAGCCTAAATAAACCTATACTGTTGCTAGCCTAAATAAGCCTATAGATCTCAGTTTGGCTCATTATTACGAGTATATATTATATATACTATATTATCACTAAAATAAAAAATGCGGTTACTTAATGAAGTACTCTCGTATATCCTTCGTGTAATGTGTGTATATTTGCTGTATATTATTTTTTAATGTATATCTAATTCCTATATATTTCATGAATTATTTCCCTTAACGTAACACCTATCTTTAAGAAAGGCGATAAAGGTGCGGCGGGAAATTATAGGCCAATCAGTTTAACGTCTGTTGTAGGTAAGCTACTGGAATCAATAATTAGGGATCGTATAGTCGAACACTTAGAAGTGCATAAACTAGTTAGAAATACGCAGCACGGTTTTAGGCGAAACAAATCTTGCTTAACTAATCTTTTAGAATTTTTCCAAAGCGTGGTTGACGTTTACGATAGACATCGGGCGGTCGATGTAGTGTATTTAGATTTTCAAAAAGCGTTTGACACCGTGCCGCACAAAAGACTCATTGAAAAAACTAAGGCTCATGGAATCAGGGGTGTAGTAATAAATTGGCTAGAAGAGTGGTTGCGAGGTAGGAAACAGAGGGTGGTCGTTGATGGAGCGGAGTCGTGTTGGGCTAATGTAGCGAGTGGCGTTCCTCAAGGTTCTGCATTGGCCCCTTGCTTTTTCTTATATATATTAACGATTTACATGTCGGCCTAGTCAGTACAGTTTCAAAGTTTGCGGATGACACGAAGCTGGGTGGTAGGGCGATTAATGACGAAGATAGAGGTAAAATTCAGGAAGATCTGAATAAAATCGTTGATTGGTCAGTCACATATCAAATGAGATTTAACGTTGATAAGTGCAAAATTTTGCATATAGGTTCGCGTAACGGCAATTTTGCGTATAGTATGTCAGGGAAAGTTTTAACAAGCGTAGAGCAGGAAAAAGATTTAGGAGTTATAGTCACTGGTGATTTAAAAGTAGCGAAACAAAGTACAGCAGCGGTCAATAAGGCGAACAAAGTGTTAGGTTTCATAGCTCGAAATTTTGAGTACAAATCGCGCGATATTATAGTTCCTCTTTATAAATCATTAGTTAGACCCCATTTGGAGTACGCGGTCCAATTTTGGAATCCGCATATGCGCAAAGATATAGACAAAATCGAAAGAGCTCAAAGACGAGCAACTAAGATGATTCCGTCGCTTAGGTCAAAGTCGTACGAGGATAGGCTTAAGGAGTTAAAATTGACAACACTCGAGACTAGGAGGTTAAGGGGTGATCTAATCCAGGTTTTCAAAATTATGAGTGGGTTCGATAACGTAGATAGAGATAGCTTTTTCGAAATATCTCAATATAATAGGACTAGAAATAACGGGTGTAAGCTGACAAGTAGAAGGTTCGAGACAGCAGTTGCCAAAAACTTTTTTACGCATAGAATAGTAAATAGTGGAATAGTTTGCCGGTAGAAGTAATTAGTAGCACGTCTATAAACATGCTTAAAAATCGATTAGACGCATATGTTGATAGATTGGGTATAGTTTAAGGTAGTAAAATTAAGGTTTTGCGGTGATAGATCCCACAGCTCAACACAAGTGTTGTGGGATATAGGGAGGCAGCGTCTTGGGTTAGGGGATACTCTCTGTCCTTATACACCCCATTTAAAGAGATTCCTCTGCCGAGCGGTGCCCCCCATAGTACTGTGAGGTATTGAAAAACTCATGATCTTCACTTGCCCCACAAACACCTTTAAATGGGAGACCCAAAATGGGTGCACACACATTTCTACATTACTGTACAGTCTTTACAGCCACACCTACACTTTTCGTCCTAAGTATATATTGTAATGTATATGGTTGTAAATTTTGACTTGGTCCGCAATCGATATGGACCGTGACTTATTTTTCGTTGGCAAGGTACTAGTATTGATGGATAACGTAATGAAATTGACTGGATTCTTTAGATCTGATATATTTGCATGTCGGTTATAAATAGATATAGAGTGTAACATATTTGTGGATAGTAGTCTATTATGACTTGATCCTCTGGATCCAGAGATTCTATCTTTAGTTTTAACTCGATAATTAATTAGTTTTAAATCGATAAGTAATTAATTTTAAATTGATAATTATTTAGTTTTGCAAAATTGGTCGTTGCCAATGTACAGGAAGTTGTTACATAAATTTCTTATGTTCGTGTGGTTCGGAACCCACGTAAAATTGTAGGTCCCCTCCGCCACCACGGAGGACATACACAATACACAATTACGAACACAGTTAGGTAGACCAGCCATGAGTGGATCCTATGGTCTTTGTTGGTGTGAAACATTATAATATTATAACATTATAAATAAACAAAATGATGTAATGTGGTTTTATTTATTTCTTGTGGTTGTATATAATATTAAAGAACAACTGGTGTGATGGGAATATATATACCAAATGGCTGGTTACGCCTTCTAAGCCGACTGATGGGCTTCTAAGCCAACTGTCAAGAATATCTGAATAGTGCAACCTGGCATCTGAAAAGTTAATTAATATATATACATACACCTGCCTACTAGGTCTTCTAAGTCAAGTGGCAGAATAAGCCAACTACCGGATTATGCCAACTGGCGGATTTCGAGGTCTTCTAATCAACTGGCGGATTAAGCCAACTGACTTCTACGCCAACAGGCGGATTTCGAGTTCTAAGCCAAGTGAAGCTACCTGAGCTCTCATTAAGCTTCTGCATCTGGCAGAAGCTGGATGGCCTCTTCCTCTCTCTCCTCCTCTCTCTCTTAGGTTAGGTATACCCATTTGGGGGGTGAGGCCGTCCCACCTTCTCCCCCAAAGAGTTTAGGTGGACTCCCTTTTTTGGGGTGCACCCTGGGGGTTGGCACTGGTGGAGGGGGTTTGGCACCTTGCAACATTTGGTCAACATTGCAATTGCTCTGCACTCTAACCTTTTGCGGGCATACTACTAAGGAGGACCCATGTTACAGTAGGAATTATTTACTGTAGTTAATTAAACGTTTCGGAAACACCGGTTTCCATCTTCAGTGTCTAAAATATTAAAGTATTGAAATAAACATTAAAATAATAAATAAATCTAAAATAAATTTAGAACAGTACATATGAGCACAATTTTAAGATATTATGGTAAATTAATTAAGATAACAACCAAGCAGGGAACCAACCTTCAGCGTGGCAACACCAGAGAGCAACTGGATGAAAAATATGAAAGGATAAAGACAAGGAAATTGGTTGGTTTGCCCGTAAAGGGTGAGTAGTTTAATGGAAGAAGATTGTTCATTCAGGGCTGGCTTTATTTTATACATATATAGTGCTTCTAAAATCTTTAACTCTGAAGACATTTGCTCAATTGAAAGTATTTCCTTCAAAAAGGAGCTGCACGATTGAATCGGTCTTGGAAGTCTGCATGAATATTTTCAATAGTTTTGCTATTATGTGGTCGCTCGTGGTCGCTCGATCCCAAATCAATAACACTTTTAACCTTTCTTGGATAAAGGAGTACCCAATGACTGAATAAAATCGTCTGAAACTGGCCATAATGAAATCAGTAAACAGACGTTATACCTTAATGAGTTAAACTTGCATAAAAATAAAAAAGTGCCAAATTCAATCCCGTCTCCAATCGGAATCAAGTGAATCCTATTATTCACTAGAAGAAATAATAAATTAGAAACTCGATTTGGTGTGAGTTTGTTCGGGAAAAGGAGTGCAAACCGCTTCAGCAATCTCTCTCTATCTCTCTCTATCTCTCTCTCTCTCTCTCTCTCCAGTGTTGGAAATGGGTCAGCGGTCACGGGTCTACGGATCACTTGAGAATGAATTCAAGGCGGGTCGAGGTGAGTCACGGATCATGAGGTTGACCCGCTTGACCCGGAAGCGGGTCAAGGTAGGTCAGTGCTGTGATAAGGTGGGGTGCAAATTTGTAGTCAAATTTTAAAAATTCGCATGTGTTTGCGTGTCGATAGCTTTTAGTTATAGTTACATATCAGTTTGTCTTAGCGCACCGGTATGAGTTGGCTTGTATTTGTGTATCAAAATAAAGATTTTGTATTTTGAAGCAAAATTTACTTTCCGGTGTATTTTGAAACACGTTTTGTTCAGAGTATTGTTTAGGTCAGCACGTGTGCCGGGACAGTGGGTCGCGGGTCAAGTGGGTCACGGGTCAGGTGCTGGACTGGTCACATGGGTCAAAGTTGATGACCCGTTAAGAACTCTCTCTTTCTCTCTGTTTGTCTGTCTGTCTGTCTCTCACTCTCTCTCTCTCTCTCTCTCTCTCGCTCTCTCTCGCTGGGTATCGGTGAGGATGTAGGTAGGTGAATTGAAAACTAGCTGAAGAATAGGCGGCAGAGGGTTGTAATTAAAGGGGCTAGTTCGGGTTGGGCCTCGATCACTAGCGGGGTTTTTCAGGCTTCCGTTTTGGGGCCAATGTTGTTTATCATTTACATAAATGATATCGTCGCTGGCATCATCAGTAGGATCGCCAAATTCGCTGATGATACCAAGCTTGGGGCCAATGTTGGGATGCCCGAAGCGATCGAGCAACTGCGTGCGGACCTAGGTAAGATAGGAGAGTGGTCCGAAAAATGGCAAATGCCGTTTAACTTGGGTAAATGGAAGGTCATGCACATTGGCTATGCCAATCCCAAATCGGACTACTCCATGTTGGGGAGTAATATCGAGGCCACTGATTTGGAAAAGGACTTGGGTGTGCTAATTAGCAGCGACCTTAAATTTACCAAACAGTGCGTAGAGGTGGAAAAGAAATCCCAGAAGCTGTTGGGTTATATCAGGAGGCAATTCCAATTTCGGAACAAGGAGATTGTGCTCTCTCTGTACAATTCCCTGGTTCGGCCGCACCTGGAGTTTGCTGTGCAGTTCTGGTCGCCCACCCTCAGGATAGATATTGAGAGGCTGGAGCGAGTGCAGGCGAGGGCCACAAAGTTAATCCCTGCCGTTAGGCATATGGGCTACAATCGACGCTTACGCGCCCTGAACTTGTTTTCGCTGGAAACCCGGAGGCTGCGCGGTCAACTCATCGAGGTTTTCAAGCTCTTACGTGGGTTCAACATGTCGATTTTAGAAGCATGTTTAGTTTAAATGATAACCCAACTCGTAACAATGGTTGGAAGTTGGATTTGAAACGGTTTAGTACTAGTGTGTGTGTGAATTACTTTACCTACAGTATAAGATCTGTGACACGTGGAACAGGTTACCTTCAGAAGTTGTGAACAGTTCTTCTGTGGATCTGTTCAAGAAAAGGTTAGACCGAATTTTGCACACTCTTTTAGGGTGACAGAATTTTTCCCTGGTACTCGTTGCCATTAGTACCTCCTCGGTATGGGGCGCAAGGCCTTTTGAGGTACTACTTTTCCTTGTAACTTCTTGTAACTTCTTGTAACTCTCTCTCTCTCTCTCTCTCTCTCTCTCTCTCTCTCTCTCTATATATATATATATATATATATATATATATATATATATATATGCACTAAAATCCCAAAATAACACATGATCTTATTAATAAGCAAACAACCACAGGGAAAGGAAACACAAAGTCCGAGCGCTTTCGTGATATATTCACATTATCAAGGATAATGTGAATATATCACGAAAGCGCTCGACTTTGTGTTTCCTTTTCCCTGTGGTTGTTTGCTTAATATATATATATATATATATATATATATATATATATTATATATATATGATACACACAGACCGTGCATGGAACAAGGAACTCTAGGAAAATTAAATCCACTATAGTCTGAATAAGTAATGGTAAATGACAAATACTATAGTTTTTTCTTTTTCATGATGTTTATAAAGAAGAATGGTTAGGATACTTTCAAGGCTATTATGTTCTTCAGGAACATTGAATGTCTCCTGAGCAAGGACCTCACCAGTGGCGCCAGGAGATTTTCCATCTTCATAGGTGAAAGTGAGGTGATGTTCTGCGTCAACACACTTTCTGAGAACAGTTTCCCCTTCAGGTGTCTCTATTTCTTTGTAAGTCATGGTATTCTCGTCAACCTTCCCATCCACACCAACACAAATGAGCTGTGTCTTTTTCTCTGACTCCACACCCTCACTAACTACCCTAATTTGGGCTTTGGCCCTGTCTAATTTGCACTTGTCAATCATGATGTGATTGATGTCAGCTTCAGGTCTCAGTAGGTGTTTGATGTCATGCAGCAAGGCATTCCCAAGAGCTGCGCCCAGATTTGATGAACATTCACCTCTGACAAGTTCCATAGCATATCTGGGAAACTGTAAAAGGCTGTAGTCTCCCGAAGGCCTCTTCCTAGGCTGCCATTCATCTTCTCCTTCCTGAAAATAAATGGAAAATATTAATGCGTTTTCTGTTTATTTATTTATTTATTTAATTTATTTATTTTTATTTATTTATTTAATTTATTTATTTATTTATTTATTTATTTATAATTATATATAATTAATATAAATAAATTATATTATAAGTCCAGGCAACCCTGTAGGCTGTATGAAGGATCCTACTAGCTCAACTTCCTCCTGAGGTAGTACATGTTGCTCTCCTTGTTTGGCCTTCCTGTCTCTTTTGGCAGCAGTTGTGTCCACTGAAGACAGCTGGTATGCACCCTGAGGACCTGTTTTGGATCGCTGATCACGAAGGTATGCTCTTTCTTCAAGTGGCACCTTTGCATTTCGAGGGCAAACACAGATGATGTGTTCGTGTGTACACTTGTCCTTCTTGCAGTATACTCTTGAATCACTGCAAGGTAAAATATCCGAAGAACAGGAACAGGAGTGAGTAGGTCTTTAACCTTTCTGTCAATGGATTTGTCATTAATCAAAGGCATCCTTGGATTCACTGAAGACCAAATGGATTTTAAATCCTTGCTAACTTGCTGCACTAAAACCCAAAAATCTGCGTCAAGGTTAGCATGATTAAGGTCATAATAGTATTGAATTAGCTGCCTGTAAGTGCTTGGTTCGGTCATTAATAATTCACAAGGACCACCTCCATACTTTTCTTCACTTTTCTTTCGGGTCAGGTGTCTTGTTTCCGCTTTCGGCATCATTTACACCGGAAAATCTGGAACATAATGAAAAGTGTTAATGCGAATAGCAATATGTAAGAAATAAGCGTGAACGGTCACAGGAAATATAATATTTTACCATTATTTTTTAATAAAGATGCATAATTAATAATTATGTAAAAATACAAACAAAAGGTTGATATTTATGTTTATAGAAACAAGTTAATAATTTTGGGTTTGCTTTGTTTTGGTTGCACGTATGCCGCATACGGGATTTTACGCATGAAGCGACAACAAAAAACTTAAAAACTTAAAAGCTAAATTCGCATTCTGATCTTTTATCAAAATGCATTTCTTTGGGATTTTCACATTTCATAGATGAAACGACAACTACTGGATGTTTATTCGCTTTCTGGTACCAACTTCGACCACCCGTAATATATATATATATATATATATATATATATATATATATAAGGAATATATATATATATATATATATATATATATATATATAATATATATACACACACAGGGCCGGATCTAGAAGTTGCGAGGTCCTAGGCAGATCTAGAAATTGCGAGGCCCTAGGCCTATATATATGAAAATATGGACCTAATTATCGGTACTATACCAGCAATATTAGAATCCCACATAGACAGAACTATTCCAGCACTTAAAAATTAAACCAAACCAAAATAATCACGCATGGAAATTGTATAAGAAATATAAATAAACCTTACAAATAAGTATAAATTATAATATGAATCAAGATTTGTATCGAAAATATAAGACAATGATTTCTAAGATTTATATAATATTATAGGTAATGACTTTCCATAGTATACAAACGTTTTTCATATGTGATGTATAAGAGTTGTTGACATTTCATTTT
Organism: Bathynomus jamesi; assembly: GCA_023014485.1. Classification (NCBI taxonomy): domain Eukaryota; kingdom Metazoa; phylum Arthropoda; class Malacostraca; order Isopoda; family Cirolanidae; genus Bathynomus; species Bathynomus jamesi. Next base: position 1,028,145 of record JAJOZX010000770.1, on the reverse strand, counting down.
TTATAATAGTGAGCGATCGACTTATCAAGCTAAATATTAATGCTTTAATATTTGGTTCAGATGCTCCTTGAATATTACAGCAATGCTTTTCTACTTTTCTTCGAGCTAAACTCCTCAATTAATTGAGAATAATCTAATGAATTTGTTATATCGTTTTCTATTGATAACATAGCTAATGATTGCAATCTCGCTTGAGACATGGTGGAACGCAAATATGTTTTAATAAGTTTGAGACGCGAGAAACTTCTTTCAGCCGAAGCAACAGTAACTGGGATGGTTAATACTATTCGAAGTGCAACATAAACATTAGGATAAATCTCACTTAGTTGTTTTTGCACATATAAACAAGGGCATTTCCGAGATCTGTTTTCTCAGGTATAAACCTGCAAAGTACTTTAAGTTCTTCAAAGAGTTCTAAATCATTAATATCACTTGAACAGAACGCGCAAAACGGCTTAAGCGAGGCCCCCTTTGGCGCGAGGCCCTAGGCGATCGCCTAGTTCGCGTATAGCTAAATCCGGGCCTGTATATATATACTGTATATATATATATATATATATATATATATGATGCAAAGCCACAAGGAAAAAGAAAAATGATTCCAAGGCCTTTCGTGTATTCAGAAGTACACCTCGTCAGGGAATGAAGGGAGAAGGCGAGATGACAAAAATATATATACCTATGTACAGCGGGACAGAAAAATAAAAAGATTAGCACTTGATTAACAAGAGTTAATTAGAGGCAAAAGGTGTTTTAACGGGATATTGTTAATTTTATACATTCCCGCACTGTTATTGAAATTATTAAATTATTTTTAAAATATCTGTTTTAAATGAGCGCTTTAGAACTAACTCACTTGATACTATGATTACATCTATACATATGGTTAAACAATGTATTAGAATTAGTTGCTGTTCTACACGCATATTTATGCTGTTTTACCCTAATGTCTAATGTTTTACCCGTTTGCCCTATATATACTTACTGAGTTACATTGTGTATATCTGATCGAATACACACAACCAACCACATTATCTGGGATATTCTTTATTTGGCGTGATTTAACAGTATTATTATACTTAAAGATTACATTGATACCAATTGCTTTAAGTAAAGTCGGAAGATATTGAAAATTAACATGGTAAGGTAGGCTAAGGATATTTTTACGCTCAAATTCCTTTACAGTTACACTATTATAATACCTATTCATTTCACATATTTAATTGTGAAATTCATCCCATACATATATATATATATATATATTATAATATATATGTGTGTGTGTGTGTGTGTGTGTGTGTCACTATATACGAAATCATCCATCCGTACCTGTGAACACACACACACACACACACACACACATATATATATATACACACGAACGAGTTGTTCTTACCTTTGTTCTCTATCGTTTTTAAGCTTTTGTAGTAAAGAAATTATTGTACACAAGATGCAAAAAGTCGATAAAGCAAGTCAGTCGTTAATAATCTTTTGTTGCAAATGTAACATTCATCTAAATATATTATTTTTTTTACGCAGGAAGGAGGGGACAGGCGAATGCCCGCAAAAACGCCCTCCTTCATAGAGGAAGAAGAGAGCCAAAATCTAGATTCAGGGTTTTCAAGATGCCTCGACACACTGCGTTTGAAAGATTGGTGGTCATAAACAGGGGGAAAAGATGGATTAACGAAGAGTTAAAGAGTTAGACAGAAAAGGAATGTGAATGCGTCGAAAGTCTGGTACTGCGTGCTCTCCTTAAAGGAGGAGGCATGCAGTTGGAGAGTTCAGAAGAGCAGTGTTCGTTATAATAGTGATAGTAAAGAGAGTCAGGTAACAATGCGGCGAAAAGAGAGGGATTGAAGACAGTGAGTAAGAGACGGGGCGAGTTGATGAGACGAAAAGCCTTTGATCCCACCCGGTCAAGTAGAGCTGTGTGCGTTGAGCCACCCCACACATGAGAAGCGGACAAGACCCCTGTACAGAGACAGCAACTGAGTGGGGTTAAAGAAACCGCGGAGCTGGTACAGCACACCTAAACTCTTAGAAGCTGTTTTGGAAGAGAGTATATGCAGAGCTGGGCAGTATTTAAATACATTTGTATTTAAATACGTATTTAAATACATTTGTGTATTTAGAACTGTATTTATAAGTACATTGTTTTTCATGTATTTAAATATAGTATTTAAATACTTTAATGAGTATTTAAATACAATGTATTTAAATACTCAAAATATAAAAATGTAAATACTTTTACTGGTTTAATACACGTTCTGTACTAGCACAGTACGACGCGTCGACAGTGTAGTACAGCATGGTTCATGTTTCAACGTGTCAGTTCCATCAGTTGTACTTTGGCTTCGCCCACAACTCTTCGTCTTCGAGGTCCTCTATTGCACCATCTGCAGACATGAATGTATTGGCATTTCTACAAGATTCCGATCGGACCATCAACAGTTTGGGAAAACATCCTCTCATAAAAAGACTGTTCCTCCACTATAACACGACATTACCATCTTCGGCACCGGTAGAGCGAATATTCTCATTCGCGGGAATCACTTTGACTCCAAAACGAAACTCTCTTTCAGACAAAACTTTTGAAAGATTGGTTTTGATCTGCAGCAACCGTGAAATAAAAGAGAATTCGTAAGGTGCCTTATGTTTATGTTTACATCTTACGTTTACGTTTATGTCTCATCTACTCATTAATTGTTACTCATTTTGCAATGATATAATGAGTATAATATGTCACTGGTTGAACATCGTAAGTTCTAAGTTCTTTTGTTTTTGTTTTGTTCTAAAAAGGGAAATATATAATCGGAAATTAGATTGTACTATTTCTTTATCCTTTATCAAGCATTTTATATTGTTGTTACTCATGAATTAGTGAATGCATATGTTAAAATTTGTATGTATTTAAAATGTATTTACAAATGTATTTAAATACAATTGATGTATTTTGTATTTAGTATCTAAATATATTTGTAAAATGTATTTAGTATTTAGTATTTAAATACATTTCTCCCATGTATTTAGTATTTAAATACATTCAATGTATTTATTGCCCAGCTCTGAGTATATGTGATATTTCCAGGAAAGATCACGAAAAAGGAAACGCCAAGAATGTTAAGAGAAGAGGAAGGATTGAGTTGTATATTGTTGAAAGTAATTGGATAGTTGTAAAGAGAAAAGAGTGAGTGAACCGACAGAGCCCTGAGGAATACCATTATTAATACCTTTAGGAGAAGAACAGTGGCCATCTATTAACTACAGCTATAGATCGACCAGAAAGGAAATTAGAGATGAAGGCACAGACAGAAGGATAGAAACCAAAGTAGGGCAGTTTTGAAATTAAAGATTTGTGCAAGACTCTATCAAAATTTTTTATGTCTAGCGCAAGAGCAAAGGTTTCACCGAAATCCCTCAAGGAGGATGAACAAGAGTCAGAGAGATATACAAGAAGATCGTCAGTTGAGCGTCCCTTGCGAACCCATACTGACGATCTGAAAGAAGATTCTGAGAAGAGGGTTGTTGAAGAACCTTCCTATTAAGGATATATTCAAAAACATTTGAAAGACAAGAAATCAAAGCAATTCGATGATAGTTGAAGGAGTGAGAGCGGTCACCCTTCTCTGGGACAGGCTGAATGAAATCAAACTTTCAGCAGTAGAGAAAAGTGCCAGATAAGACAAGGATGAAAGAGTTCGCCAGGCAGGGTGTCAGCACTGAAGCACAGTTCTTGAGAACAACAGCTGGGATACCATCAGGACCGTACGCCTTCTTAGAGTTGGGCTCAGATACGGCAGAAGAAACATCTTTGGAGGAGATTCTAATTTCAAACAAAATTAAGTCGGAGGGAGGATGAGATGGAGGAACAGCACCGAAATCGTCCAGGGCTAAATTGGAAGCGAAAGTTTGAGCGAAGAGTTCAGCTTTATCGACAGAAGAGATGGCAACTCAGCCGTCAGAATTGAAAAGAAGAGGGAAAGAAGCAGTAAAGTTGTTGGAGAGGTTTTGGCTAGGTCCCAAAAAGAGCGACAAGAATTAGAATTAGATAAATTTCACACTTTTGTCTGATGAAAGAATTTTTGGTGAGTCGAATAACAGACTTTGGCCATTTCTGTGCAGAAATATAAGCTAAGTGAGACTGCAGACATGGGGCTGATTACAAAATTTGCTTATGATTTGATTATGATTAGTGGGGTGCGAATTTTTTTGATTTTGATTTGATTATGATTAGTGGATTTGCAAAAATGTTGATTATGAATTAATTATGATTAGTGTGCTCGAAAAATTTATGATTATGATTTGATTATGATTAACATTTTTTATTATTATTAGATTATGATTACATGGCTTAAAATTGTTGATTAAAATTTGAATTTGTTTGCCACAGTTAAATATGATTAAATTATGATTACCATGTCAGATACTGATTATGTGTATTTAAATACGGAATCACAAGTAATAGCATACAAGCAGAATATGTTAATGAATAAATGAACAGTGTATACAGTAGTATTCTAGTTATGTACTCTTTTTTACACTCAAAAAGTAACAAAAGAAAACATCTTACGTAAAATTATTCTTCCATCATTATCACATGGTGAAGTTACAATGAACGATTGATATGTTTATTACATTTTACATAATACACTTTAATCATTGAATAATCATTCATTTTGCAGGCCTACGCGTTATTACCGCCCAAAATTCACTGATAGCCAATAGGAAGCTAGCGTTTCGTGTGTTGTGGGTTGTTCACAATTACGCTTATAAAAGGGGGCCCTTTCATCTCAGAGCCTCAATTCATTCGTTTTTCTTGCTTAGTGCTTTTGAAATACCAACCATGACCCAACTGTACGACTCCCCCAGATTGTTTGTAGATAAAGATTTCTATGCTGAGGCAACGCGCCTAATTTTCAACGCTGCAGATCGGAATGAACTTCTATCTACGCAAGTAGTTTCAGAATTTTGTGACGAAATGCAAGAACCTTTCAATGAAGACGATATTAAAATGTAAGTAATTAATTTGTGATTATATTCTGCGGTTCATTCAGTGTTAACTTATAAATGCCTAACCTAGCTTTATTCTTAGTTTTTCTACAACGAAAAAATTAATCCCAGGACTCTTTCTCGTTTATAATAATATAACCTAACCAAGACGTAATATATCCTACTATCGTTTCATTCAGTGTTAATTAACTTATAAGTGCCCTAATAATTGTTTTGAAAAATAGTTTGTGCTCTATTCTCGGTCTATATATAACGTTTCAATCAGTGTTAACTTATAAAAGGCCACAATAAATGCGTTTTGAAAAATATTTTTAATTATTCTCTGTTTTCTTTGTGGTTATTTCGGCATATATATATATATATATATATATATATATATATATATATATATATATATATATGGTGCTTTATTTGCACATATTTTGATAATTTAAAAATTTACAGGAAGTTCTACAGGTAGGATTTTAAAATTACGAAAACTGCTAAGAATTGTCTGCGGGTTCGAGACCCGTTGTAGGCAGACGGAGCATAGCACACCCAGCTAATCTTATTTTTGAGCTGAAAATTAACGTATTCACTTTTAATTATTCTCTGAGATGTCTTGCACACCCAGTTAATCTTCCTTTTGAGCTGTAAATTAGTGCACTTGCTATTAATTATTCTCTGTTTCCTTCGTGGTCATTTCGGAATATATATATATATATATATATGGTGTAGCTTTAACAATACTTTTCTCGATAATTTAAAAATGTATAGAAAGTTCTACAGATAGCATTTTAGAAATGTTAAAAACTTTTAAGAATTGCTGGCGGGATCAAGACCCGGTGTCGGCAGACGTTGTCTTAGCACTCATACTTTTGAAAACTGTCAGAATATCTGCTTTTTTATTATGATTTTTAAAATTCGTGGCATTTTCTCTTATTGTAGCTCATTAATAAAACTAATTTAATTTTGCTTAACTTTATACGACCGATGAGGAACTTGGGCGTGTTATAGCTACTTTTCGTTTTGATGAAAGGGAAATAAGTGATATGGATGCATTTCCCCACAACCAAACCAGCGATCTGAACACAGAGGTCGTGGTATTGGCTCACATCCGGTCCAACGGATGCCAGTTCATTGTGGAACTAATGTAAGTAATTTTTGGGGGTTAAGAACAAAACACATTGTATTTTCATTCAATTTATTAAAAGGTGGAAAACACGTACAAAGCGGAATCAGTGTCCATTAAATAAGTCTTAATGGCTACAAATAGGCCTTTACACAATATACATATACACCTTTACACAATACAATGGGTGCTAACATATGGGAACCTTTTTTTTATCTGTCTGCATACCTTTTTATCGTTCATTTCAGTGTTCCACAAATCGAATAATTTTAAAAAATTTATAAATCCCTTCCCACATGAAGGCGATACGGGTTCCACACAATCTCAGGTACATTTATTTGCTCGATAAACTGTACAACCACAGAATCATTCCAGGGCTGAGTGCCGAGTGAGTGAAAATAGTACATTCTTTCCCTATTTTTTAAATAGATTGCAAACCATTGAATCCCATCACCCCCCACAATGTCAGTGTTAACGATAATCCGTACCAGTTTCTCGTAGTTGGCAATTTCAATATTTCATGCTTCGCAAACAAACCGATAAATTTTGAGCGTGTGAAACGGTCACTTTTCATTACTCTCTGGAGTGTATTCGCGTCCATTTTAAAAGTCTGTCACCAGGTTCCTGAAACGATCAACTTCTATTAATGCCTGTGATTCGAGGTTTAGGTACACAAATAGGCGCGTCTATAGGCTTTGCGAATTATAACCTGACTGAGATGTTCCCACTTTACTGTGGACTTAAGTGCGTATTTACGCCAGCAGACAAGTCAGGCGTAATACCAAATGAATAAATGTTAAATTCTTCGACAAATTCTTTTTTCGTTACACCGAACCAAAGCTCGTCACATGCACCTGTATTATGAGCCAGATTACTATAAGCTCTCACGCAGAGAAGGAACACAGCGCCTGACGAATAATCAACAGTCATTGTCCCTCCCAAAGCGATGCCATTTACGTATTGAGTTATATTTTTAAGGCCGAAATTCTCTTTTTATATTTTCTATTCGTCGAGGCGTGGTCCTGCATTCCAATTAATATCCTTTTAGGTAGAACTCCAAGGGCCACGTTTTCTAGTTGCTTCGAGGCCAACCCGGCCTCTGTTACCTGTTAATTGGGTAGTTTACTGTGGCGTGTATTAAGTTTTTCTCAATCTCTATTTGTTTTCGCGAACTTAATTTCACTCGGCGTACACGCAAATACGCCTCCATTATGTGAATCACAACGGGTTTCGCGCCCTCTACTTGATCGGACCCCAGCTTTATGCAGGTCTCAGGACTCGTGCGGGTAAGCTTCGACTTCATATCCACCCGGTTCATAAGCAGTTTCTCCTGGAATGTGAAATCTGTATGAAGACGTCCAAAACATTAGTATATCTTTTTTTTTAGAATTTTTAAATTTATCCTTTATATTACTTTCATCTTTAGTATGGTAATATCCCTCGGCGGTTAAAATGGTGTCTTCGCTTCTTTTGAAAAGTTGAGGACATTTTCCAGCTAGGCTGGTAGGTGATAATACCCAGTTCCTGCTGAGATGTTAACCTGATTTAAATACACCTCACACTGCGTATATGTGCATGCAGCTCAGGTAAAAAAAGGAAGGGCCTCAGCTGAGTATCACGAATTCTATAGGGGCACTCGGCGAACTAGTTGTGTTTAATGGGTTAATTGTAATAAAGTCGCTATGCTCAATAGAGACCTGATTGGGGGGTATAAAAAAGAGGGACAGTTCCGATTTAAAGCATTATGAACTACACGAATGGATGAAACGCGCCATGACGAGACAGAAATAGTACCACCTCTTTCAACAACTAGTAATTAGCCTATGATTCGTGAGAGTAGTGTGCTCAGTTTATATCAGTTAAAAAAATGATCAGCCATAGGTTTCATATGCTTAGAGCACTTCTTTTTTAATTTCCTTTTACGTTTAGCGCCACGTGATGGTAACCCCTTCTTCCTGGCAGGTCTCTTCTTTCCGCCGCCACGCATTTTTCTCTTTGCATCTTTGATGATTTCGTCCCGTGTACGTTGTAAATTTTTTTTAGAGCTTCTTTAGGTTTAGTTCCACCCATTATGTCTCCTGCCGTGTTAAAACCTCTTTCTAACGCCTTACTCCTTAGATATCTAGCATCCCTCTTCAACGGTGGGACAGCGGTGTGTAGTATGGATGAAAAAATGGATCCAAGCCCACTCCCACGTTGGTATCTCATTCCTCGATAGAGGGTGAACGGCCTTCGGGTCATTATAAACGACGAAAGTGTAGTTTCACTGTTAAGGTCCAGTCACCAAATGGGAATTTTTTTCCCTCAATCTTTCTTATATATATATATATATATATATATATCGAGATGTTGGTTAATAGATTAGTCGCAACATTCACATAATGGGGCTTGTTATATGTAATGCTCAAACTCTTGCCTCTATGGTTGGGGATGTGTGCAATGGGCTGCAGGCGCCCCTGGGTGTCCCCAACAAATTGGTGCTCTACGATATTGTTGTAAATAGATCACATGTCTGGAGGTGGAGAGCTTTCACCCAATTTCTCCATCTTCAATTGATACATTAAGCTGGACATGTCATGTTGTGCCTCGTGAAAAGTATCTCTTTGGAGAGCTGCACTATATCGGCCCTCAGCCACAATTGTGAACAGCCCTTTATCTTTAATAATTCTACTAAGCGTTGATTTTAACTTCAATGTGCATGCAGGCGTGTCTATGTTTACACCTACGAAAAGTAAATCGTTTGTCAGGTACGACTTTTCAAGACTTTTGTTGAACCCTGTTACACGAACGTTGAAACCAAAGAGGTCATTCCACATTTACTCGAAAGTATGGAGATCGAGTGTGATGAGTGCTACAAATGTGGGAAACGGACAAACGTTTTTAAAACGAATGCACACGACAGCCCTGTGAAACTCTTTGTATCCTTTATTATCAAATTAGCGGACAAGTTAAAAAAAATGACTGTGTATATTCTTGTGCATAACGGGGCGAAATTTGACACACAGTTCCTTTATAAGAAGTTGCTTGAACACGACTCGTCTGCGATATTTACAGGTGATCCCTTGAAAAGAGACAACAAACTAATACAGATGTAAATAAGAGGTAATGTACAATTTAAAGACACCCTGCTGTTCACATCTTGTAAAGTAAAAGCTGCCCAAGGTCATGGGCTTACACGCTGAAGTTTCAAAAGGGTATTTTCCTTACACATTCCTCACTAACGAAACTTTGAATTACGTAAGAGTACCTCCACCTAAACATTACTTTAACTACACCAACATGAGTGACAGTGAGCGTGAAGATTTTGACCGCTACTACAAGTTTTAATGAAGCTAAACCATACAATATAGCCGATGAATAAGAACTTTATTACGTGAATGACGTACGTGTACTTAGACTATGCTTTCAAGACTTTAGAAGGATGTACATAGCCCATTTCAAATGCGATCCGCTACAAGTCGCAACCACGATCGCCTCATATGTTTTACAGTGTTCAAGAATAACTTCATGCCTAAAGACACCTTAGCAATCATTCACAGAAACAACCCCTGCAGTTATGGGCACAAGGCTATTTACTGGCTCATACCCCTACAGCAATAGACCGGGGTATATATAAAACATGCCCGCAACACGGGTGAAGTACTCGTTAAGGTCCACGTTCGTGTTTTTTGAGTTGACGGCCTAAGTGAGGATCCAGTCACTGGTGAGAATACAGTGTATTCCTTTAACGGATGCTGGTGGCATGGATGCCCGCGCGCTGAATGTGCCGTCACAGGGGACCTTTATGGAAGATCCCCCGTAGACAGCCTCGCATGGACCCGTAAAAATCGTGTGAGAGCATAAGTATGATTCACGGATGGAAACAGATGTCCAGTACCGTGAAGAAATAAGGGCCATCAAACGTTCAATGGTGTTGGACCCCCTCAAATGCGGTGACAGCTTGTTTGGACGAGGCATAAACCCATTCAAGCTATATTTTCCGCCTACGGTGGGTGTGAAACTCCACTACTACGACTTCTGCGGTTTATACCCTACGTGTTGAAGGACAATCCGTATCCTGTAGGTGCGTCTGAAAAAATGGTGGGCCCCACCATACCACACATCTAGGAGTTTTCAGCTAACTTGAATGAACGCTACTTTGGACTCTCTTTCGTGGACCTGCTCCCCCCTCGCGATTTATGGATGCCAATCTTACCCGTCGTTATAGATCACAAGCTCTTGTTTCCCCTGTGCGTGAAGTGTGCAGAGGAGAACAGCGGTCATTGTAACCATACAACCAACCAGCGTAAGATCCGAGGTGTATATACAAGCCCTAAGCTGGTCCTAGCCGTTTGCAATGGGTACAGAATATTGAAGGTACATGAGGTGTGGAAGTTTCAGAAGCTACCTAACCTTTTCACACCATATATAAAGGCTTTTTTGAAGGATAAAGTAGAAACATCAGGATATCCGCGAGGCGTTGATACCGAAGATGAAAAAACGGCTTATATTCAGCGTTACCGTGCCAATAAAGGTATGACCGTTCCCAAATTGTTAAGAATCCTTGCAAGCACTTTAGTGCAAAGTTGTGTCTAAACAGTCTTTGGGGGAAATTTGCACAGAATAACGGCAAAAGGAACATTCATTTGGCACAAACTTAGAGTGAAGTCTGGGATTATGTCAACGCTCCCGATAAAGAGGTTATGGAGATCGTGAATGTAGGTAATACTTACATAATAAAGTACAACATCACCGAACTGGCCACAGATACCTCACGGGTTACAAACATACCTATAGCCAGCTTCACAACAGCCTACGCCCACATCAAACTTTGGGGCCTATTGCACTATCTTGGACGGAGGGTGCTGTACTCTGGCACAGATAGCGTGATATTCACAGCGAGGGAGGATGAATACATGCCTGCTATTGGGGAATTTCTCGGAGAGCAAACTGATGAAATCAAGGACGAGTATGGTGATGGTGCATACGCAGACTCGTTTGTGTCGACAGGGTCAAAAACCTATGGGGTACGTGTAAGGGTAGGGGATGATATGAAGTATATAGTGAAGGCTAAGAGTATCACGCTTACCCATGCGAACCGTCGAGTCGTTAATTTTGACTCGTTGAAGGATCTAGTGTGCTTGGAAGATGAGGGTGACCAGCCACCCCAACTGACTGTGGGAACGCACAATTTTCGGGCGCAGAAACTAGGGTTTGTGAAGGAACTTAGGGGCACGAAGGTATGCCGTAGCACCTATAGGAAGCGTTACCAGGTGCCTGGTACCTATGATACCATACCCTTTGGTTACCTTAATCCTTGATTATATTTATATATATGTGTATTCTTAACAATATGTTTATTTATCAAGTATATTTGCTTCCGTTAAGGTTTCATTTTCTCCTTTGCGTGCGTGCGTGTGTGTGCTTACAGTAAAAGCTAAGCTCCGCCCACTGTAAGATCGGTCACGTGACTCCTGCCACTACTTGACCATATCTCTATCCCTGCGTGCTCATTTGACGTCTGCATACCCTTAAGCTCAGATGTGTATTCTCCCGCGTAGACGAAAAATAGTAATGGCTACCTTTAATATTGCGTGTTCACCGTTTATGAAGTGGTATTCGGCAAGGTCCCAAGATGTGGTGGATATTGAAAAACTCCCTATTCCCACCTCCTTTGATATTTTTAAGGCTAGACTGAGCCGTGCGAAGACCAAGATGTTCAAATACTCTACTGATATTCTGGCGAGGGCATTGTAGGATTTTGTAGTACAAACGATGTATTGATGTTTCTTGTAGACCTAACCTTTATAAAAGCTCACATATATCGCGAAGTAGAAGAAGCAACACGTTCAGGAGATAAGCAACGGTTATGGATAGTGAGTCTTGTTGATGAGTGGTGTGACAAGCGATATTATGTCATGTTACATCATACCGACTACTCCTACCCTACGGTTGAGTATGTAAATCTTGTCATCATGGAGAATCTTAAATATTTTTACCACTATATTAATATATATGACGAGGATTGTAGTGAGGTTGTGGCTAATGGGCTGTGTGAGTTTTAACAGACTTTAAAGACGAGTATCGCTTGTTAAACAAAAAGGATAAATATGGGCATATGTTTCTCTCAAATAGTGCACCGGAATGTGAAGATGTTTAGTTTGTGGAAATGAACGTCTGGTGAGTGATAAAACATTAAAGCCGGTGTTGCTTCATGTAGCAGAAAATTCTGTTTGTCCAGGGGCACAAGTGTTCGAACAAGCCTTTACACGCTTCAGCAGTTTATGGTGTGTCTCGCTCCCCCATGCGAGCTGCCCACCCGTGTACCTCACCCCTCCGAAACACACGAGTTCGAACAAACCCGTACACGTTTCATCAGCGTGACTCACTCCGTCTGTCGAGCCTATCCGTTCACCTGTGGCTCATAGTCATCTCAGAGCTTGAACTGACTAGACGTGCGAATACGCTGGAACTTCCTTTGAGAAGCATTCTCAACGCCTCGTACGATGTCTGCGTGACGAAGTCATTGCGCGTTTTCAGGCGTGAAACCGGCACCATTAACTATGTACTTGAAACGATTTGCAAGCAAGCCAACTCTGGTCAACGTAATGTTATTTATTTAAGTGTTGAGGAGATGAATAGTCTTCGTGATAGTTGAGAAGTGGGGAGAGGACCGTCATAAAATACCTGCAGGTGTAGGTACAAGAAGAGCGCAGATTACTGATGCCCCCTCATATGCCGTTGTTTGCACGTTGAGTATAAATAACGATTAGCCATGTATTGATATACGACTGATGTGGAAGAATGCATCTGATAATAACGTTCTTGTCCCCACGCGAAACCGTTTCATCCCTGACAGAATGTTTGAAATCGTCGGATTCCGCAAGCTGAAGCATATATTAGACGCTCGTGTTACGGACATGGTTTATTTTGACACCGCTCTGCTCGACGGATTTATCGAATGTAGAAATGAACAAGGCGAGAACGGTCTAGAGCTGGATGCATATTTAAAGGGTTTAGACTCTTCGAAATATCACGAACTTTGGTACAAAGCACTTGAGCGGTACAGGGCAGAGCTTGCCTACACTGTTCACCCTGAAGAGCTGTGTCTCTATGTAATGATTAGCTGTTGTTACGGCTTGAAAGATTATTTCAATTGCCGCTATGCAGAGTGAAGAAGAGTTCACGATTGAAAAGCTCGGGACGTTAAGAAAAAACCGTCGATTGGAAAACTCGTGTTTATAAACTTGTATTTAATAATGATGTTGTGGTTAACGATGAACTCTTTGTGCGTGCTTTTATTGAATTCTAGCCGTGTTTAAAGATAACACTGGTCTACAGCCAAAATGCTTCGGAAATAAAAGTAGTCAATCTTTACTATTTTTGGATCAATGAATACGAAAATGATGCCTAAAATTGCGAATTGGCTCTACTTATAAAGATATCAGGCAACCCTGCACCTTACTAACTGGACTGCATCTGTCGCGTAATATGTAGACGCCTGTGACACATCGACGCATTGACTCTACTGCGCATGCGCGTAGTTATATTTTTTTATTTTAATAAATTAATGTAAATATATACATATATATATACAATAAAATGTAATTTTAAATTTATCTATCAAATTATGTATTTGTAAATTATTTATTAAAAAATAGATTGGATCATTTTAACATATTGCTTCCCATAATGTTTTTGATATTAATATAAATGGAATACTAACCTAACTTAACCTTACCTAATTTAAAATTATTAAAATGCAATGTAATTACATTAATTTATTAAAATAAAAAAATATAACTACGCTCATGCGCAGTAGAGTCAAGGCGTCGATGTGTCACAGGCGTCTACATATTACGCCACAGCATCAGTTCATTCGCAGAAGTCATACAGTGCACCCTTGTCAAACTCTTTTTAGTGTTTGCTTTTGAAACTGAATTTTTTTCAGCCTAATTTGAACAAAGATGCCTCGTAATTGCGTGAACAGTGTAGATAACTTCTGTTATGTTTGTCGAGAATTGACTTTTGCATCACAAAAGCGTGCTATAACCGCCGTGATTAGGAAAGCCTATCACCTTTATTTGGGTTGTATGATTGGAGATCAGGGCAAGAGCTGGGCCCCACACATATGCTGCAATACTTGTGCAACAAACCTTCGCCAGTGGTTGAATCGGAAATGGAAATCTATGCCTTTTGCAGTGCCAATGGTATGGAGGGAACCAACAGATCATGTCAGCAATTGTTACTTCTGCATGGTGCCTCCAGTCAAGAAAGGTATTTGCAAGAAGAAAAAGTGGATTTTACAGTATCCGAATATACCCTCTGCTATACGCCCGGTACCTCACGGCGAAGGACTACCCGTTCCTCAGCCCCCACACTCATTCTCCCTGGAATCAGAGGACGAGGAGAATGAAGGAACCTGCGAAACTTGTGAGCCTTCAACTTCACAAGACCCTGAATTTGTTTATAACTTGACATCTTCTAAACCGCACATGATAACCCAGAATGAATTAAACGACCTTATCAGAGATTTAGAACTGCCAAAGAGTAAGGCAGAGCTGTTGGGCTCCAGATTGCAGCAGTGGAATCTCCACGCTGAAAATGTTAGTGTGTAAGTTTCGTGACCGTCAAAAAGATTTTGTCCCATTCTTCATCATGGAAGGTGACCTTGTAGCTTGCAACGACATCGATGGTCTGATGGCAGCTCTCAACATTATTCACAATCCTGATGAATGGAGACTACATTGATTCATCGAAGTTGAGTCTAAAAGCTGTTTTGTTGCATGTTGGCAACGTATTGCCATCAATTCCATTTGGTCATGCAGTCCACATGAAGGAAATATATGACAACATGAAGCAACTTTTGAACTGCATAAACTATGACAAACGTCAGTGGCAGGTTTGTGGTGACTTGAAAGTTGTTGCTATCGTGCTTGGACTGTAGCCGGGCTTCACTAAGTATTGCTGTTTTCTGTGTGAATGGGATAGTCGGGCTAGGACTTCTCATTACAGCAAGAAGGATTGGCCACTCCGACACTCATTGGAACCTGGAACAAAAAATGTTCAGTATCCTCCACTTGTAGAATCGAGCAAGATTTTGTTACCACCCTTACTCATCAAACTGGGTGTCATGAAAAATTTTGTTAAGGCTATGGATAAAACGGGGGCAGCTTTTAAGTACCTCGTTGGTAAATTCCCAAAGCTCAGTGAAGCAAAAATCAAGGAGGGTGTATTTGTTGGTCTACAGATCCGCGAGCTTCTTAGAGATGAGGAGTTCGACCGTATCCTAGGTGGTGAGGAGAAGACAGCGTGGAATGCTTTCCGGTTAGTAGCAACCAATTTTCTCGGAAATACCAAAGCTGACAATTACAGGGAGCTGGTGGAAAACCTGCTGTTGTCCTATCAAAAAATGGGCTGCAATATGTCTTTAAAGATACATTTCCTCCATTCGCAACTGGAATTTTTTCCGGCCAACTGCGGAGCAGTCAGCGATGAACATGGTGAACGTTTCCACCAGGATATCTCAGCGATGGAGAAAAGCTACCAGGGGAAATGGAGTCTATCATTGTTAGCAGACTACTGCTGGACAATAACAAGAGATGCTTCAGAAGTTGAATACAAGAGACAAGCAAAGAAGCGACGGGTTGAATCAATATAAGTGACTGCATTATACAGGTATGTTACTAATATACATATACGCAAAATGTGTAACTTAAATTTTCTTGGAAACTGTAGCCAATCGACTGTTTTTATGGTCATATTCGTTTTCAGCACCCCAAAATCCATAATAGGAAACACATTTTAACTCCGAAGCACAAACTTTTTTTAAATTTGTAGACCAGTGTAACTTGCCAGCCGAATGTAAAGTGTGCACAAAAATAGTATTGAACGATATGAAAGCCATTTATGTCGAGTATAGGCATCCGTATAACTTGAGCGGTGAAGTACTCCTTGGACGGTTTTACCGTGTAGTGCAAAGTAATAACGATGTGAATGTAGACTCGATTACGTGTGAGTTCAGCGTTTTGCGCCGTAGAACATGAAGTGTTTTCATGTATATTTAACTATTTAATTGTATATATATATATATATTTCCTGTACTAATATGCAATTGATTATACGCCACGGATATTATTATTTTCAATATATTCCATTGTTTAATATAACTGTATATATATATATATATATATATATATATATATATTTTCCTGTACTAATATACTGATGGTTATACTACAACGTTTTGTATATTTTTTATTATATATTTCTCGTTCGTATTTCTTATGCTATTATTATTTTTAGATCATATATATTCCATTGTATATTTATTTTGATTATATATTCATCGTTCGTATTTCTTATGCTATTATTATTTTTGATCATATATATTCGATTGTATATTTATTTTTTATATATTTCGTTAAATTGAATCCATTAATTCGTCTAAATAAACAGAATGATGTAATGGTGTTTTATTTAATTCTTTTGGTTGTACACGACATTTAATTACAGCAAATGGTTGCCTTCTGAAACGGATTTCTAAACCAACTGCCAAAAATATCTGGAGAGCACAATCTGGCAACCCTAATAATGTACACCTGAACAAGTCATTTACGCCTGCTAAGTCAACTGGCTGGTTATGGCAGAATATATGCTTTAATTAAATAAATAGCGCAATCTGGCAGCTCAACCAGATAAGCCAACTGGCTGATTATGAATATATTAAGACAACGGCCGCTCAGGTGAAGTCTTAATATGCGCTTGGCTCCTGCCAGGCGAACACCTCTCTTTCTCTCTCTTCTCCTCTCTTTCTCTTGGGGGATAACTCCGGGTCCAAGTTGCATAGCCCTTATTGCTCTTGCAACATTCCCTCCTCTCCCTTTGTTGCATAACATCTTGCAACATTTCTCTCCCCATTTGTTGCATAACCGTATGCAACCTTTCATTTGCAACATTGATCAACATTTGCAATTGCATTGCACTCTCTCCTTTTACGCCCATACTACTACCGTCACTCTGAAACTTTCTTCCGCGAATAGCATCCTTCATTGACCCAAACAAATAGAAGTCTGATGGTGCCAGATCCGGGCTGTATGGAGGGTGGGGTAACACAGTGAAGCACATTTTTGTGATGGCCTCTCTTGTTTGCAAACTGTTGTGTCGTCTTGCGTTACTGTGCAAAAGAAGGACGTCTTCCAGTTTTCTCTCCGGTCGAACTCGCTTTATACGTCTCTGGAGTCTTTGTAGGGTAGCAATATATGCCTCTGAGTTGATTGTTTGTCCTTTCTTCATAATGTCCACCAGAATCACCCCTTTCATGTCTCAGAAGATGGTGGCTATAACCTTTCTTGCAGAGGGAACCACTTTGAACTTTTTCTCGCCTGGGGAGTCTGCGTGATGCCACTCCATGGATTGGCGTTTTGTTTCAGGTTCAAAGTCTCATCCCTAGTCACAATTCGTGAAAGGAAGTCATCCCCCTTCTGTCTCATATTGAACCAACGGCTCAGAAGCAATTTCTTTTCTTTGGGCTGTGTGATCTTCAGTCAGTTCGCGAGGAACAAACCATGAACACGCTTTTGAGTATCCCAGTTGCTGAATTATCGTATTCACACTTCCTTCACTAATTCCTAGCTCCAGTGATAGCTCCTTGTAGGTGACGCGCCGATTTGATCGAATGATGCTCTAAGCACGTTGCACAGTGTGAGATGTCACAGCCGATGCCGGGCGACCGCTGCGTGACTCATCATCGAGGCTGGCTCTCCTCTCTCCGATGATCTCACACGTTTAGACCAGCGTCCAACTGTGCTTCGATCAACAATAGCATCTCCGTAAACGTTTTGTAGATGTTTGCGAATATTTCCAACTGTTTCCTTCTCTGCGGTTAAGAACTCGATAACAGCTCTCTCTTTACGACGCACATCACTGTCAGACGACATTTTCGAAACTGCGTTAACCATTGGTTTTATACAGGGGAGTTTAAAAGCGGTTTTATACAAGGAGGGGAGGTTCAAACTGGAAAAATCCAGTTATGTGAAGCGCAGAAAGTTCAAATTTACAGCCCAAAAGACATTTCAACCACATGGCCTATTACTTAGCTAAGAAAAAAGGGTGGGGCAAAATATATTGAGTGCCCCTAGTACTATATATATATATATATATATATATATATATATATATATATATATATATATATATATATATATATATATATATATATTATATGAATATATATATATATATATATATATATATATATATATATATATATATATATAATATATGAATATATATATATATATATATATATATATATATATATATATATATATATATATTTTTTTTTTTGAAACACAAAATAAGATAGCAGTAAACAGAGCAAAGAGAATAACGGGTCAGATATTGAGAACTTTTAAACGAAGGGATAGGAATGTAATGATCCCTCTACTGAAAACCCTGATAATACCCAAACTGGAATACTGCTCGGTCCTAACATCCCCATATAAAAAAGAAGACATTAGACAGCTGGAGGGGATTCAAAGAAGTTTCACAGCCAAGATCAATGGGTGCAAAGAACTAAATTACTGGGAAAGGTTACGAGAACTAGACCTATATTCACTGGAAAGGAGAAGAGAGAGATACACCATTATTTACCCTTGGAAAATAATGGAGAAACTAGTCCCTAATCTTACTCTGAATCCCATAACTCCCCAAACAACGGTGGAAAGTAGAAGCGGTAGACTGTGTCGTATTCCCAAATTGAAGGCGAGACAGGGAACATCCTTAACCCTGAAAGAAAATAGTTTTGTAGTGAGAGGACCAAAACTATTTAATCAGTTGCCCAAAGACCTAAGAAACACGAAGGGAGTTGCAGTGGAAATCTTCAAAAGAAGACTTGACGCCTGGCTCAGAACAATCCCCGATGAGCCGGGCGTACCTGGCTATGTGAGGTGGAGAGCGCAAGAATCCAACTCACTACTTCACCAGGCCAACTCGAGAGGAGGGGCGACACGCTTGACCTTCGCGAAATGAGAAATCATCACGTGAAACCTTTGTAAGGTAAGGTTGTATATATATATAGAATATATATATATATTCTATAATATATATATAGAATATATATTAGGGTGGAGTGAAATTTTTTTTTTTTAATTTCAAAATGCTTGGTGTCAGAAAGTTGCATATTTATGTGAAACGTACTGTGTGAAATTTTTGTAATCGTACGGCTGTAATTAAATTGTGCACACTGAACTCAAAGTTTTTAAAAATTTTGCCAATTTTTTAAAACTTTGAGTTCAGTGTGCACAATTTAATTATAGCCGTACGGTTACAAAAATTTCACACAGTACGTTTCACATAAATACGCAACTTTCCTGACCCCAAGCAGTTTTAAATTTTGAAAAAAAATTTTTCCCTTCACTCTAATTAATATATATATATATATATATATATATATTATATACCTTAAAGTATTTTTAAAGTGAAAAGAATAATAATATTAATACTGATACTTCTCTCCTTTCCTTTACAAATAAACAATTCGGAGATGATTATTTATCACTTGCATCATATAAATGAAAGGAATGAAATACCTTTTTATGATAGCAAATAAATTACATATTTTGAAGTCTTTCCCCCATAAAGTGGAATGATAAACTAAATGAAAGAGCGTTTTGATAGTATACGATAAGTGCCAAAACTTACATAATTTATTGAAAGTCACAGATGTAATTTCATTAAACGTATTTGAGTCGGCCATTTAATTTAATATTAAGTAGTATTTTATACACAGTGTGTCATGACGCACTGCTGTATTAGACATATTGTATTTTTCCCCTCTGATGCATAAAGAAATTAAAACTTTGTATTCATTTCAAATACACTTTTATTGAAATGATAATCAAATTCAAATAACCATATTTACACAGAATATATCTTGATATAAACTAATCGGAAGTGTGTCCCCGCTTTTCCCTTAAAATCACTGAAATTCTTCTAGGGACATTTCAAATAATTGCTATAAACTCTTGTGGTATGGTGTTCCACGCTTCTTCCAATACCTTCCACAGATCATCAAAGTTGCTGGGATGCTTTATTTACTTTTTCTTTATCCAAGTAGTCTCATGCAGTTTCAATGATACTGAGATCTGTACTCGGAGGGGGCCATACCATGCTCCTGAAGGATTCCAACTTCCTTTTTTAACGTTTGCAAATAGGTTCTAATTATTCCACATGTGTAATTTGGATCATGAACTCGCTGTAAGATAAAGTTTGAGCCAATAAACCTTGTACCACTAAGGATAGCTTGGTGGATGAAAATCTGCTTGTACCTAGCAGCATTCAATATACCATCAATTTTCAGCATTTTTCCACCACCATTTGAGGGGATGCACCCCCAAACTTGAATTAAACCTCCATGCTTAACGGTTTGCTTCAAGCAAGGTTCTTTATAGGTTTCAGTTGTTTGCTGTCTCACATACTGTCTTCGATTACATCCAAATAATTGAAAATTTGACTCGTCCACTTTTTATGTTATTGCGCATATTTTAGCCTTTTAGCCTTGTTCCTCTTTCTTAATTGAGGGTTTCTTACTGCAACACATGCTTTAAGTCCTGGTTTCAAAAGTGACCTTGGTACTGTTGATGGATGAACTACAACACTCAAGCCTTCGGCCAGTTCTTTTGCCAATTCAACATTTGCCTTCTTTCTATTCCTTAAAGACAATATCTTCGGGTATCGCTCATCCTTGTTACACAGCTTCTTGGGTCTTCCAGTTCCTGGTTTATCAATTGCAGAAGTTTCTCTGTACCTGTTGATAATCCTTCGGATACCACACCTTGAAAAATCGAGTGATACGAACTGTTTCACTCAATGTTTTTTCTTCTTTATGCAAAGACAATTCTATAGCGGTCTTCACCTGAAATTTTAACCATTTTGTTTAAACCAAATAGTTGATACTCGTAAATCTTTATTTCGAAGTGCAAAAAGTAACTAAACGTTAATGGATCTGTAGAAAATTATTTTAGTAACAATGAAAACATTAAAATGTTTCCTCACTTATGTTTGAATGTTAAATGTGAGGGAGTAACTGCTACAATACTTAACATTAGCTGCTCATGTACAGTTTGCTTTGAAATGTTGTGATCAGAATGTTTTGAAAATTCTAATTAATGTGAATTAAAGGTTGTTATATAGCTTATATTAATGTATACTCTGTATAAATATGGTTATTTGAATAGGATTTTAATTTCATTAAAGGTGTATTTGAATTCAGTACGAAGTTTTAGTTTCCTTGTACATCAAAGTGGAAAAATGTAAAATGTCTTATACTTTTTGCACAGCAGTATATATATATATTGGGTGTACAAAAAGTATCCCTATTTCTAAACAAATGTGTTAAAATTAGAAAAGGGAATCTAGACACAAAGACGAACGCAATAGGTACGTAAAAAATAGGAGTTTATTAAACGTGTTCAGTGTAACAATCATTTTTCAAAACACAATATTCAACTTTACACAAATGTTTGACATAATTTTTGGAAATAGCTCAGCTGGGATGCTGTTGATCACTTCATAGACTTTGGTCTTTAGGTCTTCAAGCGTCTTAGACTTGTTAGAATAGACCGTGTCTTTTATGTAACTCCACACATAAAAGTCATGGGGTGTGAAGTCAGGTGAGTTTGGGAGCAATTCCACTGGTTCATGAAGGGAGTTTAGTCGCCTGGAAAAATGCTTCCTCAAACGTTGCGAGTTTCGGAAGCAGTGTGTGGAGGTGCTCCATCCTGCTGAAGACTAAAGATTTAACTTTCCTTAAAGACTATAGCTTAGTAAGTCCTTCTACAGCCCTACTAGGCTATAGTCTATTGGTATCGTCTTTTGCTTTAAGTATGAAATGGTGAAATAACGGTTTTAATATACAATATTAATTAGTTATTAGGTAGTGGAAGATTAGAAATGTATAGGTATAGGCGAATTAAAAACGTCAATATGTTACCTTTCTGAACAAAAAACCTCAATAATGAACTACTGTATGCGTCTATTATAAAATAACGGGCAAGTGAAAATATGAGCATGTTTTGGGGAAACCATATACTGTATATATATATATATATATATATATAAGCAAACAACCACAAGGAAAATGAAACACAAAGTCCGAGCGCTTTCGTGATATATTCACATTATCAAGGAGGATAATGTGAATATATCACGAAAGCGCTCGGACTTTGTGTTTCCTTTTCCTTGTGGTTGTTTGCTTATTAATAAGGTCACGTGTTATTTTGTGATTCTAGTGCATATATATATATATATATATATATATATATATATATACAGTATATGAAAAATTATTTCACGAAAGTGACACGTGAAAAATATTTATGATGAATAAAACCACGAAGGGAAAAGAAACACAAAGGGGTGCTCAAGCGCTTTCGTCTAATGACATCCTCAGGAACACTGAGTGTTCCTGAGGATGTCATTAGACGAAAGCGCTTGAGCACCCCTTTGTGTTTCTTTTCCCTTCGTGGTTTTATTCATCACAGTATATATATATATATTGTATACAGTGGCGCTCATAAGTATATTTCAGTTATATTCGTTTTTATCTTTTGTATTGTGTAGAGGATAGTTTTGAAAAGTTCGTGGTTTTATTCATCACAGTATATATATATATATATATTGTATACAGTGGCGCTCATAAGTATATTTCAGTTATATTCGTTTTTATCTTTTGTATTGTGTAGAGGATAGTTTTGAAAAGTTTACCGTTTGTCTGAAAAAAATTAACAAGTAAAAAAATTAGTTCAATTCCAGCATATAATGTAAAACATCAAGGAATTTGATGAAAAAAAAACAAAGTTAAAATGCAAAAGTTTTCGTACACTTATTTACAACATTATTTAACCCTAGAATGCATAACCCGGGCCTCTGAGGCACGCCGGGTGTTATATTTATCCGGGTTATGCATTCTAGGGTTAATATTTTGTGTGTCCACCTTAGGCTTGAAGAATTTAAAATTTTTATTTGTAGTTGGCTGTTTATTGATCAGAGACTTCGCAATTCTGAATTCTAAAATTTTCTCTGTGACTCTTCATGGAATACGGATAACTGTACAATAGGGTGGCCCACTTTTCAATTTTTTTGGAAAAGTATAGGTGATCGTGATTTTTCCCATTATTTGGCACTATACTAGCACATTGGTACCATTTTTACAAAAATTGATCAATATTTAGGGGTCTCGCATCGACCTTGAAATTACTAGTTTTTTTTTAAAAATGCGTACTTTTTAACTTTTTACTGAATCAAGATAAATCATTAAGTAGGGATGTTTTCTGAATCCTCTTAATGAGAGAAGTCGTTTAGTGTGCCTGCCAATGTCATACGACTAACGGTTTAAAGGTTGTGCCTGTATACAGGTAATACCAATGTGCTAGTATAGTGCCAAATAATGGGAAAAACCACGATCACCTATACTTTTCAAAAAAATGAGTCACCATACCCGGGCGGAATGTATAATGTATATAGGTAATTAGAAAATGCACTATGCCTGTGCCAGGTACCTAACCTATTTCTTTTTTTGCAGATCATAACATTTTGAAATTCTGTCTGAGTTCCTCATCCTTTGTCATGGACAAATCGATGGCAACCATAACTGGAAGAACTCTTGAAGCTACAAATAGAGAGTCATCAAAAGGAAAGGCGAAAATAACATCGCTACCTTCTCTAAGATCGGCCTCGGAAATTTTTTTTAGTTGGCCAACCGTCGTCCTCCATCAGTGGTAGCAAATTGCCAACAACACGGCAGGTTTTGCAATACTTCTTCAGTGTTATCCAGTACACTGCTAACAGGAAAGACGCATTCAAAGAAACCGTAAACAACGCCTTAAAGTTTTGGAACATGGCCCGCATTAAAACAATCACAAAGCTCAACTGCGAACGGAAGCTAGAGGCATTGTGGAAAGAGTGGCACTTACTCCAAAAGAGCAGAAAAACGAGAAACTGACGCAGGAGGAAAACGGCAGAAGTTTTCGGACAGTGTGGACAAGCTGTGGGATATCGGAGCATCTGACGCTGTCGAAGATATAAAGAAGAATCGACTGCTGTCCGACAAGGACAAGAAAGAAGACATTGACTTCTACCTCGATCAACGTGGTCCTCGGGTGGCAACGATGAGCGGGAACGATAAAGTTTTCGCTGTAAAAAGAAAGCTACAGGAAGGAAGAAAACGTCCTCGCCAGGAGCCGCAAACCTCAAAGTGTGCATACGAAACCGGAGATGAGGCCATGGAGAATGATGATACTGGCATGTCAGGAGAGTCGGAGACAGAACTAGCGTTCCCCCTGCCGAAAGAGCCAAGTGTGTCCGTCAATCTTCCTCGCCGCATCCTTAATGCACCTGCTGTCATGGAAGTGGCTGATCGTTTCCGCATGTCCAATAATCAGGTGCGTATTGTGTACAGTATTCATCGATAGCGTCAGTTTTAAAGTGTCCCGTAACCCACATGTATTCTTGACAGTTTCCTTTCCACTTTCCATTCTCTACATAGGTAGTAAGCATTGTGGCTGCTATCACACGTTCGGCGGATCCACCAGCAGACCTCAATCAGTTCAGCATCTCGAAAGAAACGGCTCGCCGGGGAAGAGTGTCACATCGCCGTGAAGTGGCGACGGCTGTGAAGGACTCCTTCACGCCACCGAGGCACACTGTTGTCCATCTTCGCTCTATGCAGCAACAAGGTGGATGGCACTGTGAAGCAACAGATGGCAGAGAAGCTGTCCCACCTCCCTGTACCCAAAGACTTCACATACGAGAACGTCTCAGTCGACGAGATGACGCTACTCCCCGACCTGATCGACGAGTCCTCCTGGTTCTTATTTGCAGGTCTGAAGATGTATGGGTCTTCGTGGCTCACCCTGCCAACTGATAAGTGGGACGAGAACGAGGACTTTTGTCGTCTGAAGGATGTGATCTCTAATCTCCAGGTCACCAATGACGTCGCTGAAAGAGGAGTCCAACTGATACAAGACTATGCGAACACGGTCACAAAGGACGAGGCACAGCTGCAGGATCTTCTGCAAGTGGTGGAAAAGAACCGGAAAGAGCTCGGCGACTTCAAGAAGTCATCACTCGCCACGATGACATAGCACAGAGGGACAACGTTGCAGCCAGTGATGTGATAGTGGTAAATACAATGCAAAAGTGATTGTTTAAGTTATTGTTTCTTTCTTCCTAATTTGTCTGCTATTTGCTGATTTTTTGAAAAGTATAGGTGATCGTGGTTTTTCCCATTATTTGGCACTATACTAGCACATTGGTATTACCTGTATACAGGCACAACTTTTAAACCGTTAGTCGTATGACATTGGAAGGCACACCAAACGACTTCTCTCATCAAGAGGATTCAGAAAACATCCCTACTTAATGATTTATCTTGATTCAGTAAAAAGTTAAAAAGTACGCATTTAAAAAAAAAAACTCGTAATTTCAAGGTCGATGCGAGACCCCTAAATATTGATCAATTTTTGTAAAAATGGTACCAATGTGCTAGTATAGTGCCAAATAATGGGAAAAACTACGATAACCTATACTTTTAAAAAAAAATTGAAAAGTGGGCCACCCTACTGTACAATGGTTCAGTAATAACTGGGTGGTTGTGGTAAAGAGTTGTCTACAGATCTCAAGTGATCTGTTGTTGCTGCACACGAGTCTGGAAACAGTTATAGGAAGATAGAAGAATTTCGAATTCTATTTACGACGGTTGTTGCAGTTATAAAGAAATGAAAAGGCTTTGGAAAAATCAAAAGTCTACCGAGGTGTTGACGACCTTGCAAGATTTCAGAACGTAGAGTTCGACGGAGTGAAAGAATGGCTGCTGCGAATCCACGGGTGACTGCCGGTGATGTTTACCAAACACTAAGACGGTCCAAGATCGATGTCCTGTCCAATTGTCCATCCCATTACTCTACGTCGTACATTGAGAAAGAATTGTCTGCATGAAGGAGATGCGCAAAGAAAACCTCTGCTACGTAAAGCGCACAAAGAAACTCGTTTAAAGTGCGCCAAGGATCATCAAAATGATGGATTTGCATTCTGGAAGAAAGTTCTGTGGACAGACGAAACCAAAATTGAATTATTTGGGAACAAGCAATGTTTGGCGAAAATCAAATATTAAATTCGAGGAAAAAACATCCTTCCTATGGTTAAACGGTAGTGATAGTTTGCTTCTTTGGGGATGCTTTAGTGTTTCTGGTCCAGGAAAGTTTGTTGTCATCAATGGAATCTTGAATTCGAGAAACTTAAGGAAATTTTAGAAGAAAATGTGTTGCCTTCACTTCCGGAGTTGCGAATGGGTCGCAGGTGGGTACTGGAACAAAATTATAATCTAAAACATAAAAGTAAGAGCACCATGAAATGGCTTGAACAGAAGAATTTCAAGCTTTTCGATTGGCCCAGTCAAAGCCCAGATCTCAATTTAGTCGAGAATTTATAGTTTGATTTGAAAAAAGGTGTCCGCAAGAGAAACCCTTTGAATATGAATGAATTGCAACAATTTTCTTTAGAAGAATGGTCTAATATTTCTACTGAGAGATGTCAAAACCCTGTAGAAAAATACCCAACATGAGTCATTGAAGTCATTCAAGCAAAAGGTGGACACACAAAGTATTAAATAATTTTGTTAGTAAATGTACGAAAACTTTTGCATTTTAACTTTTTACTATTTTCCTAACATTCTTTGATTTTTTTACATTATATGTTGGAGTTGAACTAATTTTTTTATTTGTAAAATTTTTCGAAGTGAACGAAAAAAATTGGTTGGTAGATAAATGGCTACCCTGGGTAGCCTAGTGGCTAAGACGCTGGGCTGTTGTAGGGCGTGGTTCGGATTCCACGTTAAACTGTCAAGTTAAACTGTCAAGTTTGTCATTCCACCTTAGAGGTGGAGTGACAAACTTGACCTTCGTCAGAATGAACAATTCGGGCGGAAGCCAAACCAAGGTTCTACCCAATCAAGGTTACATTTACACACACACACACACACACACACACACATATATATAAGGAACAGTAAGACTAGTCCGTGCATAAACATTTAATAATCTGAGTTTCGTAGAATAAGATATTACAAATGAAACTTGAAAGGGGCGCACCTTTGCCACGATAGACAATAAATTTAATTAATTAACATTTAAGAAAAGTTAGGTTGGCAGAAAAAACTGTATATCTATACGTCTTCATTCACTGTCATATTGTTCTGCCAGATAAATTGTTGTTCTAAGCTATACATCTGTAAGATAAATTTAAAGAAGTGCTAGCACTAAATCAAACATATATCCAGCCGTGTAATGCAACTTTAACACCATAAAAATGTTCAATACATTTGCGTTAACAAAAACCAGTCTAGTCATGCATGTTCGGATAGATTAGGAAACATCGAATTCGTTTTCTAAATATAAGCTTAAACAATATATTATTATTATTTTATTATTATTATTATTATTATTATATATGTACACGATTATTTAAATTAAACATTTGATTTCAAAGCAATTCGCAATAAAAAACAGTTGGCAACTCAACAATAATCTTTTAACGTAGGCATACTTCTGTTGTGTCTATTTTATTGTTTCCTCTAACGATGTCCAGTTGTTGTTATTGTTACGTGTTTCAGTACATGTGTTTTTATTTTATTTCACCTTTGATCATAATTTTTTTGCTCAGGTAGAGAACTATTGCTATGAATTTCATCTCATAAAGGAGATCTACATCATCATGCCATTAACACAATATAATACACCGACACACAAATATATGTGTATATATTGTTATGTATGGGAATAATAATAAGGTTAATTAATTACTGGTTATAAATTAACCCACAAACAAAACTGATCATGCAAACAGAATGAATTGAATGTATAAATGAATGGTTCATGAAAACAAAGAATTAAAGAAATGTGTTCGCCAAAATGGCGATGGGCATTTTCGTATAGTTTCGGGTGTAAACGAGGCAATTTGGAAATTCTTAAGTACATGGAATTTAAAACATATGCATGTTAAATACTCGTGTAATTTAGGGAAAATACATGAATTCAATTATCTATTTAATTCTGAATAAGTTCGGATAAAAATACCATACATAGGTTACCCCGAAACTAGGAAAATGAAGAATGTAAAGTTACACACAAATAAAGAAATTAAATTAAGGAGACACGTGGGTTCCCGCGTTTCACTCAAAAGAAAGAAAGAAGGTGTTTCAAAATTGAACGTTCATTTATGTATAAAATGGGAAAATTCCGTAAAATTAGATTGTTGCATTATTAACAAGTTTAATGGCATGTTAAATTTACACCTTAGGAAAGGTTAATAATTCTTACAAATAAAATTAATCCGAAAAAAGAATCTTATTTGGGTATATAAATAAATCTACGCCTGGAAGCCTAACTCGAAAAGGGTCCATAGGCAGAGAAAGGTGTCGTATAAAATCAAAGTATATTTAAAACAGATAACGAGGATGAAATTTACATCAAATTACTCTTTACCTATTGTCGAATAACGTAGCATAAATTATGTTAGTTAAAATGATGGGATAATGGTCTGCATTAAAAAATATAAATTTGAAGCGGGAAGATGCCCAAAAGTTAAAGAGAAAAACGCGTAGGATCAGTGCATCTCAGAACGTGAAAAAATAAAGTTCACTATCACCAACCTGTGTTGAATTTATATTAGAACATTAGATTTATTTCTCCTTTTAAGAACAAAAAAAAATGAGTTCTTAGTGAAAGTTTGCTCCAGTATACAAATATACAGGGTATCCCATAAGTCCGGCATCATAGGAGAAATTCATATTTTTCTATTTCTACAAACCATAATTCATATTTTTCTTATGCTCGGGATGCCAATTTCCCGTCCACCATTCTGTTCAGTGACGAGACTGTTTTTTTATGGAAATGGTGAGGTAAATCGACAGAACACCCGCTACTGGTCTCAAAACAACCCTCACTGGTATACCTCTTCAAAGGAACAAGATGCATCTCGGGTAATGGTATGGTGTGGCATTTGGAAGGATCGCATCATAGGCCCCCTCTTTTTCGATGAACATGTCACTGGAGGCACCTACCTACGTATGCTCAAGGAAAAAGCATTTCCCAGTGTCTTGAACGAAGAAGGAAATTTCCCAACATGGTTCCAGCAAGACGGCGCTCCTACACATTACAGCACCCAAGTAAGGGAATACCTGTACCAACAATTCCCTGGTCATTGGATAGGACGTCGAGGGCCTGTGGAATGGCCAGCTAGAAGCCCGGATCTCACGTCACTAGATTTTTATCTCTGGGGCCACTTGAAAGCGCTGGTATACGCAGAGAAAATTAGGAGTGTTGAACATTTGCGGCAGCGCATTATTGGGGCATGTAACACCATTACTCCTGACATCATTCACCGTGTGCTTGCTGACTGGGTATCACGTCAGAATTTGTGTATTGAAAACAATGGTGGACATATTGAGCACGTTCTCTAAATAAAAGCTTTTGTTTTGCCTTTTTTATTATTTTTCCTATGATGCCGGACTTATGGGAGACCCTGTATATCTATTGTGCCGTAACGATCAACTCAAATAGTGTGTGGTAGTTAAAAGCTAAATCATTCTTCTAATTTTGAGTAAATTACTCACCAGGCTAAAGTGAAACGAAAAATTCGCGTCTGTTTAAAAGACTTCCAAAAGAGTCTATCTTATATTCCGGAAGAAGAAAACGGAGGACTCCTATATTCTGTTCGTGTCGCTAAACGCTCGAAAATATTGTATCCTTGATTCACCGTTAGAAAACGGAGTCAGCGCAGTCAGTAGAAAAATAAAATACACAGGATTATAATGTACAAATTCTTCAGAGAATAATTACCACTGTCAAAAGGAAGGAGGTAAACAAAGTACCTAAGGCATGCATTAAACATTATAATTGGAATGGTCAAATAAACAGATAGAATTCAAATAATTCTATGAAATTGTATTATCTCCAAAATACGGTCAAAAGGCCGGGTAGAGAACAAACTGTTGTTCTAAAGATAATTCCATATTACATATTACAATACGGCTGTATTAAGTTAAATAACTAAAAATTGTAGATTAAACTTGTCTGAGAGTCATATTTTGATTGGCTTATGCATTTTATTTTAAGTGCCTGGTGTTAATCCTAAATATCAAATTCTTGAAGTAAGGATCAATGTCTCACGTGTTATTTCCCTAAACAATTATTCATGATTGCCAAAATTTCATTGTTGTATTGTAATTGGTTTAGTAAGATCTGTGACGAATATATTATTTTCGTAAAAGGTTTATAATTGTCCCCCTACACGAAATGACAGAGAAATAAGAATATATATAATCAGTGATATACAGTATATATAACGGATCTTTTCCGTTTGACACACATGGTTCGATTTTATTTTGAATTTCTACACAGACGTAGTTTTGCATGCCGATTACGAAAATCAGAACCATTTTTTGGAGAAATTAATAATAAAAAAGTTACAACTAGCCTAAGACCCGCCCTTCGTGCGGGTCGCGGGTAGCAAAAATTAACCAAACTATCACGACTTAACCTAACCAATCGTCAAGGGCGTACAATTAACCTAAAAAAATAAATAAAAAACAATACATTTTTTATTTATTTATTTTTATATATTAAGAGAAGAGGATTCTTTATACTGTACGGCATTGACGATTGGTTAGGTTAAGTCGTGCTAGTTTGGTTAAATAAAAATAATTTTTTTTTTTTTATTTATTTTTTTAGGGTAATTGTACGCCCTTGACGATTGGTTAGGTTAAGTCGTGATATTTTGGTTAAAGCTAACGAAAATATCACGACTTAACCTAAACGTTCCTGAGTGTGACCGACAAACGTTCCTCAGCGTGACCGACTGACAAACTGAGCGTGACGGACTGACTGACAGACATTCCTGGGTGTTTATAGTATACACGAAAACTGCGACCAGTTCCAAAAAATGCTACAGTGCATCGCAACATTTAATCGAAAATATTAATTTGTGTTGATTTTTGTCACTAATATTAATAAAATACTTTAAAGGGTTGTAACTTTTTTATTTTTAATTTCTCCAAACAATGGTTCTGATTTTCGTAATCGGCATGCAAAACTACGTCTGTGTAGAAATTTAAAATAAAATCGAACCATGTGTGTCAAACGGAAAAGATCCTATATAACCTTGGGTTAAATCTCTATGATGTGGTTTAAATGAAAACAGGCTAAAATAAAGGTATAATTCATACCATAAAAATAAAGTAATAAACTGCATCATCATAACAATATATATATATATATATATATCAAATCCACTATAGTCCGAATAAGTAATGGTAATTGACAAACACTATAGTTTTTTCTTTTTCATGATGTTAGCCTGATGTGGGCAACGGGTCACTCGCGAAGAGGCCCCAAGAATATAGCTTCGCTCACCAGCTACCTGCAAAGCAGATAGGATTCAGCTTTGGGACAGGATCTAGGGGTTACAGCTACACCTAGCCTACTAGATCCAGAACCTCAATATAAGCAAAAGACTCGTTGCATTCGCGTCAGATTGAATACATCAAAGAAAAAGGGGTAACTATTGTAATTTTTGGCCAGATATAGTAGGCTAGGTGTAGCTGTAACCCCTAGATCCTGTCCCAAAGCTGGATCCTATCTGCTTTGCAGATAGCTGGTGAGGGAAGCTATATTTTTGGGCCTCTTTGCGAGTGACCCGTTGCCCACGTCGGGCTAATATCATGAAAAAGAAAAAACTATAGTGTTTTTCATTTACCATTATTTATTCAGACTATAGTGGATTTGATTTTCCCAGAAGAGTTCCTTGTTCCATGCACAGTCTGTGTGTATCATGAAAGAGCCTCAGGGGACCATTCTGAGTTCAATCCCATCATGAAAAAGACATGTTATGTGCCTTGAAAAGTGGACGCTCAATTTTGCTAGTTGAGGTTTAAGTTTGGGTTTCTGGATAAAAATACAATAGTTACCACTTTTTCTTTGATGTATTCAATCCGACACGAATATATATATATATATATATATATATATATATATACATTCAACTGCAAAGAACACGCAGTATAAATAACGTAAAGAACGACGCTTGTATAGGAGATATTCCGCGCAAGACGAGAAAGAGAAAACAACAAATGAAAAAATGAAGTACCACCTGGGAATCGAACCCGGGATCTTCCGATTGCCGGTCAGACGCGATACCACTACACCATGGTCTTCACTCTTCCAAATGCCGTAATTCCTCTACATACTCGCAGAAACCAATGCCCCAAGGGGCACCTCCCGCATGCCGTAACATTATATACATTCAACTGCAAAGAACACGCAGTATAAATAACGTAAAGAACGACGCTTGTATAGGAGATATTCCGCGCAAGACGAGAAAGAGAAAACAACAAATGAAAAAATGAAGTACCACCTGGGAATCGAACCCGGGATCTTCCGATTGCCGGTCAGACGCGATACCACTACACCATGGTCTTCACTCTTCCAAATGCCGTAATTCCTCTACATACTCGCAGAAACCAATGCCCAAGGGGCACCTCCCGCATGCCGTAACATTATATACATTCAACTGCAAAGAACACGCAGTATAAATAACGTAAAGAACGACGCTTGTATAGGAGATATTCCGCGCAAGACGAGAAAGAGAAAACAACAAATGAAAAAATGAAGTACCACCTGGGAATCGAACCCGGGATCTTCCGATTGCCGGTCAGACGCGATACCACTACACCATGGTCTTCACTCTTCCAAATGCCGTAATTCCTCTACATACTCGCAGAAACCAATGCCCCAAGGGGGCACTTCATTTTTTCATTTGTTGTTTTCTCTTTCTCGTCTTGCGCGGAATATCTCCTATACAAGCGTCGTTCTTTACGTTATTTATACTGCGTGTTCTTTGCAGTTGAATGTATATAATGTTACGGCATGCGGGAGGTGCCCCCTTGGGGCATTGGTTTCTGCGAGTATGTAGAGGAATTACGGCATTTGGAAGAGTGAAGACCATGGTGTAGTGGTATCGCGTCTGACCGGCAATCGGAAGATCCCGGGTTCGATTCCCAGGTGGTACTTCATTTTTTCATTTGTTGTTTTCTCTTTCTCGTCTTGCGCGGAATATCTCCTATACAAGCGTCGTTCTTTACGTTATTTATACTGCGTGTTCTTTGCAGTTGAATGTATATAATGTTACGGCATGCGGGAGGTGCCCCCTTGGGGCATTGGTTTCTGCGAGTATGTAGAGGAATTACGGCATTTGGAAGAGTGAAGACCATGGTGTAGTGGTATCGCGTCTGACCGGCAATCGGAAGATCCCGGGTTCGATTCCCAGGTGGTACTTCATTTTTTCATTTGTTGTTTTCTCTTTCTCGTCTTGCGCGGAATATCTCCTATACAAGCGTCGTTCTTTACGTTATTTATACTGCGTGTTCTTTGCAGTTGAATGTATATAATGTTACGGCATGCGGGAGGTGCCCCCTTGGGGCATTGGTTTCTGCGAGTATGTAGAGGAATTACGGCATTTGGAAGAGTGAAGACCATGGTGTAGTGGTATCGCGTCTGACCGGCAATCGGAAGATCCCGGGTTCGATTCCCAGGTGGTACTTCATTTTTTCATTTGTTGTTTTCTCTTTCTCGTCTTGCGCGGAATATCTCCTATACAAGCGTCGTTCTTTACGTTATATATATATATATATATATTCGTGTCGGATTGAATACATCAAAGAAAAAGCGGTAACTATTGTATTTTTTTACATATTAAGGTGGTCCAAAAAATAAATGTTGAAAATTCGTAGGTTTTACCCCCCTAAAATTGTAAACTATGTTGAAAAAACTCTAAATATAAAATTTTAATAAGATCAAAAATTTCTAAGTGGTGCCACATCGCATCGGAATTTAGATGTTTTTATAAACCTTTTTTGCTTCTTCCCCATAATATAGATTTATTTTGTCTTTACGAAAAATATTTCGATATATAATTTTTTTTGGCATAATATAGATTTTTGTATGCTTATTGTGGTAAAATATTTCGAAGCACATCTTGTATGAGCGGTACTGAACACGTCGAAGCAAGAATCGCATCTGTTCTGTTGATACTTGTATTCACGTTTTTCCATGAAATAGATTTCGTCATTTTTCCCATTAAGTGCTCATGTTGAAAAGGCGTTCCTATAACAATCATATTTTTCATTCACAAGCCTCAGTCTTTTGCCAACCTGTCGTTTGCAGTGTATTGTTTGCAGTCATTTGCAGTGTATTGTTTGCAGTGTATTGCAGTTCGTTTGCAGTGTTGCAATAGTGAATAATCATATTAGAAGTGGCAAGTTCCTCATTGAAAACTCGCAGAAATACCGAAATATGGCTCATTGGACAACCAGTTGAAATGATATGCGGGAGAAAACTTCCTTCCAAATGTGATGTGCTTTGTCGTCTTTTTTATTTACTTAAGGAAAAGAAAACTCTAAGAGAAGCTTCTAAAGCAGTTTACATAGAGGTAGTTGAATTTTGGGAACAAGCTAGAATTCCAACAAGAGCTAATTATAATGTTATACCAATGATTGAAAAAGTATATATGGAATATAGAACGCTCCAAAAATTAAAATTCCGGTGCTCCGAAACTCAGCGTGAGAAAGAGAGATTGTTTCAGGACAGTTTAAACGATCTCTTTGATATTGCTCACCAAAAAGCGCACGAGATGATCAAGATTAAAGAAGACAGAGCATTCCTCCAAGCTCAAAAACAGAATGGAAGGAAATGATATATGGCTAACGTTGACAAAGCATTATCAGAGAAAGAAGATCGTAAAAGGAAGAGAGAGTCAGCTAAAGAACGGTTAGCACGTAGGGAAAGTAAGAGAAAGGAGGAAGAAACAAAGTCTGCCAAATTGACTTCATCAAGTAGCATGAGTAGTGAAGATGAAACAATGAGCATGAGTAGTGAAGATGAAACAATGTTATGTAAAACTAACGCGGCATCAAAAAATAATGCAGGCAAGAAGATTCCTAGCAAACCAAGTAAGAAGGAACTTGTAACATGAGACGTTGCAGTTGCACTGGATAGATCGAATATTTCTGATAGACAGAGCGTATATGTGCTATCAGCTGCTGCCTCTGCATTAGATCATGATCTTGATGACTTGTCCACAAGCAGAAGTACAGTTCGTCGAAAGAGAATGGATGTACGTGAGAAAATCGCAAAAGATTTAAAAGAATCTTTTAATCCTGAATGTTCTTTAATGGTGCATTGGGATGGAAAAATGCTAATCGATTTAACTGGAAATGAAAAAGTTGAAAGATTAGCAGTGTTGGTGTCAGGAGGAGGCAAATCAAAGTTGCTTGCAGTACCCAAACTCGAGTCTGGCACAGGAATAGACATTGCAACAGCTGTTGTCGAATGTTTAAAGGACTGGAACTTAATTGATCGCATTAAAGGTATGTGCTTTGACACAACTGCCATGAACACGGGTCCTTAAAATGGAGCTACTGCACAAATAGAACAAAAGCTTGGAGAAGACTTACTAAATATTGCATGCCGGCACCATATAATTGAACTTATTGCATCCAATGTTTTTCAGGTGTGTCTTTGTTCCGCCAGTAGCGGACCTGATATTCCGATATTCAAACGCTCTAAGTCTGCCTGGAACTCCATCAATAAAGAAAATTTTGAAACCTTTCCTGATACTCCAGGACGTGATGAACTGCTTGTTATTTGTAAGAAACATCTAACCTCCACACAAATCCGAAATGATTACAGAGAGGTCCTGGAACTTACAATCATCTATCTAGGAGATGTACCACCACGTGGAGTCAAATTTTTAAAACCAGGTGCTTTGCATCGTGCCAGGTGGATGTCTCGCATAATCTATGCAATAAAAATGAATCTTTTCTGCTCACAGTTTAAAATGACTCTAAAGGAACAAAGTGGAATAAAACGTTTTGCACAATTTGCCATTAGACACTATGTTCCTGCATGGTTTTCTGCACCTATCGCTGCTTCTGCCCCTGCCAATGATCTTTCACTACTAAAACTGCTGCAAGTATACGAAGAAAAAAGCATTGCTTCTGCAGCAACTCAAGCACTTTCTCGCCATCTTTGATTCCTAAATGAATCTCTTATTTCACTTTCATTCTTTGATGAAGATATTTCCATTGATGTTAAAAGAGACATGGTAAAGGTACGCGACATAAGGGGATCTAAACATCCGCCCAAAAGAATAAATTTGAATCTTTCTGCCAACGATATTCAAAACAAGACAGTAGCCAGCTTTGTTACTAGCTCGTCTCGACTATTTTTCACTAAGCTCGGACTACTCCCAATAGCCTTTCTTGAGGATGATCCAACAAACTGGAAGAACAGACAAGATTATCAAATGGCCCTTGAGTATGTCAAGTCAATGATGGTAACAAATGATAACTCCGAAAGAGGAATAGCACCCATGAGACCCCCACCTCTGAGTAGTTAATACCCCATTATAGTTGAATATGGAGGGAGACTGCGATAAACTAAAGAAATTTTTTAATATGAATTCAAAGAATTTTGAAACAAGAAAATTAAGAAATTTAAAGTCGAGTGTAGCACCACTAAATATTTATTAATTTTGATAAGTTTTGATCAGTAACGGTTTTTTAATATAGGTAACAATTTCCGAGGGTAAGACTTAAGATTCAGATACTTTTAAAATTTACTGTATAATTTTGGACCACCCTAATATATATATATATACAGGGCGTCCCAAACAAATGTATACACACTTTAAATACTTATAAAGGCAGTGTTTATTAAAATACATTTCATTTTCAAAATGTAATAGAATCTACAGACATTATTTAATTGTTTTGTCAACGCCTGTTTTCAAACTGACGTCCGTTCTGGTCCAGGCACTGCTGATAACGCGAAGCAATGGAATCGCAAACATCACGAAACATTTCGTTTGGTATTTGTGTGCATTCTCGTTCAATGGCTGCTCTCAATTCAGCGACTGTTGCAGGTTTTATAGCGTAGACTTTGTCTTTTAAGTATCCCCATAAAAAAAGTCTAGTGGTGTGAGGTCTGGTGAACGCGGAGGGTATTCTACGAAACCCCTTCGTCCAATCCACATCCACATCGTGCCAAGTACCACTCGCAATACTCCACTCTTCGGTCCGGATCATCTTCATTAATAGCATGGACTAATCTTGGAATGTAACTTTTCCATTGACAGCGCTTCAAAATGCGTTGGACAGACGATTCTGAAATTCCTACCTCACGACTCGCTTGCCGCACAGATTTTCTTGGACTTTGGTGATACGTTTCCAGTACTCTTTCTTGCTTTGTGGGGCTTGTCGATGTCCGTGGTCTTCCGGAACGCTTCTTGTGGACATTCTGAACAGTTCCATCGGCTTCAAACTTATCTCTAATTCGAGTGATGGTGAGTCGCGTTGGTGGATCTGTTTGAAACTCCCTCCTAAACTGTCTTTGCACTTCAACTGCGTTTTCACACTTCCAGTAGCATTTTAGAATGAATTTCCTTTGTTCAAAGCTTAGTCTGACTGCCATTATTAATTCTAATGGGTTTAACTTGGAAAGAAAGAAACATCAATTGAGCTATCAGCTGTTAAAGTGTGTATACATTTTTTTGGGACGCCCTGTATATATATATATATATATATATTATATATATATTATATATATATATATATATATATATATATATACATGCATTTATATATATATTTATATATATATATATATATAATATATATAATATATATATTATATATATATATACGGTATATAGAGGGTGTTTCAGGAGGAAAAGTCAATACTTCGGGAGGTGATAGTATTGGTCATTGTGAGAAAAAAGTTCATATGAACATGTGTCTAATTCTGAATGGTTACGGAGATAGAGCTGTTTGAATCTGATGCGTGCGCAGCTCTTCCTCCCACTTCCCTCCCCTATAACCTTGAACCATGTAAGCTGTTTGGTGTTTGGTGTTTGAAGCAGCGTTAAGAATGCCACACACCTTCACACATGCCGAATATGCGGATATGGTGTATGTCTACGGTCTTTGCGATGAAAGTGCAACAGCTGCTGTTGCAGAATACCGTCGACGGTTTCCGAACCGCAGAATTCCGGATCGAAGAGTGTTTACCAGGGTTTTCAACACATTGCGTGAGATTGGTACACTTCCCAGCGCTCATGTTTCATCTGAACGTGAAGGTCAACAAGATGTGGATGAAGTGGAAAACATTCTTCAGATGGTAGAGCGTAGTCCTACTACTAGCTCACGAAGAATTTCTACACGTCTCGGTGTACCACACAAGAGTATGGCGAACATTACGTGAGGAAGGCTTGCATCCATATCATGTACAGCGTGTACAACACCTTCAACCCGGAGACGCTGCCATGCGACTGGAATTTTGTCATTGGGTAAATGCTAATCGCCGATTGCTTCGATTAATACTGTTCACCGATGAAGCTACTTTCATTTGTGACGGTATCAACAACACTCGTAACTCTCATCGGTGGTCAGACGAAAATCCAAATGCCACTGGAAACAAATTTTCAACATCGCTTCTCTGCCAATGTGTGGTGCGGTATCATCGATGATAAGCTGATTGGCCCTTTTACTTTAGAGAATCCTCTTACAGGACAAAGTTACCTAGAATTTCTGCAAAATGAATTGCCAGGACTATTGGAGGATGTTCCTTTGGCTACACGCGCTGGTATGTACTTTCAGCATGACGGAGCTCCTCCACATTCTACCCGTCTGGTGGTGCAATACCTAAATCAAACTTTCCCTGGTCGATGAATCGGCCGCGGTGCTCCCATTCAATGGCCACCAAGGTCTCCAGACCTCTCTCCGTAAGATTATTGTTTGTGGGGGTGGATGAAAAGTCAAGTTTACAAAAGAAAGGTGGATACAGGAGATGAATTGCTCTCGCGCATTTTGGATGCTGCTGCCCGCATAAAGGAACGTTAAGATCAACTCAGACGAACAACACGCGATCTTCGCACACGAGTTGCAAAGTGCATTATTGAGTTTGACGGTGGGATTTTCGAAAACGTATTGTAAACTGTAACAAATTTGTCATTTCTGTGTCTGATACCATTCAAAATGCCAATGTTTAAACATTAAATGTTAGAAACAGTAATTTGTAGATTCAAACAGCTCTATCTCTGTAACCATTCAGAATTAGACACATGTTAGTAGTATAGCCGCAAAAGGGGAGAGTGCAAGAATGTTGCAAGTGATTACGTAATGTTGGAAAGGGGGTGGGGTTTGTTGCAAAGGGGGGTGGGGGTGTTGCAAAAAAAAGGAAAAAAAAGGAAAGAAAAAGAAAAAAAAGAAAAAAAAGAGTACTGGCCTATGTTGCCAACCGGGGTTGCAAGGGGCATGCAACTTGGAGGCGGAGTTCTCCCCCAAGCTATTCCCCCCAAAGGGCCAGAAAGGAGAGAAAGGAGGAGAGGTGTTCACCTGGCAGGAGCCAAGTGCATATTAAGACTTCAGCCGAGTAGGCGTTGTTTTATAGGCTCCTAATCAGCCAGTTGGCTGAGCCAAGGGGGGGTAGGGGTACACCTGCAGGAGAGAGAGAGTAGTTGCCTTTGATTGCAAGGCATGCAACTTGGAGGCGGAGTTCTCCCCCAAGCTATTTTCGTTTACCTAACCTAAGAGGCCTCTAAGGGGTTTTCCCAAAGGGCCAGAAAGAGAAGGACCAGAGGTCCTTGCTCGGCTGGGAGCCGAGCTTGTAATGACTCCGTCAGTCGTCTCTCGGTCTTTTATAAACCTCTATTCTGGCTGAGTTGCCAGATAGCGCCATGTATTCCAGATAGCAAAAACCATATATTAATCATCCATTTAAATAGTGTACCACAATATATATTTATATGACGGTAGATGAATCCAATTAAATTCTGTTTATTAAATAAATAATTTTTACACACTTAATTTTTATTATAAATATTTAAGTCACGAATAACGAAACGAAATGAAAATTTATGAAACACACGAGCCTCATTCCCCCCCAATCCCCTGCGAAGAAAATTGAGAAAAACGAAATTTAAAGAAATTAATCAATTGAAATTAGCCAAAACACAATCCGCTATAACGGGGTCGGTTTCGAAGAACACCTGCTGGTTGAGAGACCTTCCCCCCAATCCCTGATAAGTCTCCCTTCACTCCAAACGAAATGAAAATTTATGAAACACACAATTGTCATTCTCCAAACCCGTATATATATATATTATATATATATATATATATATATATATATATAAACGAATAAACAACTCGTGCACACACACACACACGAGGAAAAGGAGACTCTGTGTCAATTCGATTCACCTATTGCCAGAGGCGATTTTTTTTCTGACCATAATTTTTAAATTTTTACCTTTCTCCCAGACAGCTTGAACAAATCCTCTCTTCACTCCATTTCTTAGATATACCCACAATTATATATATATATATATATATATATATATATATATATATATATATAGAGAGAGAGAGAGAGAGAGAGAGAGAGAAAGAGAGTTTTGTTCAAATAAAGGAATATGCTTGTACCTTTTGCCAGCAAGTTCCATTCACGTAACCTAGAATTTTTCTATCACCCATAGTTTTCGAGAAAATAATATTTCCATTTACTTAGTTTTCCCAAAATATTATTTAAAATTAAGTGTACTAATTTAAGTTTACTTTCTTTTTTCAAGGTTAACTATACCCACAATTATAATAAATAATAATCGAATTACGGACGATTGTTCGAACACAATTGTTCGAACACAATTGTTCGAAAACCATAGTTCGAAAAACAGTTGTTCGAAGCAACAATTATTCGACGTTATAATTGTTCGAATGAACAACCAACTAAATAAAATCTTAGTTGCCAAGACGCAAATACGAAGACGTAAATAAGAAGGTTAGCCTCTTCATTTAAACTATAACATTTATAGTGCTGCAGTTAAACCACCCTTAAAATGGCAGAGTTTGTTTCTAGTGAGAAAGGAAAGCCAACGCTCTTAGTGAATGGGTTTTTATATGTAAGAGACCTAACCTAACCTAACCTAACTATAATTTGCAACTATAGTTTACCTTGACTTTCATATGCTTCTATCCTGTTTTATTAATAAAGATTTTTAACTTTGAATAACGTATGAATAAAGATTTTTAACTTTTAATGTTTTTTAATACTTTTTGTTTTTCGAACTATGGTTTTCGAGCAATTGTGTTCAAACAATTGTGTACAGGACCTGCATTGTCTATAAGGGGAAACTCTGAGTAAATGGAAATATTATTTTCTCGAAAACTATGGGTGATAGAAAAATTCTGAAACCATATTTCGAATCAGTATCAAACGTTCTATAAGAATCATCAAATAGTTTTCCAGAAATGTTGTACCCTAGTGCAATTTCTCGCCGAATTGGAAAGGTTTTCACTCCACCTCAGACCCACAGTTTAACGTTGAAACCGAATGCTCTTTTAAAAATATAATTAGGATATATTTCTTTATATCCTCTCGATTACATTCGTGACTAATGATGCGGGAAACTCTGAGTAAATGGAAATATTATTTTCTCGAAAACTATGGGTGATAGAAAAATTCTGAAACCATATTTGGAATCAGTATCAAAAGTTCTATAAGAATCACCAAATAGTTTTCCAGAAATGTTGTACCCTAATGCAATTTCTCGCCGAATTGGAAAGGTTTTCACTCCACCTCAGACCCACAGTTTAACGTTGAAACCGAATGCTCTTTATAAAAATATAATTAGGATATATTTCTTTATATTCTCTCGATTACATTAGTGACTAATGATGCTGCGGGAAACTCTGAGTAAATGGAAATATTATTTTCTCGAAAACTATGGGTGATAGAAAAATTCTGAAACCATATTTGGAATCAGTATCAAAAGTTCTATAAGAATCACCAAATAGTTTTCCAGAAATGTTGTACCCTAGTGCAATTTCTCGCCGAATTGGAAAGGTTTTCACTCCACCTCAGACCCACAGTTTAACGTTGAAACCGAATGCTCTTTTTAAAATATAATTAGGATATATTTCTTTATATCCTCTCGATTACATTAGTGAATAATGATGCGGGAAACTCTGAGTAAATGGAAATATTATTTTCTCGAAAACTATGGGTGATAGAAAAATTCTGAAACCATATTTGGAATCAGTATCAAAGGTTCTATAAGAATCACCAAACAATTTTCAAAGGAGTAATACGAGCATTAAATCTATTAGTGAAAATATAAAGATGCAATTACTCGTCCGGACCCGTTATAGCGGATTGGTACACATCATAGCTCCACCCAGCTACACCGGCAGCCAATCACTACGAACATCTGGTCTTTTGGGACGGAGCTTGGCGATTGTGCATATAAAAGGGGATATTTTTCAGTTTGGAGTAACAGTAGCTATTTTCGCGTCAGTGAATAATCATTCCCTCCACCATGGGCCTGTACGTCTCCCCAGATTTGTATGAAGAAAGTGACACTGCAGCATTAACGGCAATTAATCTTTTTAACGCGATTGACCGTGATGAATTATTTCTAACGCAAACCGTAGAAGATATTTGCAGTGACGCTCCTTACAATCCGACGCAAGGGACTACCATAGAAATGTAAGTGTCTATAATTCGATTTTATATATATGGATGGGTTGTAGTATCTCGTCAAATATTTCATTTAGATACTCGCCAAAAATCGAAATTTTTTATGTCAATCAATGTTATTTGGTCTTACCTCTTATCCCCATTATGCTAAAATCGAAATTTTTTATGGCAATCAATGTTATTCCTCTTAAATGAACCAAAGATATCTTCACATAATGGGGATCTCCTGGAAAGTGAAATCTGTGTGCAACCGTCCAAAACACTCGTATATTTTCTTTTTAGAATTTTTAAATTTGTCCTTTATACTATTTTCATCTTTAGTTTGATAATATCCCTCGGCACTTAAAAAGGTAGCCTTCGCTTCTTTGGAAAAGTTGAGGACATTTTCCAGATAGGCTCGTAGATGATAGTACCCCGTGCCTGCCGATATGTTGGTCTGATTTAAATATACGTCACTGGTTGAATATGGAGTGCAGAAAGTTTGTTTCAGGGTATACAGCATTTTTGTCATCGCAGACCGTTCCATCAGAATGGGCTATACGTAGCTTATCGTACATGTGCACACAGCTTGGATCAAAAAAGTAAGGACCTGAGCTGGGTATCACGAATTCTATAGGTGCACTCGGGGAACTAATTGTGTTTAAAGGGTTAATTGTAATAAAGTCACTGTGCTCAATAGAAACTTGGGTTGGAGGTAGTTCAAAAAGGGACAGCTCCGATTTACAGCATTGTGAACTACATGGGTGGATAAAGCGTGCCATGGCGAAATAGTGACTCCTCTCTCGACAAGTGGTAAACAAACTATGATTCATGAGATCATGTCCTTAGCTTATATCAGTCAAAAAAGTGATCAACCATAGGTTTCATTCGCTTACAGCACTTCTTTTTTGATAGCCTTTTACGTTTAATACCACGTGACCCCTTCTTCTTCCGAGCAGCCCGCTTCTTCTTCTTCCCGCCACCACGCATTTTTCTCTTTGCATCTTTGATGATTTCGTCCCGTGTACGCTTTAAATGTTTTTTTAGAGCCTCTTTAGGTTTAGCCCCGGCCAATATGTCTTCTGCAGTGTTAATACCTGATTGTAGCGCTTTCCTTCCAAGGTATCTGGCACCCCTCTTCAGCAAAGGAACAGCCGTACGTAGTATGGATGAAAAAATGGACCCAAGTCCACTACCGCGCTGGTATCGCACCCCTCGATAGACGGTGAAAGGCTTTCTATCCATTATAACTCAGTGCGTCGAAAGTGTAGCTTCACTGTTAAGCTCCCGTTACCGAATGGGAAGTTTTCACCCTCAATCGTTCTTATATATATTGAGATATTGGTTATTAAATTAGTTGCGACATTCACATAATGGGGTCTGTCATATGTAATACTCAAACTCCTTCCTCTATGGTTGGGGATGTGAGCAATGCGCAGCAGGCGTGCCTGGGTATCCCCAACAAACTGGTGCTCCACTATATTACTGTAAATATAGCACATGTTTGGGGACCTTTCAGCCAATTTCTCCATCTTCGATTGATACATTAATCTGGACAAGTCATGCTGTGTCTCGTGAAATGTGTCTCTTTGGAAGGCTGCGCTATATCGGCCATTGGCTAGAATTTGGAACTTTCTATGGTCTTTAATACGTCTGTTAGTCTTTGATTTTAGGATTAGTGTATGTGCAGGGTTGTTTACGACTTCGTATACTAAATCATTCGTAAGGTTTGAGTTTCTTAAACTTACGTTTAAGCCTCTCACAACATCCTCGGCCGAACCATATTGACCCGGTCCTAGTCTTACTTCTGTACTGTAATACCGTGCAACCTTAGTCCGAGCGATACGCATAGTTTCATCCATAGCTACCCCAGCTTTTTCACACTCATCAATGTCTC
Organism: Bathynomus jamesi; assembly: GCA_023014485.1. NCBI lineage: Eukaryota > Metazoa > Arthropoda > Malacostraca > Isopoda > Cirolanidae > Bathynomus > Bathynomus jamesi. The sequence goes on along the minus strand of JAJOZX010000770.1, from coordinate 983,519 downwards.
TAAGAATCTTAAAAACGGTTTCTTTATGTTCAATATTTAAAAAGATGGTGTCCAGCTGAATTTCGCATATCCCCACCTCATACGAATCACGACCCAATTCAATGTGCTTGTGGAGCTCTGTTACAAAGTTAGCTAGTGTGTTGTTAGGGTGTACAGACAGGGACGAGGAGGACGGGAGTGTGACGTAGAAATAGTTAGGAGCCATGTTGCATACTATTTAAGCTTCATTATTGCATCAGCTTTTATATAGGTGTTGAAGCTTTCTGGGTACCCTAGCCATTTCATCAGGTACATTTTTCTCTTTCCTGAACCTTTGCTTCCTAAAATTTTCTCAATTTTAAACATATTTTTTCCTAAATTAAACGCAACTTTCTGCAATTCCTCGCGGTAAAAGCCTCCTGAGATTTCTTCCCCATTCAAATCTTCAATGTAATACATCATTATCTCACCTTTAGGTCTCATAGCCCTAACTTTAAAAATCTCGCGTGTCCATCCTTGCTCAAAACCCTTTCCGAATTTGTTCCCCGAAAGCGACAGCCTTACATAATCATTGATTTTGAAGCGCGCAGAGTGTGGTGGTGGTGGTGATCCATCTCTCCTCGGGGGCATACCTCTTTCTAAAACTTCGTTAGGTGTTGTCCCAATCGTGCGATGGTGTGAGCGGTTGTAGGACGATGCCAATGATTCCAGAATGTCTAGAAATCTGTGTGTTTTTATGTGTAAAATAACGGTGCATGCGTTCTTTTATGGTGCGCTGAACTCTTTCAGCTAAAGAAGCCTTATGTATAGAATTGGTTGTGTAATAGCTGATATTAAACTCTGTCAACATGTTCTGAAAAGCACGGCATATAAATTCCTTCCCCATATCCGTACAAAAATAGCCAGGAACCCTGTTTTCTTTCAACATTAGCGTTTTGGTGGCTTTAGCAACTGTTTCAGGTGATTTATTTTTCAGAGGAACTAGCCACAGATATCTAGAGAATACGTCTATTATGAATAGAATGTAGTGGTAACCAGCGTTATACACAGAATATCTTTGCATGTCTGTTAAATCTGCTTGCCAAATAGAATCAATCGAGGAAGCCGTTGTCTTGGCTGTTTTAAACCTTTTTCTCACAGGCTTATGAAGCGTATAAGCGTCCTGCTCCCTCAAAAATCTTTCAACATCTTTTTTTCCTACTCCGTAAACACTTCTGTACAGTCTATCTACGCCGCCGTAAGAGGATGGGTTAGAAATGTCATAATAGCGTTTAGTTAATACGTTAGTCATTTGCGTATTTTAGAGGCACGTGGGTAAGGTTGGTTTAACCTCTTCTTGCTCCTCTTCAAAGGTGTTACCGCCGGGGGTGACGGCGCCTTCAATTGTGTCACAGGCGTTGCATGTTCCAAGTCTTTTAACCTGTTCAGATTTCCTATCAACGTTTTAGGGACATTTATTTGTTGTAGTCTAGTCTTGCTTTAATATGCTTCCATCCTGATGGTGATGGCCTATCCCACTTTCTCACCAGATCATGGACAATGTCTACGATATTCGATCCCTGTACCTTTGATCCTTCCACAATGATCTCGCCGGTATCGGTCCATTGTATGGCTGGATCCTCATTCAATTGATTATAAAGACTTAAGCCTTTACTCATCAATGTATGTGGGAGGGTGCTTTTTAATACATGTTCGATATGTTGTGTGGCTAATCTTTTTGGTTGGTCAGTTGTATCGTCGGGCACAGATCCTATGTCGCCATGTCCATCGTCCCCCATGCTGTGCCTAATAACCACAGGAATCTCTGTAGGGCTCTTATAATTTTCGTACTCGTGAAGAAATTTCTGCAGAGCTTCTTGGTATAAGATTCTTTTCTCATCAGGTGTTTTTTCACTGTTTAATAGGGCTAGCAATTCGCTTTCCATTCTTTTAAGTCTGCTTTTACTGGGCTCTAGAACCGTGTCTGGATTCCTTTGCAGTGAAGCGTACACCTCGTGGGGAATCACTACCACTTTCTTCATTATATCAATCTAGTCAGTAAAGGCCCCAAAACTGAAAATAAGATGGGGAGAAATGACCCTCCTCTGTGTACAATAATTCGTTTTTTCTTCGCTACAGTTTGACTTTTACGAGCGAGTGCACGTATTATCTTCTTGTAGCGGCGTAGGCGAGCCTTCTGAGGGGTTTTCATTGATACATTGCAATTTATAACGTTAAGACAGATTTCACAGATGCATTTTAAAAAGTCGGCGTCGATATTTTTAATAAACATCTGCTGCATTGCCCGGGGCAGTCGATGATAGATTTTTATTAATTCACGGTATTTCTTCAGTCTCTTTGTCATTCTGGAATATACACCGTTTCAGGCTCGTTTGGAAATATATTCGTTCGTAGAAGCACTCTAAACGTGTTTCGCGGATGAAGGTCGTAAAGCAAATATCCGTAACGCGTGCTTGTAGCTTCTTTATAAACTTCCAAAAACTCCTTACGCTGATTCGGGAACATTTGATTGGCTAATACCCCAATTTGTGATACATCTCTACGTTGCGCGAATAAGACTAGATATTGCGTATTTAACGACACATCGCGCATGTATCTATTTTTGAAAAATAGATTCTGATTGATGAAAAACACGCTTATGTTGAGATGGTGGGAGAATACTGTAAATGTCTCGGCAAACGTTTTATCCATCTCCAACATGAGATCGTCAATTACAATAATTGTATGTTCATTTCCCTTTAACGAATTAACGTCATATACGCCTTTGTGGAACAAAATATCATCTTGGTACTCGTTGAACACTGATTGATACGTCGAATAGCACCACATAACTTTATGCACAAATTTCGAGAACATCTCTCCCTTTTCTTTAATGATTTTAAGCATAAACACAGTTTTACCACATCCTGTAGGTCCAGATATAATACATGTGGATGGGCTCGTGAATCTGAATTTTTCTACAGAGTCCATTTCTAACACGTCACACTCCTAAGTGGGTCATTTACAAAATATTACAAATTTTGAGTGCTGTTCCTTATACTACGACAGTTTTAATGAAAGTAACCCTTATAATATAGCTGATGAATGTGAGCGTTATTGCGTGAATGATGTGCGCGTGCTTAGAGTATGTTTCCAGGCCTTTAGAAGAATGTACATAACCCGTTTCAAATGCGATCCACTGCAAATCGCAACCACCATCGCATCATTATGTTTTACGGTGTTCAAGAATAACTTCATGCCTAAAGACACCTTAGCCATTATTCACCGAAACAAACCCCGCAGTTACGGACACAAGGCTATTTACTGGCTCATACACCTACAGCAACAGACAGGTGTATACATAAAGCACGCCCGCAACACGGGTGAAGTACCCATTAAGATTAATGGACGTGTTTTTTGGGTTGATGGGTTAAGTGAAAACCGTGTCACTGGTGTGAAGACTGTGTACTCCTTTAACGGATGCTGGTGGCATGGATGCCCACGTCCTGAGTGCGGAATCGCCGGAGATATCCACGGTAGATCTCCTGCCGACTGTCTTGCATGGACCCGCACCCGCGATCAACTTATAGGATCACAGTTCACTCACTAAGTCTTGTGGGAGCATGAATATGATGCACGGATGGAGACAGACGAGGTGTACCGTGGGGAAATAAACACGATCAAGCGTCCAATGGTGCTGGATCCTCTCAAATGTGGTGATAGCTTGTTTGGAGGACGTTCAAATCCATTCAGACTATACTTTCCACCTACGGAGGGCGTGAAGCTCCATTACTACGATTTCTGTTCTTTATACCCATACGTGATGAAGAGCAATCCGTACCCCGTGGGCGTACTCCCCCCGCGCAATTTATGGATGCCGGTCTTACCTGTCGTTATCGACGACAAGCTCATGTTTCCCCTGTGCGTGAAGTGCTCGGAAGAGGATAACGGCGAATGTAACCATATACCCCACCAGCGTAAGATCAGAGGCGTATATACAAGTCCTGAGCTGGCCCTAGCCGTACGCCATGGTTATAGAATACTGAAGATACATGAGGTGTGGAGGTTTCAGAAGCTACCCAACCTTTTCACACCATATATAAACGCCTTTTTGAAGGATAAGGTTGAGGCATCAGGGTATCCGCGAGGAGTTGATACCGAAGATGAAAAGTCTGCCTATATTCAACGTTACCGCGACCGCGAAGGTATACAACTTGATCGTGTCCAAATTGTAAAGAATCCTGGCAAGCGCTTTAGTGCAAAGTTGTGTCTAAACAGTCTATGGGGAAAATTTGCGCAGAATACCGGCAGAGGGAGCATTCATTTGGCACAAAGTTATAGCGATGTCTGGGATTATGCCAATGCTCCCGATAAAGAGGTCATGGAGATCGTGAATGTAGGTAATACTTACATAATAAAGTACAACAACACTGAATTTGCCACAGATACCTCAAGGGTTACAAACATACCTGTGGCCAGCTTCACAACAGCCTACGCCCGTATAAAACTTTGGGGTCTATTGCATTCTCTTGGGCGGAGAGTATTGTATGCCGATACAGATAGCGTGATATTCACAGAGAGGGAGGGTGAATACATGCCCGCTATTGGGGAGTTCCTCGGCGAGCTCACTGATGAGATCAAGGACGAGTATGGGGACAACGCTTACGCCGACTCTTTTGTCTCAACAGGACCTAAGACTTATGGGGTACGGGTCAGGGTGGGGGAGGAAATGAAATATATCGTGAAGGCAAAGGGTATTACGCTCAACCATGCGAATCGGCGGGTTGTTAACTTTGAATCGTTGAAGGATCTAGTATGTTTGGACGATGATGAGGGCGAACAACCTCCCCAACTAATTGTAGGCACCCACAATTTTCGGGCGCAGAAGCTGGGGGGCGTGAAGGAACTTAGGGGTACGAAGGTGTGCCGTAACACCTATAGGAAACGTTACCAGTTACCTGGTACCTATGATACCGTACCCTTTGGATACCATAACGTATGATGCTTCTATTGTTAACTCACACGTATTTGTCTTGTATATAATCGTATCTATTGATTTATTACACGTATTTGTAAATATATATATAACTTGAATATCTCATTTATTAAATCGTATTTGTAAAGTATCTATTGATTTATTACACGTATTTGTAAATATATATATAACTTGAATATCTCGTTTATTAAATCGTATTTGTAAATATATATAACTTGAATATCTCGTTTATTAAATAAATCATGTTTCAATTAGCGTTTCACTTTCTCCTTTGTGTGTGTGTGTGTGTGTGTGTGTGTGTGTGTGTGTGTGTGTGCGCAGGTGAAAGTTCTAAGCTCCGCCCACTGTAAGACCGTGAGTCATGCTACTATCTGGGAGTCCCTGCGTGGTCAGTCGACTGCAGTAAGCCCGAGAGATCAGACGTGTATTCAGATCAGACGTGTATTCAAATGGCTACCTTTAATATTGCTTGTACAACGTTTATGAAATGGTATTCAGCAAAGTGTCAGGATGTGGTGGATACCGAAAAACTTCCTATTCCTCCCTCCTATACCTCTTTTAAAAACACATTGGATTGTGCGAAGTTCCAAGATGTACAAATACTCTACGGATGTTCTGGTGAGACCGTTGAAGGCTTTCGTTGCACAGACGATGTGCTGAAGTATACTGCAGAGCTAAACTTTATAAAGTCTCACATACACCGTGAAGTAAAAGAAACAACGCGTGCAGAAGAGAAGCAGCAGGTATGGATAATGAGTCTTGCGGATGGGTGGTGTGACAAGCGGTATTACGTCATGCTACACCATGTCGATTACTCATACCCTACGACTGAAAATGTGAATCTCGTGATCATGGACAATCTTAAGTATTTTTATCACTATATTAACGTATATCATGATGAGGTTCGTAGTGAGGTTGTGGCTAGTGCCCTGCGTGAGTTTTTAACAGACTTTAGAGACGAGTATCGTTTGATGGGCAGAAAGGAAAAATATGAGCATATGTTCTTCTCAAATAGTGCGCCGGAGTGTGAAGATGTTCAGTAAAACATAAAATGTTCCTAGTTCTTATCCTGAGGTAAAATGTCTGGTGCGTAGGCTGGTAGTGATGAAATTAATTCTTGTACAGGAAAAACAAATATGTACAACAATTCGGTACGACTCGCGGATCATACGAACAAGCCCATTCACGTATCTTCGAGTCAGCCGCCCGTCGAACCGTTCCTGCCTACCTGCGTGCCTCACACGGCTCATAGTTATCTCAGAGCTTGAACCGAGTGGACGTGCGCTCCTCGAATACGATGGAACTTCCTTTGAGCAGCATTCTCAACGCCTCGTACGATGTGTCCGTGACGAAATCGTTGCGCGTGTTCAGGCGTAATTCCGGTACCATTAGCTATGTACTGGAAACGGAATGTAGACAAACAAACAAACGGGTTTATTTAAGTGTCGAGGAGATGAATAGAATCTTCGTGATAGTTGAGAAGTGGAGTGAAGATCGTTATAAAATACCTGCTAACGTAGGTACAAGAAGAGAGCAGATTAGTGACGCACCCTCATACGCCGTTGTATGTACGTTGTGTATAAATAACGATCGGCCGTGCATTGATATACGGCTGATGTGGAAGAATGCTTCTGATAATAACGCTCTTGTTCCTAAGCGAAACCGTATCATCCTCGACAGAATGTTTGAAATCGTCGGATTCCGCAAGCTGAAACCTATATTAGACGCGCGTGTTACGGACATGCTTTATTTTGATACAGTACTTGAATACGCATACACCGCTCTGCTCGATGGGTTTACCGAGTGTAGGGCTGGTGAGAATGGTCTAGTGCTGGACGTTTATTTAAAAAGTTTAGACTCTTTGAAATACCATGAACTTTGGTACAAAGCAATTGATCGGTACAAGGCTGAGCTCACCTACACCGTTCACCCTGAAGAACTATTTCTTTATATAACGCGCAGTTGTCGTAACGATTTAGAACATTATTTCAATTGCCGCTATGTTGAGTGAGTTCACGATTGAAAAGCTCGAGTCGGTAGAAATAAACCCTCGATTGGAAAGCGTGTTTATAAACTTGTGTTTAATAATGTAGCTAACGATGAACTCTTTGTGCGTGCTTTTGATTGTATTCTAGACGTATTTAAAGACGACTTACCAACCGGTTGTAAAGTGGGAACAAAAATAGTACTGAACGATATGAAAGCCCTTCATATCGAATACAGGTTTCCCTATACTTTAAGCGGTGAAATATTATTAAGCCGCATATACTGCGTAATGCAGAGCAATAATGATGTAATTGTAAACTCGATTAAGACCGAGTTTAGTATTTTGAAAAAAGTTAAATGTATTTATATATTTTGCGTGATATTTCTCCTGTACTGTTATGATTATATACATATTTCTATTATTATTGAAATGTATTTATATATTTTGCGTGATATTTCCCCTGTACTGTTATGATTATATGCATATTTCTATTATTATTGAAATGTATATTTATTTCTATTTGAAATTTATATTTATTATATATATATATCCATAATTGTGTGTATATATTTCCTGTACTGTTATGATTATATGCATATTCCTCAATTATTATTGAAATGTATATTTATTTTCTATATATTTATAATAAACAGAATGATGCAATGTTGTTTTACTTAATTATATCATGTTACGCCTTCTAAACCTACTACCGGTATTCTAAACCAACTTTTAAGAAATATAATAATGTATACAATGGTATCGCTAAAAAGTGGTATCTGGCAACTCAAGCCATTTACGCCTTCTAAGCCAACTGGCTGATTAGGAGTCTATAATAGTGTATACAATGGTATCGCTAAAAAGTGGTATCTGGCAACTCAAGCCATTTACGCCTTCTAAGCCAACTGGCTGATTAGGAGTCTATAATAATGTATACAATGGTATCGCTAAAAAGTGGTATCTGGCAACTCAAGCCATTTACGCCTTCTAAGCCAACTGGCTGATTAGGAGTCTATAATAATGTATACAATGGTATCGCTAAAAAGTGGTATCTGGCAACTCAGTCTTCGATTAGAATTAAATATATAGCGAATACATGGCGCTATCTGGCAACTCAAGCCATTTACGCCTTCTAAGCCAACTGGCTGATTAGGAGCCTATAAAACAACGCCTACTCGGCTGAAGTCTTAATATGCACGTGGCTCCTGCCAGGTGAACACTCTCCTCCTTTTCTCCTCCTTTCTCTCCTTTCTGGCCCTTTGGGGGAATAGCTTGGGGGAGAACTCCGCCTCCAAGTTGCATGCCCCTTGCAACCCCGGTTGGCAACAAAGGCCAGTACTCTTTTTTTTCCTTTTTTTTGCAACACCCCCACCCCCCTTTGCAACAACCCCCATCCCCCTTTGCAACATTACGTAATCACTTGCAACATTCTTGCACTCTCCCCTTTTTCGGCTATACTACTCATGTTCATATGAACTTTTTTCTCACAATGACCGATACTATCACTAGTGAGTTTTACATGGTAAACTCTGGTATTTGCATGACGTACATTCTAACCAGAGGCTTTACGGGAGACCAATGAGGCGTGCAAGTTATCTTTCTAATCTGCCATTGTGACTATTTCTGTCGTCTGTTTCTGTACAAACGGCAATAAAGAGACTTTTCTTCAACAGCAATATATGTATATAAACCAACATACGCTTTTACACCTGTATTTAATGCATAAAACTTAATACTCGCCATGCATATTATATATATATATATATATATATATATATATATATATATATATATATATATATAATATGCATGGCGAGTATTAAGTTTTATGCATTAAATACAGGTGTAAAAGCGTATGTTGGTTTATATATATATTGCTGTTGAAGAAAAGTCTCTTTATTGCCGTTTGTACAGAAACAGACGGCAGAAATAGTCACAATGGCAGATTAGAAAGATAACTTGCACGCCTCATTGGTGCACGCCTCATAGATAATATATATATATATATATATATATATATATATATATATATATGGGATTGTAGGCGTCATTCAACCAGAGGACAGGAAGTGTGTGAACCCCGTTTCACCCATCACTGTCCTCCTTAGCTAATTTTTTTCGCGTCTCATCTACCCTGTGAGCAATGTAGCATGCTCTCAAACACACACTTCTCCCCCTATTCCTCACTACATATGCATGCATCTTACACACTACACAGTCTTTTCAAAAAAGGTATAATTTTCAGCAGCCTCGGAGATTCGCACTTGGCCCCACCTTCCTGCATATATATATATATATATATATATATATATATATATATATATATCATACTCATCAAATTTTCAGGTCCGAGTAAAAGAAAAATCTAACCTTAATGTACACATAGATAATATTTTTATTTTTCACTCTAAATTAACGCTTTTCACAATTCACGTAATAAATTATGCTAGCTTTATATTTTCTCAATCACACTGTCTGATTAACATAATCAAGTGTTTTAGTATTCTATTATTACAGGCTTTTACAATGAAGACTAAAAAACAACTCTTTAATAGACATAATTATGAAGGCTAATAAGTACTTTAATTATGAAAACCCCCCACCTATTTACAAGGTTTCTCCTCAAAATAGAGCTCAACTATCCTTAGTGAAATCATACATTACAGATGACGTAGCAAGTGAGCGACTAATCATATCTGTGCTGAAACATCGGCCAACTACACAATCAGCTGTATACCCATTGACCAAACATTCCTATCATACAAGTAATCCAAAGGTGCCTTATTGCTTATAAATCTTGTAATTCGTAACCTCCTCAAAACATTATTATTATTATTATTATTATTATTATTACAGACACCGTACAGTTTCCTTATTATATACATTATTTATTAACTCATCATAGGCCAAAACTAATTTATTATCCCCACATTAGCTATCCTATACAATAACTAGCTTGTGTCTCAACAATTGAAGTAACAGCGGAGTGTTCTGACGTGCGGGCTGAGATGTATGTACCAGTTCTTTTATTCTGTTTTGGTTACCATTCAATGTTTCGGAACAGTCATCTTTTGTAAACTCATATTAATTTGACTCCAGCCTTGCTACGCTGATCTGTCTGCTTTTATATTCCTCTCCATCATTTCCTCAGACATATTTTATAGCACAAGTAGTTCGTCTCTTATTACATTTTCATTCAATAGACCGCATCCAATTCCTTTAGCCGCTCCTCTTTAGCATGAAACAAGGCTAGTTATTTTACACAGTTCATGTGACAAATATTGATAATACGAACTGACAATAGAATACATTAACAACTCAAATACTAAGGATGAAAATGGAGTTGACAGGAAATAGTACAGTAATGTCGGATATAAGTAGAGCTATAGTCCAGTGATTATAATATAATTAGTCCAGAGAAGTAATTTCCACTTCACACTTTTAGTTACTTTTCAGACATCAGTAATATTTATTTGTAATCGATTACTTTTTGCCCACCACTGCTACAGTTAGGCTTCTTCATACCATGAATTCCATAGTTTTAGAAGACGTATATATACTGTATATAGTGCAGTGTTCCAAATTAAAGGACCGGCAATAAATCTACTCATCACTGAGGAAAAATTGCTTGGTTGTCAAGTAGCCAAGACTTTTTAATCAGCTTCCAATGAACCTCATGATCGTTACAGCGGTCAAATTTGAAGTCTTCAAAAGAAGACTAGACTTTTTTACTTTTGTATTGTATTGTATCTTTTGTATTTGAATAGCTGTGAATAAAGTAATATAGTATTAGTATAAAATAAAATTAAATGATATTGTATTCTAGTAATTTTCTGACTTCTCATAACAAAAAAATGACTTTATTGTATTAAAACTTTATTTTCACAATTAAATATTAAATAAAAGTTTATAAAAGTATTAATATATTAATGGAAACATATATTTCCTTGCGATAAAACTTTATATATGTAAATAGGGTGCGGGTGCGGATGCGGTTGTGCGGAAGTGAGAAAACTTAGAGGTATGCTGAAGTGCGGGTGCGGAAGAGGTTAAAGTGCGGGTGCGGAAGTGCGGATGCGAACCTCCCATTTGGTGTGCGGTTGCCCAGCATGTGAAGAAAGACCAACGCACGGAGCTGCAACGAAATTACGAGGTATATATATATATATACCCCACAGATTGAAAGAGCTTAGCAAAACAAAGAAAATAGAAAGAGTAATACTTTATCAATGAAATTTTCGCATGCAGTAGCAAGTCTTCACAAGCCATATGACAGAATAGGCTGTGGTTGGCATAATATCACTTTCACAGAACAGAGCTGAAATGATCTCGCAACATCGATGGAAAAAAAGGGCACTGGTTAGAGGGAGGGAGTACGGTAGAAGGTGAGGTGCCAAACCTTAAATTAAACGAACATACCCTATCGCACCAAGCTTCACCCACTACAGTCCGACACCCCAACCGATAACACTTCAATAGCATAATTAGGGCCTTTAGCGACCACCAAAATAAAAATAAAAAATTCCAATAAATATATGTTTATCGATGAAGAAAAATGAGAAAGCTTACAAGGATAATTGTACACGTGTATGTATATATATGGTGCCGACCGGTGATGAAACATGCCAACATGAATCATGCTAAAGACCCTCTCTGAATGTAGCGGCTGATAAGAGTTGGGAATGTTAGAATTTGAATACACACATGTGAGGGTGTAACAGCATAGTATGAGCCTTAGCAAACAATCGTACGAGGCTAAGAAAAAAAATAAGTAGATAAATGAAAATAAAAATGTAGACGAAAACAATACGACTTCAGAATCTCACCACCAAGACCCCCTTAGTAATTTATGAGTTATACATCTACTAGGGTTCCTCATAGGATGATGGCTTCATACTCTTTTACAATGTAGGCCCTATATTTGAGAAAAAATGGGAATCTTTTTATCCTAAACACCCAAACCCGCAAAACAGAGAACACCCCTCCAAACAGATGGCATGTTTGTGGTGGCCTAAACTACATGAACAAACAGGAGCCCCAACGAGAAATTCACATACTTCATGCTCGTAGAACCATCTAGTTTTATAATGTTAATATATGAATGATAATTTAACAGACTATTTTCGCCATTCTTTCTCTTTTTTCCTAAACTCATCCACGTATATAACTATATGATGTGATAAAAATTGCTTGGAAAATTTTTCAATGCGGACATCCTATCGCCAGATGCAAGTAAAACACAAATTCGCTCACTTTTCGCTCATCCTTGTTGCATTATTACCCGCGTGTTGCGTTTAGGGTAGAGTTTCTCATGGACTAGTGCCAAAGCACAGGGCATCCCCAAAATCATATTGTCAGAGTTTATATATGAACATAAGAACACATAAATTCCATACAGGCTACTACTGATCAAAATAATAATCAAAACATTACAAATATATAATGGTGTGTAACCTACGATACAATAGTTTTACAAAATAGCACCTAATTATACATCTTCAAAATTTGAATAAAATTAAATATATACGAAATACTTCTCAAATTTTGAGGTTTCAAACATTGTGCTTCATAGCATAATACATCTTAAAAGGCTTCACCATCAAAGTATTCAAATATATTATTCTACAACACACACACACACACACACACACACACACACACACACACACACATTAGCTTTCTGAGTTTGGTTCGAGGTCTGTAAACCTCACCAAAGGCACACCTTTCTTAGTGCACGAATGCCATATCCATCCTGAATACACCCTGGTGTCGGATTTATATTATTATTATGAAACGAAGTTAATTCATTCCTAACTACGGTCGAAAGCTACCCCCACAAAATTATATTTTCTTTCATTCTGTCTCAGGATTAGAGATAAATGTTCTCAACAGCAGCTAGGTGTTTGTCAAGTTATTTATATGTCAAGTTCGTCATGTATATATATGTCAAGTTATTATATGTTATTTATATAAAGGGGAGCACAAGAGAAGACCAGGAGCAAGCAAAAATGTTGATGGCTCTCACAAATGAGTTTATGCTGACACAGAAGATAACAGAAAATACCAGAAAAAATATTTGCCAAGATCTGGTGTTCACGAATAACACGAACTTGATTGCTGATATAAAAATAACCCCAACCATTATCTCAGACCACAACTTAATCGAGCTATCAACAAATATGACGACAACATTAAAAGACAATACACATATTGAGGAAAGAAGCAAATTTGGGGCCTTTAACTTAAACTCCAGGACTATAAATTGGGAAGCAATTAGATCGCAGATGGCCCAAGTAGAGTGGAGAACAGTTTTAGAGAATAAAACAACTGAAAAAATGCTAACAACCTTGGAAGAAAAAACGCTGAGAATTTTAGAAAAATATTGCCCGAAATCACAGCCTAAAAGAAAGAGGACCTCGCTAGAGAGGCAAAAGAGAAGAATATTCCGCAAAAGAAAGAGAGTGGAGGCGAAGTTAGCCAACCGCGGAAATAATGCTAAGAAAGTAATACAAGAAAAACTGGAGGGTATCGACAGAGAAATACAAGCCCTGATTAAGGGTCATACAGAGAGGGAAGAGGAAAAGGCGGTAGAAGCAGTAAAAGAAAATCCAAAATACTTCTATAGCTATGCGAAAAGGAAAACAAAAACGCGCGCCCCTATTGGGCTCTAAATGAAGAGAAATAATGAACTAACCGACGATCCAAAAGAAATATCTGAAACATTGAAAGCCCAGTATGAATCACTTTTCAGTAGCCCAGAAAGTGACAAAGTGATACCTGAAATAGATGTATTCTTTGAAGAGAAATTGCAAGGAGAGTGTATAACAGACCTTGATTTTACCCCAGATGTAGCGAGAGCTATAGGACAAATGAAACCACATTCAGCTGCAGGTCCGGACAATTGGAGCGCATTATTGATTAAAAACTGTAAAAATGAAATAGCTACACCTTTATAAATGCAAAAAACTTCACTTTTTTCTACGTGAAGGTCAAAATATGAAAATAAAAACCCACTCTAATAGACAGAGTTTATTTCCACGACAGTTTCGACGCCCACTGGCATCCTCCTCGGGTGGATACAGAAACACGAATGAACCAAAACAAGAGGGAAAAACAGTCCAGGGACCGACCGTTAAGAAATTCGCACCTAGGTTAGATCCCATTCTCCCGACACCGGAAGGGCATTTTCATTAAGTACATTCGCGCAAATTTAAAACTATCTTCCGGTTCTAAACATACAGATTCTATTATATTTTTCTTACATAATTATTGAATTTATTATTAATTTTATTACATTTAATATTGCATAATTATTTATTACAGAAATTATAAATTTATTATTACATTAGTTATTACATTATTGTTTATTATACAGAACTTATAAACCGAAAAACGAATGAAAAAAGCCGATTAGGAAACAATCCAGAGAAATTCGCACCTAGGTTAGATACCGTTCTCCCGTTCTTCCACTGTCGTGGAAATAAACTCTGTCTATTAGAGTGGGGTTTTATTTTCCTACACCTTTATACTGGATATGGAGAAGATCCCTAGACACTGGGGAAATACCGAGCATCTTGAAAAGACCAAACATTGCCCTATATATAAAGGAGGGGACAGATCTCAAGCAAAGAACTATAGACCAGTGTCATTAACGTCCCACCTCACCAAAGTATTTGAAAGAATAGTTAGAGAGAAAATTTATGATTTCTTGGAGACAGAAAAGATTCAACGAAAATCAGCATGGATTCCGATCAGGTAGATCATGCCTATCACAACTAATAGAACACTACGAAAATAGCCTAGATGCACTGGAAGGCAATGACAACTACGATGTCATATACACAGATTTTGCTAAAGTTTTCGACAAATGTTATCATGGTATAATAGCACATAAAATGAAATATATGGGAATAACAGGCAAAGTGGGAAAATGGATCTACAACTTCCTCAGAAAACATCTGCAGGTCGTCAAACTTCAAGGTATATCATCATCAGAATCGGAAGTACGCAGCTCAGTACCACAAGGGATAGTACTGGCCCCACTCCTGTTCATTATCATGCTAACAGACATAGACAGTGGAGTAAACAGCAACAGTATAGTAACATCCTTTGCAGACGATACAAAGATCAGTAGAAGTTTCAGCTCTTGAGATATGATAGAAAAGAGGAACTTAATCAGACTGCATATTATGTTCCAGATAGACAGGAAATTCAAAGAAGCACGAAAGCGATCGATCTGGGGGTAATAATGACAGATGATGCCAAATCAGATAGCGATAAATAAAGCAAAAAGAGTCGCGGGACATGTACTAAGAACTTTCAGAAGAAGGGACAGGACAGTAATGATTCCCCTGTTAAAAACACTGATTATAACAAAACTTGAATACTGTTCAGTTTTGACGTCTTCACATAAAAAGGAAGAAACTAATAAACTAGAAGAAACGCAGAAATTCCACAGCCAAGATTGATGGCTGCAAAGAACTCAGCTACTGGGAAAGACTACGTAAACTAAATCTGTACTCCCTGGAAAGAAGAAGAGAGAGGTACACCATAATCTACATATGGAAAATGATCGAAAAACTGGCACCAAACCTAAAATTAAACCCAATTACCATTCAAACAACACTGGAAAATAGGAAAGGCAGAAGGTACAGTGTTTCCAAATTAAAGGCCCGACAAGGGACCTCCTCAACACTGAAGGAAAATAGCTTGGTTGTCAGGGGCCAAGACTTTTTAATCAGCTTCCAAAGGACCTCAGAAACGTTACAGGGGTCAAAGTTCAAGTCTTCAAGAGAAGACTAGATGCCTGGCTCGGGACGGTACCAGATGAGCCGGGTGTACCTGGCTATGTACGGTGGAGGGCGAAAGAAAGCAAATCGCTCCTCCAACAAGCCAAATCTAGAGGCGGGGTCACCAGTTTAACCTTCGTGTGAAGAGAGACCAACGCACGGAACAGCAACGAGGTGAACGAGGTTATCTGAACTTAGCCTATAACGGGAGTGAGTGAAACCTGTATATCAGATTTTTGTTCGTGATTTGTTCGTCATCATGGACACAAACAGTTACATTGAAAAGATGAATACTTTCTTGAGTGACCGTGACACGTACAAACCTCTAAACAGAGACTCACTAGAGGATGTTAATAAAATGTTTAACAGGAAATTAAGAGAAATATTAAAAAATACGTAACTATAATGGGCTTTCGCAGCAGTTTCTTAGTATCAATCCGTCACTACCATATTTGTACGGTTTAGTTAAAACACACAAAGTTAATAGTACTATGAGGCCTATTGTTAGCTCAGTAGGCTCCGTATCCTATAAGTTATCTAAATGGTTAGTTAGCTTATTAACGCCGTTAGTTGGCTGTATTTCCAAGTCACATATTGTAAATAGCATGGATCTTATTGACAAATTGAAGTTTCCTAATGACCCTAATTTCAATCTGGTTAGTTTTGATATATGCTCGTTATTCACAAAAGTCCCTGTTGATGACCTACTTGATTTTTTAAAACGTAAGATCTCTGAATATTCCTTCCCTGTTCAACAGAACACTCTTATTGAGTTAATTAAGCTTTGCGCCAAAGGTTGTAAATTTCAGTTTGATAATAAGTTTTATGCTATGTCGTTTGGATTGGCGATGGGAAATCCCTTTCACCTGTATTGGCTAACTTATATATGGAATTTTTTGAAGACAGAATTTTGCCTACGATTGTTAATTTTAACCTTGTTTGGTACAGGTATATAGATGATATTTTATGCATTTGGCCTAATAATTTGGATGTTGACTTATTTCTTGGTAGGCTAAACAATTTAGTCCCATCAGTAGTATGGGCGAAAAAGGAGAGAGTGCAATGCAATTGAAAATGGTGATCAATGTTGCATAAGTTATGTAACACAGGGGAATATTGCAAGCTGTTATGCAACACAGGGGGAGGGGAATGTTGCAAGAGCAACAAGGGTTATGCAACTTGGAGGCGGAGTTATCCCCAAGAGAAAGAGAGGAGGAGAGAGAGGAAGAGAGGTGTTCGCCTGGCAGGAGTTCCTAATAAGCCAGCTGGCTTAATCAGCCAGTTGGCTTATCTGCCTGAGCTGTCAGATTGCGCTCTTTATTTAATTAAAGCATATATTCTGGCTTAACCAGCAAGATGGCTTATCTGGCTGAACTGCCGACTGCGCTATTTATTTAATTAAAGCATATACTCTGGCTTAACCAGCCAGTTGACTTAGAAGGCGTAAATGGCTTGTTCAGGTGTACATTATTCAGTTGCCAGATTGCATTTATTTATTTAACTAAAGCACATATTCTGACTTAAACAGCCAGTTCACATAGAAGATGTAAATGGCTGGTTCAGGTGTACATTATTAGAGTTGGCAGATTGTGCTATCCAGATATATTTGGCAGTTGGTTTAGAAATCCGTTTCAGAAGGGAGTCATTTGCTGTAATTAAATGCCGTGTACAACCAAAACAATTAAATAAAACACCATTACATCGTTCTGTTTATTTAGACGAATTAATGGATTCAATTTCACGAAATATATAGAAAATAAATATACAATCGAATATATACAGTATGATAAAAAATAATAATAGCATAAGAAATACGAACTATGAATATATAATCAAAATAAATATACAATGGAATATATATGATGAAAAAATAATAATAGCATTGGTAGGCTAAACAATTTAGTCCCATCAGTAGTATGGGCGAAAAAGGAGAGAGTGCAATGCAATTGAAAATGGTGATCAATGTTGCATAAGTTATGTAACACAGGGGAATATTGCAAGCTGTTATGCAACACAGGGGGAGGGGAATGTTGCAAGAGCAACAAGGGTTATGCAACTTGGAGGCGGAGTTATCCCCAAGAGAAAGAGAGGAGGAGAGAGAGGAAGAGAGGTGTTCGCCTGGCAGGAGTTCCTAATAAGCCAGCTGGCTTAATCAGCCAGGTGTACATTATTAGAGTTGCCAGATTGTGCTATCCAGATATATTTGGCAGTTGGTTTAGAAATCCGTTTCAGAAGGGAGTCATTTGCTGTAATTAAATGCCGTGTACAACCAAAACAATTAAATAAAACACCATTACATCGTTCTGTTTATTTAGACGAATTAATGGATTCAATTTCACGAAATATATAGAAAATAAATATACAATCGAATATATACAGTATGATAAAAAATAATAATAGCATAAGAAATACGAACTATGAATATATAATCAAAATAAATATACAATGGAATATATATGATGAAAAAATAATAATAGCATAAGAAATACGAACGAGAAATATATAATCAATAATATACAAAACGTTTAAGTATAACCATCAATATATTAGTACAGGAAAAAAAAAATATATATATATACAGTTATATTAAATAATTAAATATATTGAAAATAATAATATACGAAACGTATAATCAATTGCATATTAGTAGAGGAAATATATATATATACACAATTAAATACATAAATATACATCAAAATACTTTATGTTCTACGGCGCAAAACGCTAAACTCACACGTAATCGAGTCTACATTCACATCGTTATTACTTTACACTACACGGTAAAACCGTCCAAGCAGTACATCACCGTTCAAGTTATACGGATACATATACTCAACATAAATGGCTTTCATATCGTTCAATACTATTTTTGTGACCATTTTATATTCGGCTGGCAAGTTATCTTTAAACACGGCTAGAATACAATCAAAAGCACGCTCAGAGGTCATCGTTAACCACAACATCATTATTAAATACTGTACAAGTTTAAAAAGATTCCTTTCCAATCGAGGGTTTTATCTTAACGTCCCGAGCTTTTCAATCGTGAACTCTTCTTCACTCTGCATATCGGCAATTGAAATAATCTTCCAAGTCGTAACGACAGCTATTCATTATATAGAAATACAGCTCTTCAGGATGAACAGTGTAGGCAAGCTCTGCCCTGTACCGCTCAAGTGCTTTGTACCAAAGTTCTTGATATTTCGAAGAATCTAAACCCTTTAAATATGCAGCCAGCTCTAGGCCATTCTCGCCTTGTTCATTCCTACATCCAATAAATCCGTCGAGCAGAGCGGTGTATGCGTATTCAAGAACCGCGTCAAAATAAATCATATCCGTAACACGAGCGTCTAATATAAGCTTCAGCTTGCGGAATTCGACGATTTCAAACATTCTGTCGAGGATGAAACAGTTTCGCGTAGGGACAAGAACGTTATTATCAGATGTTCTTCCACATCATTCGTATATCAATGCATGGCTGATCGTTATTTATACACAACGTGCAAACAACGGCATATGAGGGGGCATCAGTAATCTGCTCTCTTCTTGTACCTACACCTGCAGGTATTTTATGACGGTCCTCTCCACACTTCTCAACTGTCGCGAAGACTCTATTCATCTCCTCAACACTTAAATAAATAACATTACGTTTACCAGAGTTTGCTTGCCTGCAAATCGTTTCAAGTACATAATTAATGGTGCCGGTTTCACGCCTGAACACGCGCAATGACTTCGTCACGGAGACATCGTACGATCAAAGGAAGTTCCATCGCATTCGCACGTCCAGTCGGTTCAAGCTCTAAGATGACTATGAGGCACAGGTGGACGGATCGGCTCGACGGACGGAGTGAGTCACGCTGATGAAACGTGTACGTGTTTGTTCGAACTCGTGTGTTTCGGAGGGGTGAGGTACACGGGTGGGTAGTTCGCTGGGGGGGAGCGAGTCACACCATAAATTGCTGAAGCGTGTACAGGCTTGTTCGAACACTTCTGCCCCTGGACAAACAGAATTTTCCGCTACATGAAGCAATACCGGCTTTAATGTTTTATCACTCGCCAGACGTTCATTTCCACAACCTAAACATCTTCACAATCCGGTGCACTATTTGAGAGAAACATATGCCCATATTTATCCTTTTTGTTTAACAAGCGATACTCGTCCCTAAAGTCTGTTAAAAATTTACACAGCCGATTAGCCACAACCTTACTACAAACCTCGTCAGTTATCATTTTCCTACTTACGCTATATTCAATAACATTGTTCAGGTTGCGGACAAAACAACTATTGATTGCAGAATATACTCAGAGGTTAAAAGAAAATTTATTGGGGCTGTAGAAAATACTCGACTTGACTGTGACGAACCTTTAAATGACCCAGATCATATGTTTCAGTTCTTCTATGACAGCTTATTCCATATTTTTAATATATGTTTTCCTTTAAGGAGAAAAACAGTTTCGCCCAAAAGTGTCGCAAATCCATGGAACACTCCAGGTATTATCACTCCAATAAAGAACAGAGATAAATTATTCAAATTGCAATTACTGAGCAAAATTCCTAAAATACAGTATACTCAATACAGAAACAAATTAACTAAAATAATCAAAATTGCAAAATATAACTATGATAACAATCAATTTTCCAAACATAAAGGAGACATGAAAAACACTTGGACAACCATAAACAATCTTCTCGGAAAACAAATTAAGAAAAATTCAGTAGAGAAATTAAATGTTGATAAAGAAATTACTGATAATACTGCTATTGCAGACTCTTTAAATGCACATTTTACTTCAATAGCGGAGAAGCTTCGCTTACAATTAATAAATGATGATCACTCACCTCTAGAATATATGCCACCCAGCCCACTAAATTCATTTTCTTTTTTTTCCTGCTACCTCTACTGAGGTCCAGAATATTATTGGTAAATTAAAAAATACAAAAAATAACATTTATAACATTGCTGTACCTATATTGAAACTTGTTAAAGATAAGATATCTGTAACTTTGGTTAAAATTATCAATCAAAGTATTTCCAAAGGAATATTCCCATCAATGCTAAAAACTGGTTGTATAACACTCCTTTTTAAAGGGGGGTGATCCTACACTAGCAACAAATTACAGGCCAATGTGTTCATTATCTGTGTTCAGCAAAGTTTTTGAAAAAATTGTAAAAAGTAGAATGCAGCGATATTTAGAGTCCTACAATTTATTATCTCCAAATCAATATGGTTTCCGTAAAAATAAAACAACGGAAATGGCTATTTTAAATCTTATGGAAAATGTAAATGTAGCTAAGGAGAACAAAGAAATGATATCAGTATTTATGGATTTGAGTAAGGCGTTTGATGTAATAGACCATAATATTCTACTTAATAAATTATATTGTTACGGCTTTAGAGGAGCAATCAGTGATTGGTTTAAAAGTTATGTGTCCAATAGATATCATTTTGTATCAGTAAATAAGGTTTGCTCAACTAAAGCACTTGTCAAACATGGTGTGCCACAGGGCTCAGTTCTGGGTCCACCATTATTTTTATTATATATAAATGACCTTCCACGTTCATCTGATATACTGAACTTCATAATGTTTGCAGATGATACCAGTGTCTCTTTTTCTTGCAAAGATGTTAATACAGCTAAGAATATATTTCATTCAGAATTCATCATTGTAATGAAATGGTTGACCACCAATAAACTCTTCCTAAATACCAGTAAAACAAATTTCCTGATTTTTACTAATAAAAGAAATGTATATCTTGATGAACTTAATATTAATGAAATCGCCATAAAGGAGTGTACTGTAACAAAATTTCTTGGTGTAATGCTAGATAAGAATTTGCAATGGAGTGATCATGTAAATTATATCGCGAAAAAGATTTCAAGGAGCGTTGCTATAATGTTTAAACTTAGAAATGTAGTCCCTAAACAAGTTTTATTGACTCTTTATCATACTCTTGTTCTTCCTTATATAACATACTGCACCTTTGTTTGGGGAAACTCCGCTAACAACGCATTAAATGGTATCTTTGTCATCTAAAAACGAGCAATAAGGTTATTATCTGATGCTGATTTCCTTGATCACTCAAGTGCATTATTTAAAGAGCTAAACCTACTAAAGCTCAACGATATAACCAAACTGGCAATTTTATTTTTATTTACAAGTGTAAGAACAAAATCATTAATTTGCAATGGGTAAATAGATATTTTGCAACTCATCAAGAAATTCACTCGTATCAGACCAGAAATAGATCAAAGCTTGTTATACCTCAATTTAGACTGTTTTTATCATAAAAACTACCCATTTTCATTGGATTGAAGCTATGGAATGACTTGCATGCCGATATAAAAAATATCGTGAATGTAAATTTGTTTAAAACCAAGTTGAAATCCCGATTAATAATGGCATACTAACAAAAATCTAGGATTAATGTCCACTAATATTGTTTAATATTGTCCATTAATATTGTTTAATATTGTAATGCATGTTTTAACTATTAATAATACTTAATTACTTATTTATTTATTTATTATTATTAATTTATAAAACTAGCTGCTTATTTTAATAAAAGCCCAGTAAAGCCTAAAGCTTAAGGGCCAAATTAAATAAAATAAATAGTCGAGCTTCACAATTATTCATGTCATTGTAAATTGAAAAAATGTATTTATTTTTATTATTATTAATAAAGGTTAATAAAAGGTTAATAGTGGTAAAAATACTTAAGATTCTCCATGATGGCAAGATTTACATTCTCTATCGCAGGGTACGAATAGTCGGTAGGATGTAACATGAAATAATGTCGCTTGTCACATCACTCATCAACAAGACTCACTATCCATAACCTTTGCTTATCTCCTGAACGTGTTGCTTCTTCTACTTCGTGGTGTATATGTGAGCTTTTTTAAAGGTTAGGTCTACAACATACTTCAATACATCATTTGTACTACGAAATCCTGAAATCCTACAATGCCCTCGCCAGAATACCCGTAGAGTATTTGAACATCTTGGTCCTTCGCACGGCTCAATGTAGCCTTAAAATATCAAAGGAGGGGGGAATAGGGAGTTTTTCGGTATCCACCACATCTTGGCACTTTGCCGAATAGCACTTCATAAACGTTGAACACACAGTATTGAAGGTAGCCATTACTATTTTTCTTCTACGCGGGAGAATACACGTCTGAGCTCAAGGGTATGCAGACGTCAAATGAGCACGCAGGGACAGAGATATGGTCAGGTAGTGGCAGGAGTCACGTGACCGATCTTACAGTGGGCGGAGCTTAGCTTTTTACTGTACATATACACGCACGCACGCAAAGGAGAAAATGAAACCCTAATTGAAACAAATATACGTGATAAATAAACATATCGTTAACAATATACATATATAAATACAATCAGGGATTTTGGTAACCAAAGGGTACGGTATCATAGGTACCAGGCACCTGGTAACGCTTCCTATAGGTGTTCCGGCATACCTTCATGCTCATAAATTCCTTCACAAACCCTAGTTTCTGCGCCCGAAAATTGTGCGTCCCCACAGTCAGTTCGGGTGGCTGGTCACCCTCATCTTCCAAGTATACTAGATCCTTCAACGAGTCAAAGTTAACGACTCGGCGGTTCGCATGGTTAAGCGTGACACCCTTAGTCTTCACGATATACTTC
This sequence comes from Bathynomus jamesi, assembly GCA_023014485.1. Taxonomy (NCBI): domain Eukaryota; kingdom Metazoa; phylum Arthropoda; class Malacostraca; order Isopoda; family Cirolanidae; genus Bathynomus; species Bathynomus jamesi. The sequence goes on along the minus strand of JAJOZX010000770.1, from coordinate 960,134 downwards.
ACATCATCCCCTATCCTTACCCGTACCCCTAAGGTTTTTGGCCCTGTTGAGGCAAACGAGTCTGCGTATGCACCATCACCATACTCGTCCTTGATCTCATCAGTTAGCTTTCCAAGGAATTCCCCAATAGCAGGCATGTATTCACCTTTCCTCGCTGTGAATATCACGCTATCTGTGTCAGCGTACAGCACCCTCCGTCCAAGAGAGTGCAATAGGCCCCAAAGTTTGATGCGGGCCTAGGCTGTTGTGAAGCTGGCTACAGGTATGTTTGTAACCCGTGAGGTATCTGTGGCCAGTTCGGTGATGTACTTTATTATGTAAGTATTCCCTACATTCACGATCTCCATAACCTCTTTATCGGGAGCGTTGGCATAATCCCAGACTTCACTCTAAATTTGTGCCAAATGAATGTTCCTCTTGCCGGTATTCTGTGCAAATTTCCACAAAAGACTGTTTAGACACAACTTTGCACAAAAGTGCTTGCAAGGATTCTTAACAATTTGGGAACGGTCAAGCTGTATACCTTTATGGGCAGGGTAACGCTGAATATAAGCCGGTGTTTCATCTTCGGTATCAACGCCTCGCGGATATCCTGATGCTTCTACTTTATCCTTCAAAAAAGCCTTTATATATGGTGTGAAAAGGTTACGTAGCTTCTGAAACTTCCACACCTCATGTATCTTCAATATTCTATACCCATTGCAAACGGCTAGGGCCAGCTCAGGGCTTGTATATACACCTCGGATCTTACGCTGGTTGGTTGTATGGTTACAATGACCGCTGTTCTCCTCTGCACACTTCACGCACAGGGAAAACAAGAGCTTGTGATCTATAACGACGGGTAAGAGTGGCATCCATAAATCGCGAGGGGGGAGCACGTCTACGAAAGAGAGTCCAAAGTAGCGTTCATTCAAGTTAGCTGAAAACTCCTCGATGTGTGTTATGGTGGGGCCCACCACTTTTTCAGAAGCAACTACAGGATACGGATTGTCCTTCAACACGTAGGGTATAAACCGCAGAAGTCGTAGTAGTGGAGTTTCACGCCCACCGTAGGCGAAAAATATAGCTTGAATGGGTTTGTGCCTCGTCCAAACAAGCTGTCACCGCATTTGAGGGGGTCCAACACCATTGAACGTTTGATGGCCCTTATTCCTTCATGGTACTGGACATCTGTTTCCATCCGTGCATCATACTTATGCTCTCACACGATTTTGTGAGTGAACTGGGAGCCTATAAGTTGATCACGGTTACGGGTCCATGCGAGGCTGTCTACGGGGGATCTTCCATAAACGTCCCCTGTGACGGCACATTCAGTGCGCGGGCATTCATGCCACCAGCATCCGTTAAAGGAATACACAGTCTTCTCACCAGTGACTGGATCCTCACTTAGGCCATCAACCCAAAAAACACGAACATGGACCTTAACGGGTACTTCACCCGTGTTGCGGGCATGTTTTATATATACCTCGGTCTATTGCTGTAGGGGAATGAGCCAGTAAATAGCCTTGTGCCCATAACTGCGGGGATTGTTTCTGTGAATGATTGCTAAGGTGTCTTTAGGCATGAAGTTATTCTTGAACACTGTAAAACATAATGAGGCGATCGTGGTTGCGACTTGTAGCGGATCGCATTTGAAACGGGCTATGTACAATATTAGGGTGGATCGATTTTACATTTTTTTCGATTTCCATATTCTAATAGAGACAAAAACTTGCGCATGCATGAGAAAATAGCCTCTGCAAAATCCTAGCTTAATAGGTAATCATCTTCTGCCCCCGGCAGAGCGATGAAAATCATATTTTAGTAGTCAAAAACGTATTTTTCTTATAATTTTTAAAATATTTCAATATGCATCAAAATTACTCCTAATAACTATAAAGTCGATGAAAAAGACCTCATATGATCGTTTTTCCAAGCGCGTTGTCCTACGTTAATATCTTTTGCCCCCGGCAACAACGTCAAATGTTGAAAAAATAGGTAATTTATATACATATTTTCAGATCGGCTCTTTGTCTTAAATAATGCATTTATATATTTCCCATAGCATTTATATCGTTGCTTAGGCATGAAATAACACACATGCAAAATTTTATGACTCGAGAGTAATATCTTCTGTCCCCGAGAAAAGTCTAAATGTGGATTATAATTACGTTAATGCGATGTTATAAGTACGATAAGTACTAAGTACAGCTCCTCGCTTGCTAATTTTATAAAATTAGCAACCCAGAACTCACCACGAGGAGGTGGCTGTACGTCGAGTTCCACCCTATCCAGCCCCAACCACCCTTCCTTTGGCTGCATGTCGATTTACATACGGTAATCTTTCTTAGAATCAAATCGTGGAATTTTTGTTCGGGAGTGAAGACGGGAGCGGATGAATCCGTCCCTCTCTTCTATTCCACTTACACTGGCAGAGGCTTCGGTTACTAATTTGATGAGTCTCTCGACCGCTTGAGTATGACAAGGGAATAGTGGGATCAGTCCATCAAGCTGGTCTCTCGTCTCAACAAACTCTTTTATTCGGGTATCAGGTATTGTTTTTGTAACGGGGGGTTCGGTCACCTCAGCCGTTTGCCAGTTGATCATTTCGTAATAGTTTTGACTATCGTAGAGCAGCTCAGGCATGGCGAAGGCTCGAATTTCCCCCGCTGGTGATTGTTTTGATCGTGCTTTTAATATTCTTCTCCATCCCAATTCTCTTATGTGTTGCTCATCGGCATGTAGCATGGAGATCAAAATATTTTCTGGGTGAGCAAAGAAAGAATTTCTACGGAGGACTTTGTTGGCGATTGTGTTAGGACTTAGATCTTTGAGGCATGGTCTGAGAGAGACGCATCATTTCGAAAAAATGTTTTGCGTCCTCAGTGAAACTGGAGTTTTACTTTATCTTAAACCAAATTGGTGCGTAAACTGTCATAATGAATCGCACAATTTCGTTGAAGGTGCTGGAGGGTTCACTGGTTGAAACATAGAGGCGCAGAAATCTATTTGCTGTTGTCAGCCACCTGGAATGCGCCATCTTACCTGGATTTCGAGCCGCGAGAGCTGAAGAGCAGCTACCGCTCGACACTGCTCTGTAGATGCCTAACAAATATTTTTGGTCAGTGCTCAACTCGGCATCATCTATGTCAATGTCGGGAGATGGAATGGCATCGAATTCTGTAATTGGAAGTTTTTCGCAGTCGTTCAGTTGTTTTCCAACTGGTCCAGTAAAGCCCATTGGCCCAGTTGTTTTGCCGTCCAAGTCTTGAATGAGGTGTCGCAGTGATAATTCATTACCGTGTAATAGGCATATGATCCACTGAACTGGCCTTTGTAGTTTCATTTCAATCATACGAATGGCTCCACCCTTTCGACCCGTGTTCACTGCGGTACCATCACAGCCGATAGCCACAATGTCGTCCGTGCTAATATTGTTAGCCTCTAGAAAGTTGATGATACCTGATGTTATTGCAGTGGCAGAACCTGATGCAGGAGTGAAATGCCCCATGTACTGGGATTCTGGTTCTTGAACTAAAACTATATGATCTGAAAATATGTATATAAATTACCTATTTTTTCAACATTTGACGTTGTTGCCGGGGGCAAAAGATATTAACGTAGGACAACGCGCTTGGAAAAACGATCATATGAGGTCTTTTTCATCGACTTTATAGTTATTAGGAATAAATTTGATGCATATTGAAATATTTTAAAAATTATAAGAAAAATACGTTTTTGACTACTAAAATATGATTTTCATCGCTCTGCCGGGGGCAGAAGATGATTACCTATTAAGCTAAGATTTTGCAGAGGCTATTTTCTCATGCATGCGCAAGTTTTTGTCTCTATTAGAATATGGAAATCGAAAAAAATGTAAAATCGATCCACCCTAAAATTTTGTATATCCTTCTAAAGTCTTGAAAGCATAGTCTAAGTACAATTACGTCATTCACGCAATAAAGTTCACATTCATCGGCTATATTGTATGGTTTAGCTTCATTAAAACTGTTGTAGTAGCGGTCAAATTCTTCACGCTCTCTATCACTCATATTGGTGGAGTTAAAGTAATGTTTGGGTGGAGGTAGTCCTACGTAATTCAATGTTTCGTTAGTGATGAATGTGTAAGGGAAATACCCTTAATAACTTCAGCGGCTACGCCCTTCGACAGCTTTGCTAATTTACAAAGTGTGAAGAGCAGGATGTATTTAAACTGTACATTACCTCTTATCTGCATCTGTATTAGTTTGTTGCCTCTTTTCAAGGGATCACCTGTAAATATCGAAGACGACTCGTGTTCAAGAAGCTCCTTTTAAAGGAACTGTGTGTCAAATTCCGCAACGTTATGGGCAAGAATATACACAGTCATTTTTTTTAACTTGTCCGCTAATTTGACAATATAGGATACAAAGAGTTTCACAAGGCTACCGTGTGCATTCGTTTTAAAAATGTTTGTCCATTTTCCACATTTTTGGTACTCATCACACTCGATCTCCATGCACTCATCACAGATAGTCTGACTTTCGAGTAAATGTAGAATGACCTCTTTGGTTTCAGCGTTCATGTAAGTTTCTATATCGTAGTACACAGTTATGCAAGGGATATTTTTAGGCTTGACATCTTTCATATAACATACATGCTTCACTCCATCCTCCTTATATTTTTCATGACATGTAGAACAGTGAATTTCATCGCATTTATTTTTGAAATTCCCCCAATTATCCATCATGTGAAACATGTCGCACTTATAAATCCTCATTTTCCTGCAAGTGCCATTTGATTTATGGAGTTCAAAGCAATTATTATTGAAAAATGTACGTCTACACACATTACATTCCCTCTTCTCGGTTTCAACTACACGACTTTCACATTTGGAGCTTTTACACTGCTCACATACCATGTAGCAATCCTTACAATGTTTCACCATATCATCAGCAAACTAGAGACAACACAAATCATGATGCCTTCCATATTTTCGACTTTTATCATAACTGGCATAGAGAACCCTTATGTTACGGATGGAAAGATACGATGTTCCTGACAATCCTAAAATAAATAGAGGTCTTGTACGATCTCTCACGTTGCTTTTAAAAACATACACAGTCCAACGACGATCTTCCATTCCAAATACGACTATACGCGCATTCATTTCCTGCTCTTGCCCTCCTCAGTTCTTCAGGACCTATATTACACTCAAATTCAAGCTTACAATCTGAAGCCAGTTTACGGGCACGCTGCAAAACCTTGGGAAGCCAAATTTTTGCATCCAAGTATTTAGCACAGTGAACATATGAGCTAAGATTATTGCTATAAAACCACAACCACGATCGACGTTTAAATGCTTTCTGTAAATAACCGGAGAATTGAAATTAAGAGTATAAGGTGTGGCTCTATGACCAGCAACCCGGAATACTCTGTCAATATCTACCATGAAGTTGTCCATATTGAAGGATGTACCACTTTGAGAGGCTTGCATTATACGGTCAAAGTTATATTCTAGGACTAGAGCCGCCAAGCGTCTGAACGGTATTACCACCCAAAAATCGTCCCCCTCATCTAAACCGAACCTGAAGGATAACCTCGTCCGGACTTCACGTTCGTCGCGGTTCTGAATGGCAAACTCCACAATACGTTCAACTACGCGCCGCAGTCCGTTGGTATACAGGGATCCAGGGTCAACCCTGACCACGTACCGATTTCTAGTCAGGGCAATGGTCGGGGTAGCGGTGCGCACCAACTCAAATGTTATACCATCCTCCACAGTATGAGAAGCTGCTCTAAGGGAAGTACCGGGAACTGAATAATGGGGCATATTTTAGGAAGGTACTATTTTCGGGGTTGTGTCGTAAAACGTAGAGGGTTGGGGCTCTATTACTCGGGGTCTAACAACCGGAGCAATCCTGACAAGTTTTATACCTGAAGTGGAGGGCTCTTCATCATGCTTCCACTTTGAACTGTCGCATGCTACAGGTGTCGCTGGTGAGGGTTCGTCAGCCGGGAAGGGTTCTGTAGCTGCACGGTCATCGGGTTCGTCTGTGATATCGATGATGGGGTGCTGTACATCGTCGTCATTCACAGTTCTGTGGAAGAAGAAAACAAAATATAAGGAGCAGCACTCAAAATTTGTAATATTTTGTAAATGACCCACTTATGGGTGTAATGTGTTAGAGATGGAGTCTGTAGAAAAATTCAGGTTCATAAACCCCTCTACGTGTATTATATCTGGCCCTACAGGATGTGGAAAAACTGTATTTATGCTTAAAATCATTAAAGATAAGGGGGAGATGTTCTCAAAATTTTGTGCATAAAGTAATATGGTGCTATTCGACTTATCATTCAGTGATCAACGAGTACCAAGATGAAATTTTGAGACATTTACAGTATTCTCCCACCAGAAATAGATACATGCGCGATGTGTCGCTAAATACACAATATCTAGTCTTATTCGCACAACGTAGAGATTTGTCACAAATAGGGGTATTAGCCAATCAAATATCCCCGAATCAACGTAAGGAGTTTTTGGAGGTTTATAAAGAAGACACAAGTCAGCGTTATGGATATTTGCTTTGTGACCTTCACCCGCGAAACACGTTTAGGGTGCTTCTAAGAAAGAATATATTCCCAAACGACCCTGAAACGGTGTATATTCCAGAATGACAAATAGGCTAAAGAAATATCATGAATTAATAAAAATCTATCAACGATTGCCCCGGGCACTGCAACAGATGTTTGTTAAAAATATCGACTCCGACTTTTTAAAATGCATCTGTGAAATCTCTCTTAATGTTATAAATTGTAATATGCCAATGAAACCCCCTCAGAAGGCTCGCTTACGTCGTTACAAGAACATAATACGAGCGCTCGCTCATAAAAGTGAAACCGTGGGTAAGAAAAAGCGAATTATTGTACAAAGAGGAGGAGGATTCTTACCCATCTTATTTTCAGTTTTTGGTCCTTTACTGACTAGATTAATATAATGAAGAAGGTGGTGGTGATTCTGCAGGAGGTTTATGCTTCATTGCAAAGTTCAAAGATTCCAGACACGGCTCTAGAACCCCGTAAAAGTAGGCTTAAAAGAATGGAATGCGAGTTGCTAGCCCTATTAAATAGTGATAAGTCACCTGATGAGAAAAGGATCTTGTACCAAGAGGCTTTGTGAAATTTCTTCATGAGTACGAAGATTATAAGAATCCGACAGAGCTCCACGTGGTTAATAGGCACAGCGCGAGTAGCGCTGAGCATGGCGACACAGGACCTGGGCCCGACGTTAGAGATGACCAACCAAAGAACAATGGAACACAACACATCGAAGATGTGTTAAAAAACAGTCTTCCACATACATTGAGGAATAAAGGCTTAAGTCTTTATAATCTATTGAGTGAGGACCCCATCATACAGTGGGCCGATACAGGCGAGGTCATTTTTGAAGGAACATGGGTACAAAGATCCAATATCGTTGATATTGTTCATGATTTGGTGAGAAAGTGGGACAGACCCTCACCAACAGGAAGGAAGCATATTAAAGGAAGACTACAACAAATAAATGTCCCCAAAACATTGATCGGGAATGTGAATAGGTTAAAAGACCTGGATCAAGTCTCGCATGTGTCACAACTGAGTACGCCATCGCCCCCAGCAGCAGCGCCTCTGAAGAAGAGAAAGAAGAGAACAAACGGCCAATCTTATCCACGTGTCTCTAAACATTTCTAACCCAGCCTCCTATGGTGGCGTTAATAGACTGTACAGAGGTGTTTACGGAGTAGGGAAAAAAGATGTTAAGCGTTTTTTGCGGGAACAGGATGCTTATACACTTCACAAACCGGTAAGAAAAAGGTTTAAAACGGCCAATAGAACCGCGGATTCGATTGACTCTATTTGGCAAGCGGATTTAACAGATATGCAAAGATATTCAGTGTATAATGACGGATACCGCTACATCCTATTCATAATAGATGTGTTCTCTAGATATCTGTGGCTAATTACCCTGAAAATTAAATCGCCTGAAACGGTTGCTAAAGCGACCAAAACGTTGATGTTAAAAGAAGAAAGGGTTCCTGGCTATTTTTGTACGGATATGGGGAAAAAATTTATAGGTCGCGCTTTTCAGAACATGCTGACAGAGTTTAATATCAGTTACTACACTAGCAGTTTTATACATAAGGCCTCTTTAACTGAAAGAGTTCAACGTACCATAAAGGAACGCATGCATCGCTATTTTACACATAAAAACATACAGATATATAAACGTTCTCGGGTCATTGGCATCATCATACAGCCGTTCACACCACCGTACGATTGGAACAACACCTAACGAAGTTTTAGAAAGAGGTACGCTGCCAGAGGTGAGAAGAGATGGAGCACCGCCACCACACTCTACACATTTCAAAATCAATGATTATGTAAGGCTATTAGACCTAAAGGCGAGATAATGATGTATCACGTTGAAGATTTGAATGGGGAAGAGGCATGGGGAAGAGCATTTCCTGCCTTCTGGAGGCAGTTAGGAGGACAAATTATAAGGCTTCAAATACTGAGAAATAAGGATTTTTTTAGACATCCCTTGTGTGTCCAAGATATTAGGGTGAAACCAGATACACAATAAATTGGTAGATATACAAGTTTATTAATCTTACATAATATACATATAAATAATTGTCATGGGACTGAGAAGGTTATTGAAGACAGTATTCAGCTCTTTATGTAATGTACAATAGGGCGGATCGAAAATGAGGTTTTTAAACTTTTTTTCGAAATTCAAATATGGCTAGTGCGGAAAATATGTGGGTGCTATAGATAATGACTGCGCATAAATATTAGTCCTGCGAAGTTATATCTTCAGGTGCCACAAAGCCGTCGAAAAAAGTGAAATATAATGATTTTCTTATATTCTGCATTCGTACAATAACTGAAACTTACTTGTTATTATTATATATTAAGTGTTCCAATTACCAAAATAGTTACTGAATTACGCAGCTCTTAGTTTATTTAGATCAATGTTCTTTTGATTAATGATCTAAATAATCCAGAACTCACCACGAGGAGGTGGCTGCGTGTCGAGCTCCACCCATGCCCTCCCAACCACCCATCCTTGCGCATGTTTTTTTCTATTAACGTTTTATTTAAACTTTATATTCAGCTTTACTTTCGAATGATGGCAATTTTTTACGTGACTGAAGTGTTGATCTTATGAAGCCATCTCGCGCGTTCAATCCAAATACTTTTGATGATGCTTCAATCACTAATTTTACCATTCTTTCTACTACTTGTGTATGACAAGGGAATTTCTCGAATGGAGGGGTACTCTTGTTTTCTATGAATTCTTCAATCTCATTTTCTGTCAGGTGTCTTGTCACAGGTGGTTCAGTGACAATGCATTTTTGCCAATTAATTAAATCAGTATAATCAGTAGCTTCAAATTGAATAACAGGTACTGTGAAACGCTTCACAACTTTTTCCTTGTTTGTTTGCCTTGCTTTCTTTATTCGCCTCCACGCTAATTCTCTTATGGCGCTGCGGTCATCATGAATCATTGATGCTAGAATATTTTCTGGATTTGCAAAAAATGCATTGCTTTGTATGACAGGGTTTACAATATCCTTTACTTCGTCATTCAGTGTTCTTGTTAGTTCAATAGTTTTGAAAACATGTTTTGAGCCATTGACAAAAGACGTACTTTGCTTAATAGAAAACCACATTGGGATGTAGACCTTCATTATAAAAGAAGCAATGTTCATGAGGTTCTCAGATGGACTTACAGTTGAAACGTATAGACGAAGCAAACGATTTGCTGTAGTCAGCCATCGTGAATGTGCCATTTTGCCTGGACTACGATGAGCAAGATCTGGAGAGCAATATCCCTTTGTTATGGCCTGATGAATATCAATTACAGTAGATATTTTTGGTCGGTGCTAAGATCTTCACAGTCTACAGTTGGTTCCTCAGCATCAATCCTTTCAAACTCGACAATAGGAAGACTCTCACAGTTCTCTAATTCCCTGCCAATAGGACCGGTGAATCCGCGGGGGCCAGATGTTTTTCCATCCAGCTTTGCAACTAAATGGCGTAATGGCAATTCATTGGCATGGAGCTGGCACACTAAATGTTGAACTGGCTTCTTCAGCTTCAATTCTATAAGCCTTATAACGCCTCCCTTTTCTCCAGTGTTGACTGCTGCACCATCGCATCCAATGGCAACAAGGTTTTCCAGGTTCATGTCATTATTTCCAATATACTCAAACATTCCTTTACATATTTCTTCAGCTGATCCAGAATTCACAGAATAATGGCCCAAATAATCTGAACCAGGTTCTCCCACTAAAGTGATATGTTCTTCTGTTACCTTCTTCTGATATACTTTGGACTCCCAAATAATCTGAACCAGGTTCTCCCACTAAAGTGATATGTTCTTCTGTTACCTTCTTCTGATATACTTTGGACTCTTTTTTTTCTTGGAAGAGTGTAGAATCTTTTCGACCATCAAAATAGATTCCTCTGATTGGGACCTGATTTTGGTCTTTCATAATTTCTGATCTCTTCTTTTGTCTTTCTCTTCTGATTTTACTCCTATCCACTACTTCAGATGTATTGTCAATAGAAACTTCTCCAATATCTTGCAATACTGCACTAACAATGAATGCTGCAGCTCGATCTGAAACTGCAGTCCTGTCACAAGCAGTAGCCACTGAAGGTAGATTTGTAGTTTTCCTTTTCTTGAATAATTGTTCTTCAGGTTGTTCGAGCTTTCTCTTCGAGCTAACTGGCTCTGGAAATGTATCGTCTGATATTTCGCCAGATTCACTTTCACTACTTGATGTCGATGATGATAATTCAACATTTGTATCCTGCAATTTCTCCTGTGAAGATTCTTTGGTGAGCCTCACAGCTTCTTTTTGCTTTCTTAGCAACGTAGATGCTTTTTTCTTTGAGAGTGTAATATCTACTCTATCAATAAACAGTTTTCTTTCACTCCTTTGATCTAAGAGGAACGTCACTTCTTCCTTTGGAACCGTTTTTTCTTTGGGACAAGAACAGTGTGTTAGTACTTTGCACTTGCACGCTGCAATGTCAAAAAGTTTCGTGTGTGCTTCTTTTTTGAACATATCAATCTTTGCTTTGTAAGCTTCAGAATTTTTTCTGCTTTGGTATAGCTTCATAATGACACGATACTTTTCGTGGTAGCTTCTGAACATTGTTTCAATTCGCCTGTCTGACAGAATTGGGACGGAAGCACTTTCCCAAATTGTTTTCAATTTATCAACAACTTGTTCTAATATTTGAAATATTGAAGGATCTTTATTAGTATTCTGTTTCAAATCGTTTCTTACAAACAAGTAATATTTAAAAACTCCTTCGTATGTAGGAAGATTCCTGTGCCACAAATCTTCCCCCATACCAAACATGGGGCACTCAGTTGAGGCCCTGGTTGATTTTGCACAAACTCGAGACATTTTGAAAGTATACAAATCTGAAAAAGAAAGAGCTAATATCAATTATACGTTAATTTCAGTTAATAGTACATGGCAAACTTAGGGCAACACAATACAGAAATGCAAAATATATAAGAAATATAGTTTAGACTATCTGAGTAACGCCAACAACAGAACACCCACCTGCTACGAGAGCGACAGCTACACTGAACCGAGGTACTCACGTGACAGCTGAGTGAGCTGACTATAGAAAACTGTTTTTAGAGAATAGAAACTTTTTTTAAAGGTTGACTGAGCTATTTTTATACAAGTGTGAATAAATTCTTGTCTATTGTGCATCGTGGACTCTTCTGTAATTATTGGTTAAAATCTGCTTTTTTCAATTTTTTTCAATATTGAAGGTGATTGTGGCACCTGAAGATATTAATGTTATGTTTTAAATTTATACCAGCTTATTTCCTCACTACTCCACACATTTTCCACACTAGCCAATTTGAAAATTCGAAAAATGAGTTTTTCACTCCGCCCTAATGTACAAGATATCCTTCCTAACTATCTCGTAGTCGCGTTCTCCACAACAAATTTTACATGTTTTAATTTTAATCACAGGATTTTCTCTTCATATCAACAATATGGGAAATTATACAATATTAACAATATATATAGTAAATATCAACAAAATGGGAAATTATACAATATTAATAATATATATAGTAAGCAATTACTATCTTCAAATATTATGACTGGATTTTGGGTTTATGATAAAATCTATCTGTAAGCAGTCGACGAAAAAACGAGGGGGCACCATTGAAAAACGAGGGGGCTTGGCGCCCTGGTGCCCCCTCGTATGGACGCCCCTAGAAAGAGGTCACTGGAGGCTTTTACTGCGAGGAGTTCCACAAAGTGACATTTAATTTAGGAAAAAGTGTGTTTAAAATTGAAAAAATTTTAGGCAGCAAAAGTTCAGGAAAGAGAAAAATGTACCTGGTGAAATGGCTGTGTTACCCAGAAAGCTTCAACACCTATATAAAAGCTGCTGCAATAATGAAGCTTAATTAGTATGCAACGCGGCACCTAGCCACTTCTATGTCACACTCCCGTCCTCTTCTTCTCTGTCTGTACATCCTAACAACACCCTGGCCAACTTTGTGACAGAACTCCATGGACCCATTGAATTGCAGCGTGATTCGTATGAGGTGGGTTTATGTGAACTCCAGTTAGTCTCCAAATTTTTAACTCTTGAAAATGAGTAAATCATAATTCTGATCCTTAGAAGAATCGATGAGAGCGAAAAATTAGGCATAACCTTAGACAATACTATGCGATCATTCCTTTTCGCTGAGGAACAGTATAGTCAGGGGGCTTAATCATATAATTGTTCAAATCATTCCAAAAGTGCCATTTTTGGACCACAGGTAGCTATGACCATACTAATTTGAATGTTTGCGGGAGCCAAGCTGGGCTCCCACTGTGGCGGCCATATTGGCCAAATCAAAATGGCCGCTGTCCAAAATGACATCCACTTGAGTACCAATACTAGTACAGGTTACATAGTTAACTTGATAAAAAATAAGAATCAGGGTCAACATCTTTCGCTATTAAACTTTAGTATATACGCAAGTACAATCTTCTTTATTCCTTTTACTCACAGTACTGCATCTCATGATAATGTCTATCCAATAGATGGCTGTTCACTGATTAATAGTCGTCATTGTTCAGGCAGCCACCCTCACACTTGCAGAGTGTCGTACATCGAATTCCAGCACTACTGCATTTGCAATTCCCTCTGCAGGCTTTAGTGCATCCGCAATGAAGGAGAAGAGCACATGCCTTACTGGCATCAGCGAGAGTTGTCCAGAAAGGGAGCCATTGGTTGCTGCGCTTGTCATATTCCCATCCCCATTTATCAAAAGCAGGGAGTGTCTGATGGCATGTGGTTGACTGCTTCCACACAAAACTTGCCTGCAACAATGACCTCTTGATATGCTGGAAGAGGGCAGCTTGGGTAGGTGGTATGCTGTCCAATGATCGACTGCCACTAGAAAACAGATGGTGCCTGGCTACGTTTACAGATGCTTGTCCACATGTTTTACTGTACATGAGCACAACAAACCTCTCAATGTGTGTCATTTCAGGAGATACTAGACTGAAGGACTCGGGGTCTTCAGTCAATTTGATCATGGTTTCAGTTAAGTTTGGTGTATTATTCCATGCAGTCCATGCTGTCTTCTTCCCACATCCAAGAAACTGAGACGTAGTGTCGCAGCCTGTTAGTGCATGGAACAGAGGTAGAGCCAGCGACTTTGATGGACCAAGCTGTGATTGAATGCTGTGCACTGGGATGTCTCGGTAATATTTGCCACTACCAAAACCAATCCAGAGTTCTGTTAGGTCAAGCTGTTGAAAGAAAGCAATGGCAAGAACGACTATGTCACTGTCAACAGTGCGGATGAATGCTTTCTTGTGACCCTGAGATGATGCGTGAGCAAGATGCAGAATGATCCGCGTATCTGCCTCTGTGTGGTTGCATGGTTGGAGCCCTGATATATCAAATGCTTTATTGGAGAGCACAGTTTCTAATTCAGTGCTGAGGAGGAGTTTTCCACCCATGTCAATCTTGATCAGCTGTTTACTGATAAAGACGAACAGTTCCTTCTTGTTTTCCACATTTTTCAAATATGACTGCCAGTCTCGTTTGGGAATGGGTGTGGTACCATCACTATCTGGATCAAGTCGAGTACGTGCTCCTGAACCACGCCGCTGCTGTGCAAGTGATTTCAGACTGTCTTCAGGATAGGTATCCCACACGGCATCGACGCGCTCAACTGTGTCAGTCATCTGTGCTTTAATGAAAGGTATGATGTGTAGAGATACATATTCAGCAAATGTTGATGCTCTACTTGGAAGCACAATGTGGACGATGGCGGCCATGTCATACAACTGAACTGTCACTTGTTTAGCAGGATTGGCAGATCCAGTTGGTGCATTGACACATGCAAGAATGTCATGAGCACTGTGTTTTGCTTCTGTACCCCCACTTTGCTACTCTTCTTGCGTGGGTCTGGCCGATTGCTGAATGTGTACACATTGTTTTCTTTATAGTGTTTGATATAGGAACTGTCCCTTTGTCCAGCCTAGTCTTTACATACTCCTCATGAAGGGCTTGGCCAACTTCCTGTATCTGTGACAGTGATGCTGCTACTTCATTCTCCATAACATCGTGTGTGTCAAGGGCTACAAGCTCCTGATTTGTGGCCAGGAAGGGGTTGCCCAGTTCAGACACCACCTTTGTGAATGACTTGACATCCTTCAAAAACCTAGACTGTAGCCCAGGTGCTGTTTCGTGGTGGCCAGTTGGTCCTTCTGTAAGTTTCTGAGCATTCTCAAACTCTTCTATCATTCTGACACATTCAGGACCTGCCAACATGTACAATGCTAATGCTTCTGTTTTGTCATAGAGGTCAGATGCTCCACCACAGCCCTGCAGTACTTTGTTCATCTGCTCATGAGATTGATCTTTCGCGATGAGGCTGAATGTACGAGCAGACTTTTGGACTGTAAAGTTCCCTTTGAGGTACTCTGCGTACACCTGTGGATGGCTTTCAGCAAGACCAACCATATCTCTGACATGAATCGGCAACCAGCGGGCATAGTTAGTGTGGTCCAGCACAAAGAACCATGGACATAGTTCATCACACACCTGGACATAGAGAGGGAAGTCACCCTCTCTTAATGAGCGCACAAATCGACACATCAATAGCTCAAGCTCAATCACTAGTGACCAATATTTGAACATGTGAACATTTGCAGATTTCCTTGCACACCACATCTCATATGACTCACAAGGCCCCAGCACATTGGATGTGTATTGCAAGTATGCATTTTGCTTCAAATGAGAGAGGGAAACAAGTGACACTTGATGAGCATATCGTGTACGCTTTATGTGGTGATCATCGAGAGCTGACTGGGCACGTCCAGAGGAGAGGACATCTGCTTGAGCTAGAGCTGTGTCCCATCCGGAACCTCGTAGCACCTTGCCCATCATCAGCTGACACTTATCCTCGATATGTAAAGCTCCCAACTGCATCACAAACTTATCCTCACCCAGTGTGTCAGGAAACTCCCACTGTAACTGTTTGCATATGGCAAAGAGAGGCTGATCAGCCCCAAGGACAGGGGTTTGACCAGGGTTTATGAACACAGTCGTAGTTTTCACAATCTCCATCGTGTGCTTCATCATTGATGCAGAGGCTGCCTTATCAGGAAATAAGGGTAGTATACCAGTCTCTGCCTTTGGCTCTATTGATGCATCATCCATGAGCTGAGAGTTGAAGCCTGACCACGTAACCACATCACGTTTTTCAAGCTCACCCTTTTCCAGCACTCTTCCAACATGTGCTATCCATGCATCATCTTTTACTTTGGCACCGTTGACCAGGCTGTGGTTCGGCCGAACTTGACCTTCGTTGATTCTGGGTACAAGAATGTCACGGGTGTTGAGTTCGATGGGAGGAACAATTACATAACTATCCGGCAACTTGGGTTTTGATGTATCAGATGGATCAAGTGTGATTGCTGGTCGACGAATTCCCAAGTTCTCTTTGGATAGGTGATTGGTCACAGTAATGCATGTTCCATGAAAATCACCACGTGACAAATTTCCCGTTTTGTTGCTGTCCAGATTGTCTACATCATGTGTAGTGAAAACTGAAAGTCTTGTATTTGTGGGTAGAACAATACCGTCTTCAGTGTGTCTCTTGCAAACAGCACGAGCTACCTGTGTTTTGACTTCCATCACACGGTCATATGAGACAGAGAGCCCAAGGTGATGGGCATTCTCTATCTGGTGCTTGAATCTGGCATCTCCATGCAGTTTAATACCATGGTAAAGTGGGAATGGCGTTTCACGATCCCTATTGTGACGGATTTGGGTGCTGTCTGATGAAGATGCATATTTTACTGTGTTGAATATCAGCAGTTGGCACAGTGTGCACGCAATCTTCGCCCTTGTGCCCAGTTCAGCATCACTGTTGGATTGCTCTCTACTATGTTTATCGATATTACCTTTAGGACCCTGGAGGACAACATTGATGAAACCTAACAGTGTTTCTTCTATGGGGGACGTCAGGCATTGTGGAGAGAATGAACCATTAAATGGCTCTTGTTTCTGAAGGATTCGCTTTCGTAGTGCCATAGCAGCACGTATCAATAACACAGCTTCATCTTGATTGATTTGTGAGGAATGATAGCTTTGTTCTAGCACAGCACCCACTTTTGCCTTGTGGCTAATGAATACATCTCTCCCCTGTGCATAGGAAGCCCACTCAGGAAGATGCTCAAGCAGATGGTCTTTGAATCTTGTTGCATGAGGTTCTCTACCAGAACAGGGATGTCCTAGATCTGACATCATTATCTTGTACATTTCCCGTAAGTCAGACAACTTGTGGACCTCAGACTGAGAGTCATCCACAAATGCCACTAACTGTGCTATGACCATGGGATCAAATGGGGGAGGCTTGGGTTCACTTGAAGATCGACGTTCAACTGCACGAGCTCCATCACGAAGCCGCCAATAGCATTGTACATGATAACATGCATCCATTGCATGTGCATCAGAACCTGCAGTCAAGCGCCCATATAAATGCCAGTTGTTAGTTGTTTTTGCCCAATTCTTCAGATTTTGATCAATGTTGTCACTTAAGGCTCTATGAAGATCATGCTGATCCTCACCCAGACATATGATGCAGAATAATGTTTCTGGAGGTGATCCGTAACTTGATCTGAGTTTCTTCGGACTTATCCCAGCTGCACATTCATCTTGCGTGGCCACTTTTCCTCGTGCCCGCTTTACCCTGTAACTGTTGCATGCACTCCTACAACTTTTATGATACACTGCAGCATGTGATTGGAGGGTTGCTGCAATTCCTGAGCCATCATCGAGCTCACTAACCTTGATACCAGATGGAACAGCATTGAGCTGCACAAAATCATTCAGATCTCTTTCAAGAGATGAATATCCCTGTTCTTTTGGCTGTTGTAATGCCTCGTCTTTGCTGGACTGACATAGGCAACACAGTGTCCAATTAATTCCAGTTATGTTAGTAGACATGTTGAGGTATTAATGTTCTACTACACACTACTAACTACACACTAACGAGATCTTCATATCTGCAGGCCTGAAGAGACTAGAATGTGAAGAAGACCACCACCGCATAGACTTGCTTCAGAGGAATACAGGTATGCCAACACCTGCAAAAATAATAAAAAATAGATTAATAGTGGACAAAATGTCAGTAGAAATCCAATGTAAAAGTTAATATAGCTGTTACAACCACAAATCTAAGTGCAATAATTATGTATCATGATTCAATTGACATAAAATGTACATTTCTTATAAAATAATATCAAATGTGGATATATACGACCTGACGTATATCTTGAATTAAAAAACAAATATCAGAACTGGATTCTCTATACTCAAAAACATACAAAAAGTGTCATTATTTGCTGTTCTACTATGATTGGTTGTTATTTTATCGCCCAATGTCAGACCAGATGGCGGCCATCATGGATTCGTCCATAATGGCCGCCACAGGGAGAGCCCATGTTGGCTCCCGCAAAAAAATGAATGCTTATGGTCATATCTACCCCTGGTAAAAAAAATGGTACTTTTGGAACAAAGGGAACAATCGGGGTGATTTTTTGGATTAAGCCCCCTGACTAGTACTATAGCACAGATGTTTCGCTAGGAATCGGACATTATGATACAGCCAAGGACCTTGTGACGGGCTTAAGCAAGAGTCTTGAAAAGTCGTACTTGACAAACGATTTACCTTTTGAAGTCGTAAACATAGACACGCCTGCATGCACATTGAAATTAAAATCAACGCTTAGTAAAAATATTAAAGATAAAGAGCTGTTCACAATTGTGCTGAGGGCCGATATAGCGCAGCTCTCCAAAGAGATACCTTTCACGAGGCACAGCATGACTTGTCCAGCTTCATGTATTAATTGAAGATGGAGAAATTGGGTGAAAGCTCTCCACCTCCAGACATGTGCTATATTTACAGCAATATCGTAGAGCACCAATTTGTTGGGAACACCCAGTGGAGCCTGCTGCACATTGCACACACTCCCAACCATAGAGGGAAAAGTTTGAGCATGACATATGACAAGCCCCATTATGTGAATGTTGCGACTAATCTATTAACCAACATCTCGATATATATAAGAACGATTGAGAGAAAAAATTTCCCATTCGGTGATGGGAGCTTAACAATGAAACTACACTTTCGCCGTTTATAATGACCCCAAGGCCATTCACATTCTATCGAGGAGTGAGATACCAACGTGGGAGTGGGCTTGGATCCATTTTTTCATCCATACTACGCACCGCTGTCCCACTGTTGAAGAGGGGTGCCAGGTACCTAGGAAGGAAGGCGTTACAAACAGGTTTTAACGCGGCAGAAGATATAATGGGTGGAACTAAGCCTAAAGAAGCTCTAAAAACATTTAAAACGTACACGGGACGAAATCATCAAAGACGCAAAGAGAAAAATGCGTGGTGGCGGAACGAAGAGAGCTGCCAGGAAGAAGGGGTTACCATCACGTGGCGCTAAACGTAAAAGGAAATCAAAAAAGAAGTGCTCTAAGCGTATGAAACCTATAGCTGATCATTTTCTTAACTGATATAAGCTGAGGACACTACACTCTCACGAATTATAGGCTGATTACTAGTTGTCGAGAGAGGTGGCACTATTTCTGACTCGTCATGGTGCGTTTCATCCATCCGTGTAGTTCACAATGCTGTAAATCGGAACTGTCCCTCTTTGATATGCCCCCCCACTCAGTTCTCTGTTGAGCATAACGACTTTATTACAATTAACCCATTAAACACAATTAGTTCGCCGAGTGCCCCTATAGAATAGAATTCGTGATACCCAGCTCAGGCCCTTACTTTTTTGACCCGAGCTGCATGCACATTTACGCTAAACTGCGTTTAGCCCATTCTGATGGAACGGATTGCGATGATAGTTACTCAGCGTAACTATCAACCAACTTTTTACACTCCATATTCAGCCAGTGTTAGGTGTATTTAAATCAGGTTAAATCAGTAAGAACGGAGTATTATCACCTATCTGTAAAATATCTTCAACTTTTCGAAAGAAGCGAAGGACACCTTTTTAACCCCCGAGGGATATTACCATGCTAAAGATGAAAATGGTATAAAGGATAAATTTAAAAATTCTTAAAAAAAAGATATACGAATGTTTTGGACGTCTTCATACAGATTTCACATTCCAGGAGAAACTGCTTATGAACGGGGTGGATATGAAATTGAAGCTTACCCGCACGATTCCTGAGATCTGCATAAATCTGGGGTCTGATCAAAAAGAAGGCGCGAAACCCGTTGTGATTCACATAATGGAGGCGTATTTGCGTATACGCCGAGTGAAATTAAGTTCGCCAAGACAAATAGAAATTGAGAAACACTTAATACACGCCACAGTAAACTACCCAATTAACAGGTTACAGATCAAACTATACACGGTGCCTGCCGGGTTGGCCTCGAAGCAACTAGAAAACGTGGCCCTTGGAGTTCTACCTAAAAGGATATTAATTGGAATGCAGGACCACGCCTCGACGAATGGAAAATATAAAAAGAATGCCTTTAAATTCGAGAACTTCGGCCTTAAAAATATAACTATACGTAAATGGCATCGCTTTGGGAGGGACAATGACTGTTGATTACTCGTCAGACGCTGTGTTCCCTCTCTGCGCGAGAGGTTATAGTAATTTGGCTCATAATACAGGTGCATGTGACAAGCTTGGTTTCGGTGTAACGCAGAAAGAATTTATCGAAGAATTTAACATTTATTCATTTGATATTAAGCCTGACTTCTCTGCTGGCGTAAATACACACTTAAGTCCACAACAGAGTGGAAACATCTCAGTCAGGTTGGAATTTGCCAAGACTATAGACGCGCCTATAAGTGTGCTAGTTTACCTCGAATCACAGGAACTAATAGAAATTGATCGTTTGAGGAACGTGGTGACAGACTTTTAAAATGGACGCGAATACACTCCAGAGAGTAATGAAAAGTGACCGATTCACACGCTCCAAATTTATCGGTGTGTTTGGGAAGAATGAAATATTGAAGTTGCCCACTACGAGAAACTGGTACGGGATTATCGTTAACACCGACATTGTGGTGGGGTGAGGGGATTCATTGGTTTGCAGTCTATTTTAAAAATAGGGAAAGAATGTACTGTTTTGACTCACAAGACGCTCAGCCCTGGAATGATTCTGTGGTTGTGCAGTTTATCGAACAGATACATGTACCTGAGATTGTATGGAACCCGTATCGCCTTCAAGGATATTATAGTAACACGTGCGGGATGTACACCCTCTCATTTCTCATGCACATATCACGTGGGAAGGGATTTTTACTTTTTTTTAAATTATTCGATTTGTGTAACACTGAAATGAATGATAAAAATGTATGCAGACAGATAAAAAAAGGTTCCCATATGTTAACACCCACTGTATTGTGTAAAGGTGCATATCTATATTGTGTAAAGGCCCATTTGTACCTGTTAAGACTTATTTAATGGACACTGGTTCCACTTTTACATGTTTTCTACCATTTAATAAATTAAATGAAAATACAATGTGTTTTGTTGTTAACCCCCACCCCAAAAAATACTTACATTAGTTCCCCGATGACCTGGCAATCGTTGGACCGAATGTGAGTCAATACCACGACCTCTGTGTTCAGATCGCTGGTTTGGTTGTGGGGTAAAGCATTGTAGTAATTATGCCTTTTTAACCTTCCTGATCTTGCTGTTGGTACTATTTTGCTCTTTCTTTATTCCATTTTTCTTCTATTATTAATCATCCTCTTTATACTCGTTTCACTCGCTTTCGCTGTACTTTATAAATACAGTAGACGTGACCGAGTGGAAAGCCGTTATCATTCAAACAATGCAAGGGTGACCGGGGATTAATTATACGCTTATTAACACTTTACTAACTTTTATTTATGCCGAACCGCTTTTAGATATTCGGGGTAATGCGAGGGGTGGGGAGTAACGTTATTATTTTAACCGGAGAGATAAAAGAGAATATTCTAAATTTACAATTACATCTTAACACACAAAAACACCTTACTAAGCCCAAGGCCGTCCGGTGACTGGCGGGCATTTCTACCCAGCCTCTAGCCTATGTTCAGGCGTTGCCAACTCGTATTTCTATATTTTTTCAATGCAACCATTTTTAATTTCCCACTTAATAAAACTCAATTGAGTATTTGAACATTATTAAATTCGGAGCTATTGAAGAATAGGGACCCCAGCCTTCTTTAGTTAGCTTTATAAGGCTAACTAACTAAAATATCATGACCTAACCTAACCAATCGTCAAGGGCGTACAGTTAACCTAACGATTGGTTAGGTTAGGTCGTGATATTTTCGTTAGTTAGCTTTATAAGCCTAACTAAAGAAGGCTGGGGTCCCTATTCTTCAATAGCTCCTTAAATTCTTATAAACAAACATTTAATTCTTAATTTGACATTACTACAGTATCCATAGCATTTATTCCCCTTTCATCAAAACGAAAAGTAGCTATAACACGCTCAAGTTCCGCATCGGTCCTATAAAGTTAAATAAAATTAAATTACTTTAATTAAAGAGCTACTATAAGAGAAAATGCCACAAATTTTAAAAATTATAATAAAAAAGCAGATATCGTGACAGTTTTCAAAAGTAAGAGTGCTAAGACAACGTCTGCCGACACCGGGTTTCGAGCCTGCAGGCAATTCTTAAAAGTTTTGGTAATTTTAAAATCCTATCGGTAGAACTTTCTATAAATTTTTAAATTATAGAAGTTCGGGAAGAACCGATTCGCTTCTATTTAAAAGGGCATATCTCGGCGGAAAAACAAAGAAAAAGTGAGAGGAAAGACAGAGGAAAAAGAAAGGGTGCAGGGGACAGTCGAAGTGGAAAAAGACCAAGGATGTCAAGGACTGCAAGGTCGAGCCCCATCAACCTTGGGTGCTAGGGCCGGGAGGGCGCACGTGAAACCTCCTGGAACAAGCACGTACAAACGAGCACAAAGAGCACTCAAGAGCACGAGCTTAGAACCCCCTTGCGGGGATATATATGCCGAAATAACCACGAAGGAAACAGACAATAATTAAAAGCGAATACGCTAATTTACAGCTCAAAAGTAAGACTAGCTGGGTGTGCTATGTTCCGTCTGCTTGCAACGTGCTTGCAACGGGTCTCGAACTCGCAGACAATTTTTAATAGTTTTTAATATTTCTATTGTAAGTTTTTAATATTTCAAAAATCCTACCTGTAGAAGTAATGTGCAAATAAAACACCATATATATATATATGCCGAAATAACCACGAAGGAAACAGAGAATAATTAAAAATATTTTTCAAAACGCAATTATTGTGGCCTTTTATATGTTAACGCCGATTGAAACGTTATTTATAGGCCGACAATAAAGCACAAACTATTTTCAAATCGCATTTATTATGGCACTTATAAGTTAACACTGAATGAACCGCAGAATATAATCACAAATTAACTACTTACATTTTAATATCGTCTTCATTGAACGGTTCTTGCATTTCGTCACAATTTTCTGAAAAAACTTGCGGAGGTAGAAGTTCATTCTGTTCCACCGCGTTGAAAAGTTGGAGCGCAGCTGATGGATTGAAATCTTGATCTTCAAACAAATCGGGAGAATTGTAGAGCGATAACTGACTCATAGTATTATATTTGAAAAGCACTAAGCGAAAAAAACGTACGAACTGAGGCTCTGAGATGAACTGACCTTTTTTATAAAGAGGGCTTGTGACCAACCCACAACACACGATTTTGGGCAGGGCTAAACGAGTAGGCCTGCATAGCGGCCAAAGATAGGTCCTGGGCTCCGCCCACAGGGGTGTGATTGGCTGCCCCGTGAAATCTGCGACGTGTCAGATATCCCCATTTCTTAGAGAGAGAAACGCTTTGTTTTTTTATCTTGTATTCGACCGAGAGAGAGAGAGAGAGATAGCGAGGGAGAGAGAGCGAGAGAGAGAGCGAGAGGGAGAGAGCGAGGGGCAGCTGAGGATGGTATGTGAATCGGATTATGGCTCTGAAATATAAAAGTGGAAGGTAATTAACCACGAAGAAAAACCCTCAGGGCACGAAGTTCTTCAGCCCTTCGAGGCATTTCCTCCCATCTGTAAAAGTATATTGTATCGCGGAATTCTTATACGATACAATAAATAAATTAAAAAAAAGTAATCAACGCCGCACGTGTGGGTGAAAATAGGGCGAATTATGGTACCCCTCTAAATTAGCTTTGTAAAATTTATTATGCCCTGTAAATTAAATCGTCTGCAAGTGGAAATGGTTTTTATAAAAATATCATCTCATCAGGCAATTTTTCACAAAGACTCGTTTAATTATCACTATTTAAAACTCGACCTTTTCATAGCTCGTATAGTTAATGACCCGATGCTGACAGTCATATAATTTAATGGTGCATGCCTTATCTCGAATCTTGGAAACCAGAGAAACGGCAATAAAGAATTAGATAAACAACATGTATAATGTATATATATATTAGAAAAGTTCAGAATGGAAGTGAGAGGGTATTTATAGCCTTACCCACAGCAATAGAATTAATGGAGCATGAAGTCCATACATTTCTCGTATTAAATTTTTTTTTGTTGTAGAAAAACTGAATATCAGATGTTTCAAATTTTATTTTTAAATGTGAACGAAGTTAAATTATATATATATATATATATATATATATATATATAAAGGAATTAACGGGTTTTACATTGATATAAAATAATTTAAAAGAATAATTATCAGAATTGGAAGAGGTTGAGTTAATTAATGCAATTTGACGTGATTGTTAATTATAAATTTTGGGCACACTTCTTGTACTAATTTTTTATAGTTTTCAGAATTTTTTTATATCAACTTTTTTCCGGAACTGTACAGTACATATATAGGCTTTCTTTGATTAACCTTTCGATTGCTTCCGCCCGAATTGTTCATTCTGACAAATGTCAATCTTTTCACCCCACCCTAGACATACTATTTAACGGGGATGTGTGTGTATATATATAAAAAAGAGAGCGCGAGAGAGGTAGAGAGCGAGAGGGAAGGGAGAGAGAGAGAGAGAGAGAGAGAGAGAGGAGAGGGGGGAGAGAGCGAGAGGGAGAGAGAGAGAGTGAGGGAGAGAGGGGAGAGAGAGAGAGGGAGAGGGAGACTGGTTACCCATTTATCTACCATTCGTGAAAGGATGTTTATACTCCACCTTAGCCATACAGTTTAACACGGATCATTAGGTTACCCTGGCTACCAGCCGTGGAAGGACGCTCCGCCACCGGGTCTCGAACCCGACTACACTCCACCTTAGACCTACAGTTTAACACGGATTATTAGGTTACCCTGGCTACCAACCTCGGAAGGACGCGTCGCCACCGGTTTTCGAACCCGACGCATATATTCGTGTGTGCGTAATATTTTATGGGCGTATAGGCGGGTGTGTACGTGCCAAAACAAGGTATACATTGTGCCAACTGGCTGATAGTGCCTGGAGGCACTGGCTGGCTGATTAAGCCGACTGGCTGATTACGGACCTATAAGACAATGTCCGCTCTGCTGGAGTCTTAATATGCGCTTGGCTCCTGTCAAGCGAACACCTCTCTTCCTCTCTCTCCTTTCTCTTTCTCTTGGGGGGATAACTCCGCCTCCAAGTTGCATAACCCTTGTTGCTCTTGCAACAACCCCTCCCTCTTTGGGGTGCCTTGCAACAAGGGGTGGAGTTTGCACTGGCACTGGTGCCAAGGGGGGTTGGCACTCTTGCAACATTGATCAACATTTGCAATTGCATTGCACTCTCTCCTTTTGCACCCATACTACTCCATCTATTAAGTTCACGGTTGAAAAAGAAAATGATGGAAACTTATCTTTTCTGGATCTAAAAATTCGGAGATGCTCCAATCAGTTCAAATTTGAAGTTTATCGCAAGCCTACTAATAATAACTCTTATGTGCATTTTTATTCTGACCATCATCCCTCGATTAAATCTTCTATTTTCTCTGCTATGTTTCTTAGAGCATTGAGAGTTGTTAGTCCTCAATTTTTAGATTCCGAGTTATGCAATATCATGAATATTGGTACTAAATTTTGTTATCCTATTACATTTTTAGATAATTCCCTTAGGAAAGCCAAGAATAGGTATTATAATAATGTAACTGTAAAGGAATTTGAGCATAAAAATATCCTTAGCCTACCTTACCATGTTAATTTTCAATATCTTCCCACTTTACTTAACCCTTTAAGCCCTGAATTTTTTGTAGGGTAAAATTATGAATGCTTGAATTTGAAACGTTAGCAATTTGTACCTTCAGTCCTTAAAGGGTTAAAGCAACTGGCATCAATGTAGTCTTTAAGTATAATAATACTGTTAAATCACGCCTAATAAAGCATAGCCCGGATAATGTGGTTAGTTGTGTGTATTCGATCGGATGCACAAAAGGTAACTCTGTGTATATATAGGCCAAACTGGTAAAACGTTAGATATGAGGGTAAAACAGCATAAATATGCCTGTAGAACAGCAAATAATTCTAATGCATTGTTTAACCATATGTATAGATGCATTCATAGCATCAAGTGGGATAGTTCTAAAGCGCTCGTCAAAAACAGAGATATAATTGAAAGAAATATTCTACAATGTGCATTATCCAATTTAAAAATAATTTCAATAACAGTGCGGGAATGTATAAAATTTACAATATCCTGTTTAAATTCCTTCTGCCTCTCATTAAGTCTTGTTACAGTAATTATGTGCTAATCTTTTTGTTTCCTCCCCGCTATATATACATTTTGGGCTTCTCGTCTGCTCCCTTCATTCCCTGACGAGGTGTACTTCTGAATACACGAAAGGCATTGGAATCATTTTTCATTTTCTTTTGTGGGTTTACATCACCTATATATATATATATATATATATATATATATATATATATATATATATATATATATATCAGGAGGAAGAGATTGTAGGAGGAGGAGATTGTAGACACCAATCGACCAGGGAATTACTCCGGAGGGGACGTTTGACAGAAGATAGGGAGTGTTGGAACTCCCTTTTCTCCTGTCATTGTCCTCCTTAGCTGATCTTCTTTCGTGTCTCATCTACCCTGTTAGCAGTCCAGCATGCTCTCAAACACACAATTCCTTCCCTTTTCCTCACTACATACACATGCATCTTGCACACTACATAATCTTTTCAAAATTTAAAAAAAAAATGGTATCAAATTCAAGAGCCTCGGAGTCCCCTGGGGAGGCGACCATAAATGTCCCCACTTCTAGCTGCCCCCCCCTGCCGCTACAAGGAACACACTCCCGGGCAACGGGGATGGATCTGCTACCACTCATTCGAAATGTTCTGGACCTTTGTCTGATTCATTTTTATAAACTTCTGCAACATTCGTGGCCTTTTCTTAAGTTTTCAGTCTGTTGAACACCACCTCTCCTCCTCTAAACCTCATCTTCTTTTTCTAACTAAAACTCAAGTGTCTGGGACGACTGACAGCAACCCTTTTTACTCCAACTCAATTTTACTCCAAAGGTGGATGTTGTGTATATGTATGCAATGACTTTACTTGTTCTTGTATTCCCGAACTCGAACCTTCCGAATTCTATACTCTCTTGCTGCGGCTTACATGCCGATCTCAAACTAAATACATCTGCGCTGTTCGCCTTTCTCCTAATTCTACTGACTATCCAAAATTCTTTGACTACATCACTTCCAAAGTGGAATACATTCTTTACCGCTTTCCCTTTGCTGAAATCTCCATTTTAGATTTCAATGTTGACCACCACCTTTGGTTTTCCTCCCATTTCACTGACATCCCTGGTGAACTAGCTTACAATTTTTCTATCCTCAACGACCTACAACAGATTTTACAGCACCCTACTCATATCCCTGATCGCCTTGAAGATAGGCCCAACATTCTAGATTTATTTCTTACCTCACATCCTTCAACTAACTCTGTGGAACTTTTCTCTCCGTTGGGCTCCTCCGATTGGGAATACTTCTGTGATTTCCCATGGAATGATTACTGCTTCAGTGGCCGGGGCCCTTCTGAGTGTGCACAGTGCATCACAGAGGTGATTCTCTCGGGCGTGAAGGCGTACATTCCATATTCTATTCCTACAACTAATGCAAAAAAACCTCTGTTTAACTTTACTTGTTCTAATGATATCTGCAACAGAGAGGAGGCTTTCAGAAGGTATCGTCGCCATCCAACAAATCACTCTCAGCTTATATTTCTGCCGGGAAACATGCAAAATCTGTTCGACTCGCCAAAAATTCCTTTATCCGACAAAAATGTGAAAATCTATCGAATTCTAATTCTTCTCGCTCTTTCTGGCATCTAGCTAAGAACCTCTTCAACAACTTTACTTCCTCTTCTTTCCCTCCTCTTTTCCATTTCGACGGCACAGTTGCCGTCTCTTCTCCTGACAAAGCTGAACTCTTCCCTCAACCTTTCGCTTACAATTCAACCCTGGACGATTCCGGTGCTGTTCCTCCATCTCTTCCCCCCTCTGACTTTATTATGTTTGAAATTAGAATCTATTCTAAAGATGTTTTTCCTGCCCTATCTGGGCTTAACTCCAGGAAGGTGTATGGTCCTGATGGTGTTCTTAAGAACTGTGCTTCTGTGCTGACACCCTGCTTAGGCAAACTCTTTCGTCTTTGTCTCTCATTTGGTACTTTTCCTTCCTGCTGGAAGTTCGCTTTCATTCAGCCTGTCCCAAAGAAGGGTGATCGCTCTCAACCCTCCAACTATCATCCAATTGCTTTGATTTCTTGCCTTTCCAATGTTTTTGAATCTATCCTTTATAGGAAGATTCTTAAACACTTTTCTTTTCACAATCTTCTTTCACATCGTCAGTATAGATTCCGTAAGGGACGGTCTACTGGCGAGCCTCTTGCATATCACTCTGACTCTTGGTCATCCTCCTTTCGGGATTTCGGGGAAACTTTTGCTATAGCGCTAGACATATCGAAAACTTTTGATAGTCTGACACAAATCTTTAATTTCCAAACTGCCCTCCTTCGGTTTCTATCCTTCTCTATAGCTGCCTTCATCTCTAATTTCCTTTCAGGCCGATCTATAGCAGCAGTCGTAGATGGCCACTGTTCTTCTCCTAAAGCTATTAAAATTGGTGTTCCTAAGGGTTTTATCCTGTCATCCACTCTTTTCCTTTCATTTGTTTCATTTGTTAATGATCCTTTAAATCACACTTCCTGTCCTATTCACTCCTGTGCCGACGATTCCACTCTTCACTTCTCCAACCGCATCCCAAAGCGTCCATCACAGCAGTCACTTCATAATTCGCGTACGACAGCTATGGGACACCTGACGTCTGACCTTCTGCTATATCTGATTGGGGCAGAGAAAACCTTGTGGTTTTCAATGCCTCAAAAACTCCGTTCCTCCATCTGTCTACTCGTCAAAATGTTCCACACGACTATCCCCTTACCTTCAACAACACACAACTCAATCGTTCCTCTTCTCTTAACATTCTTGGCGTTTCCTTTTCTCGTGATCTTTCCTGGAAAGTTCAAATATACTATTTCTAAAACAGCTTCTAAGAGGTTAGGTGTGCTGTACCACCTCCGCGATTTTTTTACCCCTACTCAATTCCTCTCTCTGTGCGGGAGTCTTCTTCGCCCCTGTATGGAGTATGCTTCTCATGTTTGGGTTGTTCAATCCACACAACCGTACTTGACCGGGTGAAATCAAAGGCTTTTCTTCTCATCAATTCCCCGCCCCTTACTGATTGTCTTCAATCTCCCTTTCTTCGCCGCAATGCTGCATCACTCTCTCTTTACTATCGCTATCATAACAGTCACTGCTCTTCTGAACCCTCTAACTGCATGCCTCCTCCTTTAAGGAGAGCACGCAGTACCAGACTTTCTGCACTTTCTCATTTCTTTTCTGTCTAACTATCTAATGTAATTGTTAATCGGTATTTTTAGTCTTTCATCTACTTAACCGGTAAAACTCTGGAACAATCTTCCTCACTCCTTCCTTCCTCCTGTCTATGACCTCCCATCTTTCAAACGGAGAGTGTCTACGCATCTCGAAAGCCCCGGACCTTGATTTTGGCTCTCTTCTTCTTCTATGGGAGGGGCGCGTTTACGTGCAAGAGCCCTAGTCCACTCCTTCCTGCATAATACATATATATATATATATATATATATATAATATATACAGAGAGAGAGAGAGAGAGAGAGAGAGAGAGAGAGTACCAACAAAATCGAAAACTGACAGTGTTGTCTCCAGATAGAATGAGCTTGCGTTAGACGTTACAATATAAAAATTTTCTGTGAACATTCCTTCACAAATATTTTCCAGATTTTTTTACTTTTAGCTACGAGCATTATAACTTCAATTCCAATGACGAACAAAAATCTGATATGAAGGTTTCACCAAGCCTCGTTATAGGCTAAGTTTAGATAGATGAGATGGGGAAAGTTCATTAACACAAATAACTTGACAAACACCTAGCTGCTACTGAGGACATTTAACCCTAATCCTCAGACAGTATGTAAGAAAATATAATTTTGTGGGGGTAGCTTTAGGCCGTACTTAGGAATGAATTAACTTCATTTCATAATGATAATATAAATCAGACAACAGGGTGTATTCAGGATGGATATGGCATTCGTGCATTAAGAAATGTGTGCCTTTGGTGAGGGTTACAGACCTCGAACCAAACTCAGAAAGCTAATGTGTGTGTGTGTGTGTGTGTGTGTGTGTGTTGTAGAATAGTATATTTAAATACTTTGATGGTAAAGCCTTTTAAGATGCATGATGCCATGAAGCACAATGTTTAAGAACTCAAAGTTTGAGAAGTATTTCGTATATATTTAATTTTATTCAAATTTTGAAGATGTATAATTAGCTGCTGTTTTGTAAAATTATTGTATCGTAGGTTACACAACATTATTTGTAATGTTTTGATTATTATTTTGATCAGTAGTAGCCTGTATGGAATTTATTTATTCTTATGTTCATATATAAACTCTGACAATATGATTTTGGGGATGCCCTGTGCTCTGGAACTAGTCCATGAGAAACGCTACCCTAAACGCAACAGGCGGGTAATAATGCAACAAAGATGCGTGAAAGTGAGCGAATTTGTGTTTTACTTGCATCTGGCGATAGGATGTCCACATTGAAAAGTTTGCCAAACAATTTTTATCACATCATATAGTTATACACGTGGATGAGTTTAGGGAAAAAGAGAAAGAATGGCGAAAATAGGCTGTTAAATTATCATTCATATATGTATTAACATTATAAAACTAGACGGTTCTACGAGTTTGAAGTATGTGAACTTCTATGTGGGGCTCCTGCTTGTTCATGTAGTATAGGCCACTACAAACATGCCATCTGTTTGGAGCGGTGATCTTTGTTGTGCAGTTTTGGGTGTTCAGGATAAAATGATTCCCATTTATTCTCAAATATACATTGTAAAAGAGTATGAAGCCATCATCCTACCAGGAACTCTAGTAGATGTTTAACTCATAAATTGGAGGTGAGATTCTGAAGTCGTACTGTTAACGCCTACAATTTTAGTTCTATTTATTTCGTTATTTTTTATTTTTTCTACCGTCGTACGATTGTTTGTTAAGGCTCACACTATGCTGTAACACGCTCATATATGTGTATTCAATTTCTAACAATCCCATCTCTTATCAGCACCCTACATTAAGAGAGAGTCTTTGGCATGATTCATGCTGCCATGTTTTATCACCGGTCGGCAAATATATATATATATAATATTATATATATATATATATATATATATAATATATATATATACATATATATATATATATATATATATATATATATATATACATATTTTTCTTTATCAATAACCATATAATATTTATTGAGAAAATTTTTATTTTCGTGGTCGCTAAAGGCCCTAATTATGTTACTGAAGTGTTATCGGTTGGGGTGTCGGACTTTAACGGGTGAAGCGTGGTGCGATTTATTTGAGGTTTGGCACATCACCCTCTACCCTACCCCCCTCTAACCATTGCCCTTCTTTTCCATCGATGTTACGAGATGATTTCAGCTCTGTTCTGTGAAAGTGATATTATGCAAACCACAATCTCTTCTTTCATATGGTTTGTGAAGATTGACTAGTGCATTCGAAAATTTCATTAATAAAGTATTACTCTTTCTATTTTCTTTGTTTTGCTAAATTCTTTCTTTATTTCGTTTATATATATATACACACACACACACACACACACACACACACACATACCTTATAACCTCGTTGGAGCTCCGTGCGTTTGTCTATCTTCACACTCAGATCATGCCGGTGGGACATATCTCTACGCCTGGTGAAGGAGCGATTTTTCTCTTGCATTCTCTGCCGCACATAAATAGGCACACCCTGCTCATCTGGCCCTTTACTGAGCCAAGCATCTAGTTTTTTCTGAAGACTTCAAATTTGACCGCTGTAACGACCATGAGGTTCCATGTAAGCTGGTTGAAAAGTCTTGGCTACCTGATAACCAAGCAATTTTCCTTCACTGATGAATAGATTCATTGCCGATCCTTTAATTTGGAACACTGCACTATACACAGTGTGTATCTACATATGTATCTACTGTGTATATATATATATACTGTGTGTGTGTATATATAATATATATATATATATATATATGTGTGTGTGTGTGTGTGTGTGTGTGGGTGTGAAAATGAACAATGAATAATTCCTATATAATCCTTACATGGATCCTTATATTCATTGTCTTCATACAGTACTTATGTTTCTATGGTTTTTATGTTTGAATGTTCATTTTTTACATGAGAAACCAAAATCGCCTGAGCGAGTTTGGATAGAATTTCGATTTTTTGCTCTCCATTTTTTTTCAGTGTCACAACCATGCGACCTACCATTTCTATGGTTGAGCAGTATTCATGTTTGTGCCATTAGAAGTTAGCTGTGAGACACGAATGTCCCTTAACTGTGTCTCTCTAATTCGTCTCCTTTAATTTCTCCCAATAATGACTTATACGGTACGTACAAAGTAAATAACTATGACGTCATAAAAGTAACTTAATTTCCTTCACGTTTTCCATACCTTGAACAGTGAATCACGTGTTTAGTATGTGAACATCTTCCGTATTCAATATATGGTAAATTCTTTAATAATAATAAAAACTTCATTCTCTATAAGTCATTATTTATATGTTGTGTCCAGTCTGGTGTTATGTAGTAATTGTAGTATAAATATTATTATTCGACCATATTCATCCATACGTCCATATCTTATCTTGATCGTTATCCTTTATTAATTTTATTACTTATTCATTCTCCTACCTATTGTCTACTGATGCCCTATCAACCTATCAGTCCATGTTTACTCGTGTCTATATTACGCACACAACCTATTGTGCTACGTACCGATATATGTACAATACTTTGTGCATTCGTACATGTTCCCTGATGATCATGCTTACGTACATAGTTACGTACATGTAAATACGTCCATATGTATTCTTTTTACTTTTTCTTTTAAGTGCGTTCACCTCTCGCAATAAACTCGAAAATGCTTATGCAAATGTACTCAATTCGATGATCACATCACAAATTGACATCTGAAAACGTAAAATCTCCTCTCGCTCTGATTCGAATTTATAAAACATTATTATGTGTGTTATGTTTTATATATATATATATATATATATATATATATATATATATATATGTGTGTGTGTGTGTGTGTGAAGAACGACGCTTGTGTAGAAGAGCGTTCACACAAGATGAGGAGGGAGAACGAACAAATGAAAAATGAGGTACCACCCGGGAATCGAACCAAGGATCATCCGATTGCCGGTCAGATATGCTATCCACTACAACGTGGACCTCGATCAATCAAAAGTCGTAATTCTCCTACATACGAGCAGAAACCAATGTCCTGAGGGGGCACTTTCGCATGCCGTACATATATACATTTTAACTGCAAACAACAAACAGTATAATTAATGTAAAGAACGACGCTTGTGTAGAAGAGCGTTCCGCACAAGATGAGGAGAGAGAACGAACAAATGAAAAATGAGTTACCTCCCGGGAATCGAACCCGGGTTCATCCGATTGCCGGTCAGATATGCTATCCACTACACCATGGACCTCGATCAATCAGAAGTCGTAATTCTCCTACATACGAGCAGAAACCGGGTGGTACCTCATTTTTCATTTGTTCGTTCTCCCTCCTCATCTTGTGCAGAACGCTCTTCTACACAAGCCTCGTTCTTTACATTAATTATATTTTGTGTTGTTTGCAGTTAAAATGTATATATGCACGGCATGCGAAGGTGCCCCCTCAGGGCAGTGGTTTCTGCTCGTATGTAGGAGACTTACGACTTCTGATTGATCCAGGTCCATGGTGTAGTGGATAGCATATCTGACCGGCAATCGGATGATCCCTGGTTCGATTCCCCGGTGGTACCTCATTTTTCATTTGTTCGTTCTCCCTCCTTATCTTGTGCGGAACGCTCTTCTACACAAGCGTCGTTCTTTACATTAATTATACTGTGTGTTGTTTGCAGTTAAAATGTATATATGTACGGCATGCGAAGGTGCCCCCTCAGGGCATTGGTTTCTGCTCGTATGTAGGAGACTTACGACTTCTGATTGATCGAGGTCCATGGTGTAGTGGATAGCATATCTGACCAGCAATCGGATGATCCCTGGTTCGATTCCAGGGTGGTACCTCATTTTTCATTTGTTCGTTCTCCCTCCTCATCTAGTGCGGAACGCTCTTCTACACAAGCGTCGTTCTTTACATTAATTATACTCTGTGTTGTTTGCAGTTAAAATGTATATATATATATATATATATATATATATATGCATATAACTGCAGTGACCGCGCAGTATATAAATGAATAGAAACGACGTAGCATTTAATAATGGTAGCGCGTCCAACCGGCAATTGGAAGGCCCTGGGTTCGATTCCCGGGCGGTTCGCCTCATTTTTCATTTATTCGTTATCTCTCCTCCTCGTGTGCAGAGACGTTCCTTAATACTTACGTCGTTTCTATTCATTTATATACTGCGCGGTCACTGCAGTTATATGCGCATATTCACGATTTGCGAGGGTGCCCTCTCAGGGCATTGGTTTCTGCCCTATGTGGGAGAATTTCGATTTGTGATTAATTGAGGCCCGTAGCATAATGGTAGCGCGTCCAACCGGCAATTGGAAGGCCCTGGGTTCGATTCCCGGGCGGTTCGCCTCATTTTTCATTTATTCGTTATCTCTCCTCCTCGGGTGCAGAGACATTCCTTAATACTTACGTCGTTTCTATTCATATATATATATATATATATACCGTATATGCCCATGTACTTTGTGTTATATTCCTAACATCTTAATTGTCTATAAATATAAAACACAGTAAAAACAAAACAAAGCTATAGTTAACTGTTTAATTGTAATTAACTGTAATACTTTAATATAATGTAATTAATGTACTTTAATGAAACTGTAATTAATGATAATAATTTATAATGTAATTAATGTACTTTAATTAACGATAATAATTTAATATAATGTAATTAATATACTTTAATAAAACTATAATTAACGATAAAAAGCGAATGTGAATTAATTGGTAATCGTAATTGTAATAAACCAAAATTACGACGTACTCAGTGATGTACTTGGGATTGTACTCCATGTACGACACGACATTATGTCGCCATTTAGGAATGTATACTCGGCGATACTGTTATTATTTTTTTATTATTATTTTTCCGTTGGGATAAATTTTGATGTGCTTTCTACTTTGCCAAATAATTGGTGACTTGCTCTTTTTAAAATTTCTTAATCATTTTTAGATTTAGCTTAATAATGAATCCTGAGAAACTTTTTGCAATGTTCATAAATTGTATACATTCTCTCTTCGTTATAAACAATGAAGTCATGTCTTGCCTAAGCATTTATTTGTAAATCTTAAACCTTTAATTTTTACTCATATGCGTATTTTAGTCTAAAGATGCATAGTTCAATTTCCACTTTTAATTAAGTTGGCACATCATAATAACATCAGATCTGAAAATACGCGGTTTAAGATAAAAATGTGGCTTAATCTTCAAATATCTTGTTTATTCGTTTAAACATTACCACAGCTAAAAGATTTACTTTATTTTCAAATATTGTGCAAAAATAATCAGCCTCTTCAACATTTAATAATGATGATATTAGTAGAATCGGGGTATATAAACCCCGATAATTTCTCCCATGTTTATTGTGATTCAAACTACGAGGCTGAGCATTACCTGTAACATTTTAGCAGTAAATTACAGTAAGAAAAAGTCTTTATCTTCTCCTTCGAGCCGTGCTCTCTTCAGAGAACTTAGTCATTAAAATCTCCTGATACTTTACAAGAAGAATCGGAGAAACCTCAAAGAATTTAATAAGCCTTTCAGAATCCTCCGAGCCACTATAGAAGAACTCGGAGAGTAGTATAGACGAAACTACTGCAAGTAACAAATCTGTTGCTGCCTCCTAACCAGAACACCCGTCGACTTCGAACCATCCCAGGCCATAGTTGGAGGGGTTAACATATATATACGCGTCATCTAAAGCTATGGAATTCATAGTATGAAGACGCCTAATTGTAGCAGTGGTGGGCAAAAAGTAATCGATTACAAATAAAAATTACTGATATCTGAAAAGTAACAAAGTATAAAGTAGAAATTACTTCTCTGGACTAATTATATTATAATCAATCCAGAGAAGTAATTTCTACTTTATACTTTTAGTTACTTTTCAGACATCATTAATTTTTATTTGTAATCGATTACTTTATGCCCACCACTGGACTATAGCTCTACTTATATCGGACATTACTGTACTATTTCCTATTAACTTCATTTTTATCCTTAGTATTTGAGTTGTTAGTGTATTCTAATGTCAGTTATTATTCTCTAATGTATGATTTCACTAAGGGTAGTTTAGCTCTATTTTGGGGAGAACCTTATAAATAGGTGGGGATTTTGCACAATTAAAGTACTCATTGGCCTGCATAATTATGTGTCTATTGAAGAGTTGTTTTGTATTCTTGATTGTAAAAGCCTGTAATGATACAATACTAAAACACTTGATTATGTTAATCAGACAGTGCGATTGAGAAAATATAAATACAGCATAATTTATTACGTGAATTGTGAAAAGCGTTAATTTTGAGTGAACAATAAAAATATTATCTCTGTGTAGAGTAAGGTTAGATTTTTCTTTTACCTCAGACCTGAAAATTTGGTGATTGTGATATGTATATATATATATATATATATATATGTGTGTCTGTGTGTGTGTGTCTGTGTGTGGTATATACACTTATATATATATATATATATATATATATATATATATATATATATATATATATATAATGCAGGAAGGTGGGTGCCAACTGCGAATCTCCGAGGCTGCTGAAATCTATACCTTTTTTGAAAAGACTGTAGTGCGTAAGATGTATGCATATGTAGTGAGGAATAGGTTGAGAAGTGTGTGTTTGAGAGCATGCTACACTGCTCACAGGCATGATGAGACACGGAAAAAGGTCAGCTAAGGAGGCCAGTGATGGGTGAAACGGGGTTCAAACACTTCCTGTCCTCTGGTTGAATATATATATATATATATATATATATATATATATATATATATATATATATAATGTGTATGGCGAGTTATTAAGTTTTCTGTATTAAATACAGGTGTAAAAGCGTATGTTGGATTATATATATATATTGCTTTTGAAAATAAAGTCTCTCTATTGCTGTTTGTACAGAAACTGACGACAGAAATACTGTAGTCACAATGGCAGCTTGGAAAGATAACTTGTGCACCTCTTTGTTCTCCCCGAAAGCCTCTGGTTAGAATATACGTCATGCAAATATAGGAGTTAACTCTGTAAAACTCACTAGTCGTTTATTATTAAATCGATATATTAAAAAGGGTTTTTGGTACATACCTACTGATCTGGTTTATATATATATATATATATATATATATATATATATATATATATATATATATATATATATATATATATATATAAAGACAAGAGAGACGACTCTCAACGTTTATTAGCCAAACGTTTCGCTCCACTCAGGGGCCATCTTCAGCGACTACATGAACGTATCTAAAGACAATCAAAAATAAAACTAAAGTAAATACAAATGTCAGAAAAATATACTATACATAATACAATAATCAAATAGTTAAAAATAGCTTTAAAAAAAATTATCTGGAAAGTAAGAATAAAACAATAAAAGTGAAACCCATTAAAAATAAAACAAAAAATAAATTTTTTAAAATTTTAAAAATTTTAAAGTTTTAAAAAATTTAAAAAATTTAAAAATTTAAAAAAGGAACTAACTTGGATAGGAAGAGTTGCAAATAACAACTGGAGAGAAAAAAAAGGAAAGGAGAAAGAACCTAAGTTACTGCGTTGTATTGAAAAGGTGTTAGGTGGTTGATTAGTAGGGCGGAGTGAAAAACTCATTTTTCGAATTTTCAAATTGGCTAGGGTGGAAAATGTGTGGAGTAGTCAGGAAATAAGCTGGTATAAATTTAAAATCATAACATTAATATCTTCAGGTGCCACAATGACCTTCAATATTGAAAAAATTGAAAAAAGCAGATTTTAACCAATAATTACAGAAAAGTCCACGATGCACAATAGACAAGAATTTATTCACACTTGTATAAAAATAGCTCAGTCAACCTTTAAAAAAGTTTCTATTCTCTAAAAACAGTTTTCTATAGTCAGCTCACTCAGCTGTCACGTGAGTACCTCGGTTCAGTGTAGCTGTCGCTCTCGTAGCAGGTGGGTGTTTTGTTGTTGGCGTTACTCAGATAGTCTAAACTATATTTCTTATATATTTTGCATTTCTGTATTGTGTTACTATTAACTGAAATTAACGTATAATTGATATTAGCTCTTTCTTTTTCAGATTTGTATACTTTCAAAATGTCTCGAGTTTGTGCAAAATCAACCAGGGCCTCAACTGAGTGCCCCATGTTTGGTATGGGGGAAGATTTGTGGCACAGGAATCTTCCTACATACGAAGGAGTTTTTAAATATTACTTGTTTGTAAGAAACGATTTGAAACAGAATACTAATAAAGATCCTTCAATATCTCAAATTTTAGAACAAGTTGTTGATAAATTGAAAACAATTTGGGAAAGTGCTTCCGTCCCAATTCTGTCAGACAGGCGAATTGAAACAATGTTCAGAAGCTACCACGAAAAGTATCGTGTCATTATGAAGCCATACCAAAGCAGAAAAAATTCTGAAGCTTACAAAGCAAAGATTGATATGTTCAAAAAGAAGCACACACGAAACTTTTTGACATTGCAGCGTGCAAGTGCAAAGTACTAACACAATGTTCTTGTCCCAAAGAAAAAACGGTTCCAAAGGAAGAAGTGACGTTCCTCTTAGATCAAAGGAGTGAAAGAAAACTGTTTATTGATAGAGTAGATATTACACTCTCAAAGAAAAAAGCATCTACGTTGCTAAGAAAGCAAAAAGAAGCTGTGAGGCTCACCAAAGAATCTTCACAGGAGAAATTGCAGGATACAAATGTTGAATTATCATCATCGACATCAAATAGTGAAAGTGAATCTGGCGAAATATCAGACGATACATTTCCAGAGCCAGTTAGCTCGAAGAGAAAGCTCGAACAACCTGAAGAACAATTATTCAAGAAAAGGAAAACTACAAATCTACCTTCAGTGGCTACTGCTTGTGACAGGACTGCAGTTTCAGATCGAGCTGCAGCATTCATTGTTAGTGCAGTATTGCAAGATATTGGAGAAGTTTCTATTGACAATACATCTGAAGTAGTGGATAGGAGTAAAATCAGAAGAGAAAGACAAAAGAAGAGATCAGAAATTATGAAAGATCAAAATCAGGTCCCAATCAGAGGAATCTATTTTGATGGTCGAAAAGATTCTACACTCTTCCAAGAAAAAAAGAGTCCAAAGTATATCAGAAGAAGGTAACAGAAGAACATATCACTTTAGTGAGAGAACCTGGTTCAGATTATTTGGGCCATTATTCTGTGAATTCTGGATCAGCTGAAGAAATATGTAAAGGAATGTTTGAGTATATTGGAAATAATGACATGAACCTGGAAAACCTTGTTGCCATTGGATGCGATGGTGCAGCAGTCAACACTGGAGAAAAGGGAGGCGTTATAAGGCTTATAGAATTGCAGGTGAAGAAGCCAGTTCAACATTTAGTGTGCCAGCTCCATGCCAATGAATTGCCATTACGCCATTTAGTTGCAAAGCTGGATGGAAAAACATCTGGCCCCCGCGGATTCACCGGTCCTATTGGCAGGGAATTAGAGAACTGTGAGAGTCTTCCTATTGTCGAGTTTGAAAGGATTGATGCTGAGGAACCAACTGTAGACTGTGAAGATCTTAGCACCGACCAAAAATATCTAATTGATATTCATCAGGCCATAACAAAGGGATATTGCTCTCCAGATCTTGCTCATCGTAGTCCAGGCAAAATGGCACATTCACGATGGTTGACTACAGCAAATCGTTTGCTTCGTCTATACGTTTCAACTGTAAGTCCATCTGAGAACCTCATGAACATTGCTTCTTTTATAATGAAGGTCTACATCCCAATGTGGTTTTCTATTAAGCAAAGTACGTCTTTTTGTCAATGGCTCAAAACATGTTTTCAAAACTATTGAACTAACAAGAACACTGAATGACGAAGTAAAGGATATTGTAAACCCTGTCATACAAAGAAATGCATTTTTGCAAATCCAGAAAATATTCTAGCATCAATGATTCATGATGACCGCAGCGCCATAAGAGAATTAGCGTGGAGGCGAATAAAGAAAGCAAGGCAAACAAACAATGAAAAAGTTGTGAGGCGTTTCACAGTACCTGTTATTCAATTTGAAGCTACTGATTATACTGATTTAATTAATTGGCAAAAATGCATTGTCACTGAACCACCTGTGACAAGACACCTGACAGAAAATGAGATTGAAGAATTCATAGAAAACAAGAGTACCCCTCCATTCGAGAAATTCCCTTGTCATACACAAGTAGTAGAAAGAATGGTAAAATTAGTGACTGAAGCATCATCAAAAGTATTTGGATTGAACGCGCGAGATGGCTTCATAAGATCAACACTTCAGTCACGTAAAAAATGCCATCATTCGAAAGTAAAGCTGAATATAAAGTTTAAATAAAACGTTAATAGAAAAAAACATGCGCAAGGATGGGTGGTTGGGAGGGCATGGGTGGAGCTCGACACGCAGCCACCTCCTCGTGGTCAGTTCTGGATTATTTAGATCATTAATCAAAAGAAAATTGATCTAAATAAACTAAGAGCTGCGTAATTCAGTAACTATTTTGGTAATTGGAACACTTAATATATAATAATAACAAGTAAGTTTCAGTTATTGTACTAATGCAGAATATAAGAAAATCATTATATTTCACCTTTTTCGACGGCTTTGTGGCACCTGAAGATATACTTTTCCAGGACTAATATTTATGGACAGTCATTATCTATAGCACCCACATATTTTCCGCACTAGCCATATTTGAATTTCGAAAAAATGTTTAAAAACCTCATTTTCGATCCGCCCAATTGATTAGGAAGCAAGTAATTTTATCGAGGAAAGGCTATCGTTTAATTCTGGATTCAACTTCTTGATAAAAAGGATTCTAAAATTTCGAGATCAAGAGAATTAAAAGCAGACGACAGAGTTGTCGGGTGGTCATGGGTCTCTGAATATTGCCGGATAGCAGAGGATTCAAGAGTGGAATGAGGGCGAGAAGTTCGATAAGAAAAACCCAAATACTTTGAAATCCTAAGTTTTAACTGCAGGGCAGTCTGCCCTACATAGCGACTTTGGCAGGTCGCACATGTATATAGATAAATAACAAAGGATCTCAAAAGCACGGGGAGGCGATCTTTATAGCGAAAGAAAGATTGCAGAGAATTACGATTAGAATTGATAATTATGAAGTCGCATTGAGGGAAGTGTCTGTCGAAAATAGAGTGGACATCTTTATTAAGTTGAAAAGTTAGTTGGTCTAAAAAAGCTAGCGTAAGATAAACCTTCTCTTTCGGAACCGTGGACTGAATTATTTTAGGCGAATATAAGTTATTTAAAAATTTTGAAATTAAAGTCTCAGTGGTCGAAGTGCAATAAAAATTATAGTTAAAAAATCTCTTAAGATACTGAGTTTCTAAGTTAAATGAAGACCAACTTGAACAGAGGTGATAGGCTCTAAAAATAGGACTTTTAATACTAGCCAGCTTAAAACCAAGTGGGATATTGCTGAAAAAATGAGTACCGAGTTGGGTGGTGGTTAGTTTTCTGTATACCCGTGTTGAGAAGCCTGTACTGATTACTTACAGTAACATCAAGAAACGAAATTTTATTGTTTTGTTCTACTTCCAAGGAGAACTTAATATTAGGATGCTTA
Source organism: Bathynomus jamesi (assembly GCA_023014485.1). Classification (NCBI taxonomy): domain Eukaryota; kingdom Metazoa; phylum Arthropoda; class Malacostraca; order Isopoda; family Cirolanidae; genus Bathynomus; species Bathynomus jamesi. The sequence continues at coordinate 918,118 of JAJOZX010000770.1, read as the reverse complement.
GTATTAATGTAATTTGAAAATAAAGGAGCATGATCTTTATGCTTAAAAATAACAAAACAGTCGTCAACATAACGTTTAAATAAAATAGGTTTAAAATCAGGCGGACAACCCGTCAGCCACTTTTCCTCGTGAAAGCAAAGAAAACTATTAGCAAATGACGGACCAAGGGGCGAACCCATTGCCATTCCCTCAGCGTGGTGGAAAAGTTCTTTATTAAAAAAGAAAATGGTATCCTGGACTGATACTTTAAAAGTTTTGAAGACAATTGTTTGCTTCATCCCAAAATGTCATTGGTGGAACCAAACAAAGAATTTATAATATCATAATATCACAAGTTTCTAATACAGTTACATTGGTAAACAAAGACTGAACATCAAAGGAAGCCATGAAACAATCCTTAAATTTCAACTTGGTGACACAATTAACAAACTCAAAAGAATCTCGCAAAGTGAAATGACTACGAGTGAGAGGGTCTATGATAGGGACCAAAAATTTTGCGAGGTTATAACTTGGAGTATTTATGGCTGCAAGAATGGGCCGAAGCGGAACTCCAGGTTTATGGATCTTAGGTAGGCCATAAACAACCCCTGGGTTAGTACCTGAAGCAAAAGCCTATCGTAATAGTTGATTAAAAGCCCATGACTTTTGAGAGAACGTAAAAAGTTGTTGATTCTGTTGTCCAGTTTCACAATAGGTTTAAATGGATCAGTCTGCAGTTTCAAAAACTTGGTAGAATCAGAAAGTAAATTATACATTTTATTTAAATAATCTTGTCTGTCTAAGACAGTGATGGCGAACCTATGACACGCGTGTCAAAGGTGACACGTTGCTGTTTTTTTGTTGACACACCTAAACTGACATTTCTATCGTCCAAAAGTTAAACAAAAACTATAAAGAATGAAATGAAAATCGATCAAATCAAGAGACGTTTTTAATTTCATCTAATTAAATAGGAAATGATTATATATATTTTTTGTAAATAAACATTCAATTCTCTATATTTGATGGCTATTTAATTACATATTACTGTGGTTGGATTTGAATTGAAATAAATTACCATTATAAATAGTATAAAATTAAGCATTAATTTTGGCTGGCAACTCTGAATTATATATTCATAATTCAGAATTGGCAACCCTGATTTCTTCTTTCTCTGTCTTTAGTCGAGCCATGGCGTCGTTTTACACGGGCATTTTGATTTAATGAGTCTAATTAAGTCATTATTAATCACTGTTAAGTCAGTAGACTTATGTTTTTCACTGATCTGTCATTACATCTGAATGAACTCAATATTAAATTACAAGGTTTTGGAAAAACTATTGATGTAATGTTTGGCTTGATCAAAGGCTTTGAAAGCAAGCTCACCATTTTTAAACGTGACTTGGAAAGTAGAAGTTATAAGTACTTTCATAGGTTGAAGAAACATTCTGATGAAATGAAGTGCCAAGACAGAGACGACTTGGAACAAGCTCAAGAACAATTTGTTGAAATTTTAAACTCTATAATTGAGCAGTTTTCAACAAGATTTGTGCAGTTCAGAGAGTTAGAAGGAACAATAAATTTTATAAAATATCCTGATAAAGCTGTTTTTACAAATCTGAAGTTAGATTTGTTTGACTGGTTAGATTTAAATGACTTTGAAATGCAGTTAGCAGAGTTCCAATCCAGCTCTATTTGGAAGCAAAAGTTTATTGATCTTAGATCTGAGTTAGAAACACTCGAGCGAGATCGCTTGCAGGGATCTGTGAATAATAATTCTGACGATGAAATTCTGAAAGTGTGGAACTGGATCCCGGAAACTTTTGACACTCTTAAAAGACTTGCCAAAACTATACTGACAGTTTTTTCATCAACTTATTCCTGCGAAACTTTGTTCTCAACTTTGAATAACATCAAAACGGACAAGAGAAACAGATTGGTTGATGATGTCAGTGCTGCTTGTGTAGCATTAAAATGTACGAATTACACACCTGCTATAAAAGAGCTTTCTTCAAGAGTACAGCAAAAAGAAGACACTAAATAACAGGTAAAATTGTAGTTTTTATTTTAAAACATTTTATTGTCATTTATTTTTATTTTTCCTGTATTGTTCAAATGAGCTAGAATAGATAGTTTTATTATTATAATTGCGATGTTCCTTTGATAACAGTGATCGTTTATGTATGTGACACGCCACTTGAATATGATCACGAAAATTTTTAATTTTTGACACCCAGGGTTGAAAAGGTTCGCCATCACTGGTCTAAGACAACAACACTTTTACCCTTATCAGGATTACAAATAATTACATTTTTATTCCTCCGCAAGTTCGTGAGAACTTTAAAATCACTAAACTAAAAACTGGACACAAAACCTTAAATCTATCAAACTTAGAGTAGAACTTGTTTGCTAAAATCTTATTATCCTCCACTGGATTAGAGTGTTGAAGGAAAGAGAAAAAAAGAGTAATTTGATGGCTGTTAGAAAATCTAGAAGAGGAAGAACCATTGTTGTCCCAAGGCGATATGATGACTAAGCTGATTGATGCAGCATTGCCTGTAAAAATTAAGTTAAGGTGTATATATATCCATTTCATAATTGTAAGGTTAGTGAAAAATTCACTTAATTTAGAGCTAGCATTTTTGGGCTCTTGTGGCATCATTGTTTGGGCACTCTTGTGGCATCATTTTTTGGGGCGCTGCGCGTCTTTTCTACTTGTTTGTGGAATGCCGTACTTACAGGGTGTGGTCTTATAGAGAGCTCTTTTGCAATTCAGTTTGGTTGTTTAGATACAAGATTGTTGCATCGTGCAATAGTGCAGGTTGTGTTGTTGTTGCAAGGTTTAGAAAGAAGACCATAAATAGAGCCCTTTTGTTTTTATCTTAAATTCATGCAACTGAGGCCTAAGGTAGGCCCACATCGAGTCAGCAACCCTGAGGTAGGACCTAATAGGACCTCCAAGTGCGTAAGGTTTTAATTTTAGCTTAACTTGGGCTGTACGTTGAACTGGCCCTTCAGAGCTTGGCCGTTCACGGCTCAGCTGGGATTTTGAACCCAATAAATAAATAAATAACATGGTCCTTCAGGACCGGATTCTAGCCCAAGACTGAGTCAGTGACTATTTTTCGGCAAACTTCTGATTGTGCAAATTGTAGCCCAAGTTAGGCGTAGACGGGTTGTGCATTATTGAGTTAAGGTCCCAGGGTAGAAAGTTTGGTCGCCCAATTGCGAAACTTGGCCACTCATCTGTCGTTGTTTTTGGCCTACATTTTTACCGGTTTGGTTTATTTTGGTTTATTATTGAATTAAGGTCCCAGGGTAGAAAGTTTGGTCGCCCATTTGTGAAACTTGGACACTTGTCTGTCGTTGTATTTGGCCTACATTTTTACCGGTTTGGTTAATTTTGGTTTATTATTGAATTAAGGTCCAAGGGTAGAAAGTTTGGTCGCCCAATTGCGAAACTTGGACACTTGTCTGTCGTTGTTCTTGGCCTACACTTTTACCGGTTTTGTTAATTTTGGTTTATTATTCGTAGGCGAAGGTTGCAGACTTCGGTGCGCCAGTTACTTGGGTGGAAAATTTGGTATTCCATACTGGTGGTTGGTCAGTACCCCACCCAGCAATTCAGTTTATTTAAAAAAAGCAAAATTTGCGTTTGATCAGTTTGGTTAAGTTTTTTGCCAATTCAGCTCATTTGTCATTGGGCCCAATTGTTGTTTGCATTGAAGATGAGTGCATCTGAATTGAACAAGTTTAAAAAAAGGAGAAGCGCCTACAAAGGTCTAATTACAAAGGTCATTGCCACTATAGATTCTGCCATAGAGCAAGAGGATTTAAGCTTAGTGACTGTGCAGCTTTCCATATTAGAAACTAAAAAGGTTGCTCTAAGTGAAGTAAATGTTAAAATTGAGGCTCTTATAGAAGAGGATGAAATAGAAAATAACATAATTTACTTTAAAGAGATTATTGATGATATAATTAAAGTAGGCCACCGAGCAAAAGAGTTTAGCAGCTCAGTACAGTTAGAGACCAGGTCTAATAATGAAACACAACACTCAACAAATGGTGTTTGTGAAGTTAAGGTTAACAGATCTGCAGTTCAATTACCGAGGCTTGTACTCAAAACATTTTCTGGGAGTATCCAGGAATGGCAAGGATGGGCAGACAGTTTTCAATCAGCAGTTCATTCTAGTCAAGAGTTAAGTGCGGTGGAGAAGTTTAATTATTTGCAGCCCCTCTTGGAAGGGGAGGCAGCAAAGACAATAGCAGGATTAGCATTAACAGAGGCTAATTATACTGTGGCTTGGGATATGTTAAAGAAACGGTTTGGTAAGCCAGAGATCTTAATTAAAAGCCACCTCCGTGAACTTTTAGCTATACCTCCTGTTAATAATCCCAATAGTGTCAAGGAGTTACGGCAGTTATATGATGAATTTGAAGTTAGAACTAGGTCCCTGGACAACTTGGGTGTAGGAATGGAAAGGTATGGTATAATGTTGGTTACTATACTGGAGTCTAAATTGCCTAGCTCAATTTTGCTTGAATTAAGTAGGGGACACTCCACAGAACATGTGTACATCCCCCTTCAGCAGATGTTAAGTCTTTTAGGCACAGAATTAGCAAGACGAGAGGGAACTGAGTTTGCACAGTGGGATTTTAAACAAGGGGACAAAGGCAGGCACAGCACCAAGGTTTCTACAAAAAGGAATAGCCCAGGTACAGTGTCAGCTCTACATGCATCTTCTCAGAATAAATTAAAGGGATTCAAGGAATGCATATTTTGCGAAGGCAACCACAAGTCATATAAATGTGAGGTGGCTGAGGCTTTACCTTTTGAGGAGAGAAAGGACAGGGTAACTAAGTCCACAGCATGTTTTAAATGTTTTTTGAAAGGTCACAGAGCAAGGTTTTGTAATTTTAAAATTTTGTGCAAAAAATGTCATGGCAGGCATCAGCCATTATTGTGTGAAAACACTCCTAGTAGGCCTACCCCAGAAGTAGAGACATCAGTGGCACATGCCACTGCTATGAAAGGGAGTAAAAGTAAAGGGGGATTATTGCAAACAGCTGCAGCCTTATTAATTGGGAATGATGGAGAAGCTACTGTAAGAGTGTTGTTTGATAGTGGTAGCCAGTGTAGCTTTATTAAGACCAGAATCTCCAGAAAATTGAAGTTTAAAGAACTTAAGAGGGAAAATTTTAGAATTTCTGGGTTTGGGGGTTCCGTTCAAAACCGAACCAAATTTAAGAAGGTAGAAATTCTGGTTAAGGGGTTGTTACCACAAAGTCCCACTATCAAGGTCCAAGCTGTAGAGATTGAGGAACTTTGTGCTCCAGTCACTACTTGTTTAGATATGGCATGTGTCCAAGAATTGCAAGTTAAAGGAATTAATTTGGGCAATAAATAAGGGGATTGGAACAACTGGCCGCGGCCAACTAGCCGCAGCCCAACTCACCACGGCCAACTCGCCGTAGCCAACTGGCCGCGGTGGCCAGATTTTATAATTTATAATTTTATAATTTTAAATTTTTTATTCTAAATATAATAAATAGTACACACAAGTTACTGTATTAACAAAACTACACTATATGTGTCAATATGATGGTGTTTGGCAACTCTTAATTATTATGCTATTTGGCAACTCTTAAAGGGAGGTGTAACCAAGATGGTGTTAGTATTGTAAACTAGTTGTGCACGAACCCTTCGATAATGGCATCAGCGATTCTCTCACAGCGAGGAAAAAATAAGTTTATAAGTGATGGATATCTATATGTTTTCGATAAAGTCGGTGCTGATCAGGTCACACAATTTTGGAGATGTGAAAGGAGGAGGCAATGCAAAGCGCGAATTCATGTAAAGAATGGAGAAATAGTCAAATATATCAACGTTCATTCACATGCTGCCGACGCAGCTCAAGTGGAAAAAGAAAAAACTATTACAAAAATAAAATCCCAGGCTGCTGAAACGGTAGAAGAAACGTCTCAAGTTCTCAATGAATGTTTAGATAATCTGACGGAAGCATGTCAAGGGGTCATGCCCAATCAATGAGCTCTACGAAAACTTGTGCGAAGGAAAAGGAACGAGCTGACAGCATATCCTGCCAATCCTGCCAAGTTAGAAGACCTGGTAATTCCTGATATTTTTCAAACTTATGAATCTGAAAAATTTCTTCTTGGCGACAGTGGTCATGCGTCATGCAAAATTATTATATTTGGAAGGCAAAGAAATGCAACTTTACTAAAAGAATCCCAAAAGTTCTTTGTTGATGGAACGTTCAAAATTGCACCTCCCCTTTTCTCCCCAAGTCTATGTCATTCTTGTAGAAATGCACGGTAGTATTCATCCAGTTCTACATATATGCCCTAATTCCCAATAAATTACGTTCCACCTATGACAAATTACTTAGTATGGTTTTAGAAATTCAACCCGAATGCCATCCAGAAACCATCTACTGCGATTTTGAGGTAGCAAATTTCAAAAGCCTTCAAGAACATTTCCCAAATGCTGAAATTAGGGGATGCTTTTTTCATCTTACGCAAAACTTGTACAAGAAACTGACATCTTTTGGACTTTCTCGGCTATATAAGAACGACGCAAATTTTGCTTTGTAAGCTAAAATGATCAGTGCGCTTGCATTTGTTCCAACCGAATATATGACTGAAGCAATTGAAAGTCTTGCTGATGAGCTTCCAAATGAACTTCAACTACTTCTCGATTGGTTTGAAGACAACTATGTTGGCAGAAGGAACAGAAGGGGTAATGCCAGACGTCCTCCACTTTTTCCACAGGAAATGTGGAATGTTTATCAACGCTGCTTGAATGACGAAGACAGGACTAACAATCACGCAGAAGCTGCGCACCGAAGACTGCAAAATGAACTTGGAATGCAACATCCTACGATTTGGAAATTTATTGATGGTTTGAAAAAAGTTCAACGAGGAAGAGATCTATATTACGAGCAGCTGATTGCAAGGCAAAATCCTCCAGTCAAGTTAAAAAAATTCAGAGAAGCAGATGCAAGGATAAAATCAGTTGTCAGTAAATTTGACAGTCGAAATTTTGTTGAATACCTTAGGGGAATTGCCCATAACTTTTCATAGATATTTGCATTTTTATCCTTATTTTATTTTTTTTACTCCAATAAAGTACTTTCATAAAGCAATTTTAACACACTTGTTATATTACACAATTTTCATAAAAAAAAAAAAAAAAATTCTATATCACGGCGAGTTGTCTTATTCCCTATATCTGCGGCCAGTTGGCTACGGCGAGTTGGCCGTGGTGAGTTGGGCTGCGGCTAGTTGGCCGCGGCCAGTTGTCCTAGACCCAATAATAAGTTTGAAGGAACAGAAGATATTAGTCTTTTGATTGGAGCTGACTATTATTGGGACTTCATCACTGGTAATATTGTCCGCACATCTCGAGGCCCGGTAGCTATTGAAAGTAAGCTAGGCTGGATGCTACATGGTAGCTGTTGCAATGAAATGGAAGTTAAGGCTCTTTTTGTTAAGATTGAGGAGAACAGCCATGGTTTGGAAAGGCATTTGAAAGCGTTTTGGGAACTTGAATCCATTGGCATAAAGGACAAACATGCAAGTACAGTGAACAATGATGTTTTAGAGCAATTTGAAAAAGGGACTGGGTTTAGAGATGGTTGCTATGAAGTTGGCCTCCCTTGGAAGGATTCTTGGAAACCCGGTTCAAACCATCAGCTAGCTAATCGGAGGTTGGAGACTTAATTGTACAGGCTAAGAAAAAATGAGGAGTTGTTAATTGAATACAATGAGGCCATCCTAAGCTATGTAAGGGAGGGCTATGCTGAAAGGGTGCAAGGTGAGCTGGTGAGCCAGGAGGCACATTATCTGCCACACCATGCAGTGGTACGGCGAGACAAAACTACCACCAAACTGAGGGTAGTTTTTGATATGCTCAGCCAAGGACAAAGGTGGTGTGTCCTTGAATGACTGTTTGGATGCTGGGCCAAATTTAAATGCAGATTTATTTTCCTTGTTACTGAGATTCAGGTTTGGTAGAGTAGCATTGACTGCAGATGTGAAGCAAGCCTTTTTGCGGATAAAGTTAAAACCAGAGGACAGAGATGCAGTAAGGTATCTGTGGGTGGATACGAAAGACTTGTTGGAAAATGAACCTAAGGTTCAAGCATATAGAATGAAGTCAGTGTTGTTTGGCCTCAGCTCTAGTCCATTTCTGTTGGCAGCTACTATGCAGTACCATTTTAAGAAATATTCTGAAGTCTATCCTAACACTATTGAACACATAAGAAAAAATTTTATGTTGATGATTTGCTGTGTTCCGTGGATAATACAGAAATGGCTAAACAGATATTCATGGAGGCTAGAGCTATAATGAGGGAGGCTGGCATGGAGCTTAGAAAATGGCAGACCAATCATTCTCAATTACAAGAGTTTATGAGTCAGTCCTGTGTAGTACCTGATGCAGCAGAAAGTATTGAGGATTCTGGTATTAAGGAGTTGTGGGCAATAGACGCAAAAGTGCTAGGCATTGTTTGGCAGCAAGGAGATGATTTGTTTACCTTCAATGGGAAATCTTTAGTAGAGCTGGCTGAGAATGAGACAAGGTGGACAAAACGTACAGCTCTTAGTTTGGCTTCAAAGGTCTTTGATCCTTTTGGATTCCTGGCTCCATTTGTGATAAAGTCAAAAATTTGGTTTCAGAGCCTCTGGGAAATTGGACTTGGTTGGGACCAAGAGTTACCTGATCATATGGTTGTAAGGTGGAAATATTGGTTCAAAGAATTGGCACATCTTGGAGACATTGAAATCCCAAGATGGTACTTTGGAGAGTTGAACAATAGTCCAGACAATTTGGAGCTGCACATCTTTTGTGATGCAAGTGAGGAAGCCTATGCAACTTGTATTTATATAAGATGCACATTGCAAGAGGAAGTAAGTTGCAGGTTGGTTGCTGCAAAGAGCAGAGTAGCACCTTTGAAAAGGCTTTCTGTTCCAAGGTTGGAATTGATGGGTGCAGTTATTGCTAGTCGGCTTGCAGTTACAGTGCAAAAGTCTTTGGCCCTCTATGAAATTCCAAGCTATTATTGGACAGACTCCACTATAGTTTGGCACTGGTTAAGAAGCCAGGCAAGGAAATGGAAACCATTTGTTGCCAATAGGGTGGAGGAAATTCAAGCGCACACAGATCCCAAGCAATGGAAGCATTATCCAGGCACCCAAAACCCCGCTGATTTACCAACACGAGGAATTTCAGTGAAAGATCTTGCTCAGTCAAGTTTCTGGTGGAATGGGCCAGAGTGGCTAAAACTTGGAAGTGAAAACTGGACTTCTAATCAGCCTATTGTAGGAGAATGCCAGGCTGAAGAAGCATGGGTGAGTGAGGTGAGAAAACGCACTGTGAACAGTTGTCAAGTTATGCAGCAGGACCCCATATTGAGGCTTGAGGACATTAGCAGTCTGAAAAGGTTGTTAAGAGTGACAGCATGGGTATATAGATTTACCAACAATATTAAGGGAGAAACAAGAAGGGAAGGAATTCTGAAAAGTAAGGAGATTCAACAAGCCAGGAAATACTGGGTGGTATATGTGCAGAAGGAAAAATTTGGTGAAGAGAGGAAATTGCTCACCAGTCGTCCATTACAGGTTCTACCAACACATTCTGCACTTAAGGGTTTGGATGTGTTTTTGGATCAGGATTTATTGAGAGTAGGAGGTAGACTACAGTTTTCTGGGCTTCCAGAGGAGAAAAGACATCCAATTTTGCTACCTTCTGGGGGGCACTTTGTGGACCTATTGATCCTGGATACTCATCATAAGCTGTTACATGCTGGAGTTAAAGAAGTGATAATAGAGATCAGACAACAGTTTTGGATTCCCAAAATTAGACAAGTAGTAAAAAAGTTCTTGCATAAATGTGTGGTTTTCAAGCGTTGGAGTGCAAAGCCTTATTATGAAAAGGTGGCTCCACTTCCAAGAGAACGGTGTGTCTATACTGCCCCATTTGATGTAGTGGGAGTAGACTTCGCAGGTCCAGTCTATGTGTATGAGCAAGGGGAGTCTAACAAAGGTTATATATGTCTTTTCACATGTGCTACCACCAGAGCAATCCATTTGGAGTTGGTAAGCAACTTAAGTAGTGATGTATTTCTTTTGGCCTTTAAAAGGTTTGTGAACAGAAGGGTTTCCCAAATAAAATCATATCGGATAATGCAAAAACCTTCAAAAAGGCTGCAAAGGAACTCCAAGAAGTTTGGTCCTTGCTAAAAGAGGAAGGATTCCAATCCTACCTTTCACACCAAGGGGTGCAGTGGGAGTTTATTGTTGAGAGAGCACCATGGTGGGGAGGATTTTGGGAAAGGCTAGTGAGAAGTGTAAAGTGTCCATTAAAGAAACTTTTAGCTAATGCTCATTTGAGCAAAGAAGAATTCTGCACTGTTTTATGTGAAGTAGAAGCAATGGTGAACAGTAGGCCTATCACTTTTGTTTATAACAGTATGCAGGATGCAGAGCCATTGACACCAAATCATTTTCTTTGTGGTAAACGATTAACATCAAGCCCCAGTGTGCCAGAAGACTTGCAGCCTATCCAGAGCACTCAAGAAGAGTTAACCAGACGGTTCAGGTACCTTGAAGAGATACAAGATCAGTTATGGAAGAGGTGGCAGATGGAATACTTGCCAGAACTCAATTATTACCCATCAGGCAAGGTAAAGGGCTCCAATGCAAATTGTATCAAGGGGGGAGAAGTGGTAATGATTGGGGATGAAAGACCAAGGCAATGCTGGAAGCTTGGTATAATTGAAGAGTTGTTTGTTGGCAAAGACAATTTAGTTAGGTCTGCACTGGTAAAGACTTCAGGAGGAAAGTTAAAGAGACCTATACAAAAACTCTATGCTTTAGAAATCAGCAAAAACACAGATAGTCAAGATGAAACATTTGAGTTATAGCCTCATGGAGAAGGCTTGGCTAATCTTGCAGAAGGTAATGACAACAATGCCTCTTTGGTGGGGAGTGTTAGAAAATCTAAAAGAGGAAGAACCATTGTTGTCCCAAGGCGATATGATGACTAAGCTGATTGATGCAGCATTATTTAGAGCTAGCATTTTTGGGCTCTTGTGGCATCATTGTTTGGGCACTCTTGTGGCATCATTTTTTGGGGCGTTGCGCGTCTTTTCTACTCGTTTGTGGAATGCCGTACTTACAGGGTGTGGTCTTATAGAGAGCTCTCTTGCAATTCAGTTTGGTTGTTTAGATACAAGATTGTTGCATCGTGCAATAGTGCAGGTTGTGTTGTTGTTGCAAGGTTTAGAAAGAAGACCATAAATAGTGCCCTTTTGTTTTTATCTTAAATTCATGCAACTGAGGCCTAAGGTAGGCCCACATCGAGTCAGCAACCCTGAGGTAGAACCTAATAGGACCTCCAAGTCCGGAAGGTTTTAATTTTAGCTTAACTTGGGCTGTAGGTTGAACTGGCCCTTCAGAGCTTGGTCGTTCACGGCTCAGCTGGGATTTTGAACCCAATAAATAAATAAATAACAATGGCAAAGCTTCTCAAAACAAAAAAAATAACGACAAAAAATTAAGCTTAAAAATGGGAAGCTTAAAATCCACTCCGAAGAATAAATTTTTTTTCTTCAGTAGATAAAACCTTATTGGAAAACTTAGAAATAATTTCATCTCTATTAAGATTAAGAACAAAGTTTAAACCCAACTGTTGAAGCTTAGAATTTTGACGGGTTAGTGAGGTGACATAGAATTTTCATACATACCTCGAAATACACCTATTTAAAATAATGAAATCAAGGCAAGACACGTCAGACTTCAAATGTTGTGACAACGTGAGCAATTTATTACCCAATTTTAAAACAAGCTTACGTTTTGAGTCCAACTCGAGGGAAAGAAGTTTACTTGTCCAAGAACGATAAAGTTCACTGTGCATCAAAGATTTCTTATATCTATCGTTTAAAACGAATAAATTGGAGTACATAACTGTAACCTTTGCAAATTGTCAAGAAACGAGCGCCCAATTTTGCCTTCTCCAGCTTCTTGGAAACCCCTTCGAGGGCACGGAATCGTCGCACAGTGTCTTCATTGTATCTTTTACGAAGAGTGGTTATGATAGAAGTGTTCTTCGGGAACCTTATCCTCAATAGGATTATAAAGACAAGAGATACGACTCTCAACATTTATTCGCCAAACATTTCGGTCCACTCAGGGGCCATCTTCAGTGACTACATGAACGCATCTAAAGACAATAAAATATATAACTAAAGTAAATACAAATGTCATAAAAATATACTATACATAATACAATAAGCAAATAGTTAAAAATAGCTTTAAAAAAAAGAAAAAATTATCTGGAACAGTAAGAATAAAACAATGAAAGTTAAACCCATTAAAAATAAAACAAAAAATAAAAAATTTTAAATTTAAAAAATTTTAAAATTTTAAAATTTTTTTAAAAAGGAAGTAACCTGGATAGTAAGAATTGCAAATAACAACTGGAGAGAAAAAAAAAGGAAAGGAGAAAGAACCTAAGTTACTGCATTGTAATGAAAAGGTGGTAGTTGGTTGATTAGGAAGCAAGTAATTTTATCGAGGAAAGGGTATCGTTTAAATCTAGATTCAACTTCTTCATAAAAAGGGATTCTAAAATTTTGAGATCAAGAGAATTAAAACCAGACGACAGAATCGTAAAGGAGTCTTGGGGGCACGGGTGGTCATGGGTCTCTGAGTGATGCCGGATAACAGAGGATTCAGGAGTGGAAAGAGGGCGAGAAATTCGATAAGAAAAACCCAAATGCTTCGGAATCCTAAGTTTTAACTGCAGGGCAGTCTGGCCGACATAGCGACTTTGGCAGGTCGCACATGTACAGTATATAGAGAAGTAACAAAGAATCTCAAAAGCAAGGGGGGGTGATCTTTATGGCGGAAGAAAGATTGCAGAGAATTAGGATTAGAATTGATAATTATGAAGTCGCATTAAGGGAAGTGTCTGTCCAAAATAGAGTGGACATCTTTATTATGTTGAAAAGTTAGTTGGTCTAAAAAAGGAAGCTTAAGATAAACCTTTTGTTTCGGAACCGTGGACTGAATTATTTTAGGCGAATATAAGTTATTTAAAAATGTTGGATTTTAAACTTCCCATTTTTAAGCTTGATTTTTGTCGTTATTTTTTATGTTTTGAGAAGATTTGCCATCAAATTAGTCTTTTTCCTTGTTTCCTTCAACACTCTAATCCAGTGGAGGATATTAAGTTTTTAGCAAACAAGTTCTACTCTAAGTTTGATAGATTTAAGGTTTTTGTACAGTTTTTAGTTTAAGTGATTTTAAAGTTCTCACGAACTTGCGGAGGAAAAAAATGTAATTATTTGTAAGCCTGATAAGGGTAAAGGTGTTGTTATCTTAGACAGACAAGATTATTTAAATAAAATGTATAATTTACTTTCTGATTCTACCAAGTTTTTGAAACTGCAGACTGATCCATTTAAATATATTGTGAAACTGGACAACAGAATCAACAACTTTTTACGTTCTCTCAAAAGTCGTGGGCTTTTAATCAACAATTACGATAAGCTTTTTGCTTCAGGTACTAACCCAGGGGTTGTTTATGGCATACCTAAGATCCATAAACCTGGAGTTCCGCTTCGGCCCATTCTTGCAGCCATAAATACTCCAAGTTATAACCTCGCAAAATATTTGGTCTCAATCATAGACCCTCTCACACGCAGTCATTTCACTTTACGAGATTCTTTTGAGTTTGTTGATTGTGTCACCAAGTTGAAATTTAAGGATTGTTTCATGGCTTCCTTTGATGTTCAGTCTTTATTTACCAATGTAACTGTATTAGAAACTTTTGATATTATGATATTATAAATTCTTTGTTTGGTTCCACCAATGACATTTTGGGATTAAGCAAACAATTGTTTCCAAACTTTTAAAGTTATCAGTCCAGGATACCATTTTCTTTTTTAATAAAGAACTTTTCCACCAGTACGAGGGAATGGCAATGGGCTTGCTCCTTGGTCCGTCATTTGCTAATAGTTTTCTTTGCTCTCACGAGGAAAAGTGGCTGAGGGGTTGTCCGCCTGATTTTAAACCTATTTTATTTAAACGTTATGTTGACTATTGTTTTGTTATTTTTAAGCATAAAGATCATGCCCCTTTATTTTCAAATTACATTAATACTAAGCATCCTAATATTAAATTCTCTTTGGAAGTAGAACAAAACAATAAAATTTCGTTTCTTGATGTTACCGTAAATAAACATAGTACAGGCTTCTCAACACAGGTATACAGAAAACCAACCACCACCCAACTCGGTACTCATTTTTTTAACAATATCCCACTTGGTTTTAAGCTGGCTAGTATTAAAAGTCGTATTTTTAGAGCCTATCACCTCTGTTCAAGTTGGTCTTCATTTAACTTAGAAATTCAGTATCTTAAGAGATTTTTTAACTGTAATTTTTATTGCACTTCGACCATGAGACTTTAATTTCAAAATTTTTAAATAACTTATATTCGCCTAAAATAATTCAGTCTACGGTTCCGAAAGAGAAGGTTTATCTTAAGCTTCCTTTTCAGACCAACTAACTTTTCAACTTAACAAAGATGTCCACTCTATTTTGGACAGACACTTCCCTCAATGAGACTTCATAATTATCAATTCTAATCGTAATTCTCTGCAATCTTTCTTCCGCCATAAAGATCGCCTCCTCGTGCTTTTGAGATCCTTTGTTATTTATTTATATACACGTGCGACCTGCCAAAGTCGCTATGTAGGGCAGACTGCCCTGCAGTTAAAACTTAGGATTTCAAAGTATTTGAGTTTTTCTTATCAAACTTCTCGCCCTCTTTCCACTCTTGAATCCTCTGCTATCCGGCATCATTCAGAGACCCATGACTACCCGTACCCCAAGGACTCCTTTACAATTCTGTCGTCTGCTTTTAATTCTCTTGATCTCAAAATTTTAGAATCCCTTTTTATGAAGAAGTTGAATCCAGAATTAAACGATAGCCTTTCCTCGATAAAATTACTTGCTTCCTAATCAACCAACTAACACCTTTTCAATACAATGCAGTAACTTAGGTTCTTTCTCCTTTCCTTTTTTTTTCTCTCCAGTTGTTATTTGTAACTCTTACTATCCAGATTAGTTCCTTTTTAAAATTTTTAAAATTTTAAAATTTTAAAGATTTTAGTTTTTTGTTTTATTTTAAATGAGTTTAACTTTTATTGTTTTATTCCTACTGTTCCTGATATTTCTTTTGAAACTATTTTTAACTATTTGCATATTGTATTATGCATAGTATATTTTTCTGACATTTGTATTTACTTTAGTTATATTTTTGATTGTCTTTAGAGGCTTTCATGTATTCACTGAAGTTGGCCCCTGATTGGACCGAAACGTTTGGCGAATAAATCTTGAAAATAGTATCTCTTGTCTTTATATTCCTATTGAGGATAAGGTTCCCGAAGGACACTTCTATCGTAACTATATATATATATATATATATATATATATATATATATATTCGTGTGTGTGTCTATTAGGGTTATGACTTTTTAATTTTTTGTCATAAATATTCTTTCCTGTATCATCAATCGATGAACTTTTGCTTGAAAACAATAAAAAAGGGCCCAATTCTTCAGAATTAAAAAAAAATGTCACCCCGAAAGCAAATACAGTATATTAGTATATTCGAGACAGCTGCATTGCACCATTCTAGATTGGTTACCTGATGATTATCATAAATTGTCCAATATCTTGCAACAATACCAAAAAGCACTAAATACTCTGGAAAATCACTGGAACAGAGACCCATCTGCAATAGCTATACCAAGGAGCAACCAATATTTATTATTTTCTTAATTTTTTATTTTTTATTTTGGGGTGAAGTTTTTTCAAAATATATCGAAAAAACTGTTATTTTCATTGTCAGGGGGCAAACGTTCATCGATTTATGATACAGGAACATGAGGTTATAAAAATGTCATAACCCTAGTGTCTATATTGTATACTGTTAATGGTATGATTATGTTCATAAGCTGAAAAGGTTCATATGACTTGAACTTGAAGCATAAAATAGCATAATGTTCGCTTGACCGCTTCTTTCCCTTATGAGATGCAATTCGTAGCAATACTTCTCTACCTGAGTAAAAAAATTATGATCAAAGGTGAAATAAAATAAAAACACAAGTACTGAAACATGCAACAATAACAACAACTAGGCATCGTTAGAGGAAACAATAAATTAGACATAATGTTAAAAGATTAGAGTCGAGTTGCCAACTGTTTTATAATGCGAAGAGGTTTGAAATCAAATGTTTAACTTAAATAATCGTTTACATATATAATAATAATAATAATAATAATAATATATTGTTTAAGCGTATATTTAGAAAACGGTTTCGATGTTTCCAAATCTATATGAACATGCATGACTACACTAGTTTTTGTTAACACAAATGTATTGAGCATTTATTGGGTTTAAAGTTGCATTACACGGCTGGATGTATGTTTGATTTAGTGCTAACATTTTTTAAAATTTATCTTAGAGATGTATAGCTTAGAACAACAATTTATCTGGCTGAAAAATATGACAGTGAATGAAGACGTACAGATATTTGGACTTATGAAATATAAATTACAAGTATGTGCGTTATCACCCTAGTCTTTTTAAAATGTCATATATATATATATATATATATATATATATATAGTAGTGTGGCTGAAAAATGGACGAGTGCAGAGCAATTGTAATGTCGATCCTGTGATTGCTAGTGCCAAACCCCTTTCCTCCCTTGTTGCAAGGTACCAACCCCCAACCCCCAGGGTGCCAAAAAAAGGGAGAATTCCCCAGCAAGTTAGGGGAGTCCCCCTAACCTAAGAGACTTTGGGGGAGATGTTGGGACGGCCTCAACCCCTAAAGGGGTATACCTAACCTAAGGAGGAAGAGAGAAAGAGAGAGAGAGAACATCTTCTCACCAGGGCATCCAGGTACATAATGAGAGTTCAGGGTAGCCTCATCGGGCTTAGAAGTGTCTTTCAGCCAGTTGGTATAGAAGCCATTGCCTGCCAGGCATATCAGCCAATTGGCACAGTATATATATATAAATATATATATATATAAACTTTTGAGCAGCCATTTACTCTAAACGCGCACACACACACACACACACACACACACACGCACACACGCACGCACACACTTCCCGATTATATATAAGTACGTTCATAGATCTTCAATATAGAAGTTAAACTCGGAAACAACGCCCTCCGTCATCAACGAATGTACCACCCAATCTTGTTTATAGACGTACTGAAAGCCACCAACTATATATATATATAAAACTTGTTTTCGCTTGAAACTCGGAGGCTGCGCGGTCAACTGATCGAGGTTTTCAAGCTCTTACGCGGGTTGAACGATGTCGATTTTAGAAGTATGTTTAGTTTAAATGATAACCCAACTCGCAACAATGGTTGGAAGTTGGATTTGAAACGGTTTAGGACTAGTGTGTGGGAATTACTTTACGTATAAGATCTGTGACACATGGAACAGGTTACCTTCGGAAGTTGTGAACAGTTCCTCTGTGGATCAGTTCAAGAAAAGGTTAGACCAAATCTTGCACACTATTTGAGTGTGTACAAAATTTTCCCCGGCACCCGTTGCCATTGGTACCTCCTCGGTATGGGCCGCAAGGCCTTTTGAGGTACTTCTTTTCCTTGTAACTCCATCTCCATCTCCAACTCCAACTCCAACTCCATCTCCATCTCCAACTCCATCTCCAACTCCATCTCTCTCTCTCTCTCTCTCTTTTTGCCCATGTTAATAGCAGAAAGCCAATTAAAAATTCTGTAGGCCCCTTAAAAGATAGAAATGCCGTACTGAAATTCGGTGATAAAGATATAGCTAATACGTTAAACGAGTTCTTCATTACAGTCTTCACGGAGGAAGACACAATAGAAGTGCCAAGTCCTCGGATTACATATGACGGTGACCAGCCCGTAGAGACCATAAGTTTTACGAGAAATGAGGTACAGCAATTAATTGATAAGATGAACAAATACAAATCACCTGGCCCCGACTTATTTCTTCCAAGAGTATTAAAAGAGGTTAGCCACAAGGTTGTTGACAACTTAGTAACCATATTCAAACAATCAATCGAGTTAGGGAAAGTTCCAACCGACTGGAAGTTAGCAAATGTAACCCCAATCTTTAAAAAGGGTGATAGGGAAAATCCTTGTAATTATCGCCCGATCAGTTTAACATCAGTTGTCGGCAAACTGTTGGAATCCATCATTACAAAACGTATTGTGTATCATCTTGAATCTAACAATCTAATTTTTATTTCAACATGGATTTAGGCGACATAAGTCCTGTCTGACAAACCTGTTAGATTTTTTCCATAATATGCATACACTGTACGATGCAAGTAGGAAATAGATATAGTGTATCTCGACTTTCAAAAAGCCTTTGACAAAGTTCCTCACGCAAGATTGATGGCTAAAGTCAAAGGACTAGGAATCACCGGGCTCGTTTCCAACTGGATTGAGGAGTGGTTAAAAGATAGAAAGCAGAGAGTGGTAATAAATGAAGTGGCTTCGGAGTGGGCGCCCGTCACCAGTGGTGTCCCACAGGGTTCCGTTCTGGGTCCTTTACTTTTTATCATCTATATTAACGATATAGACGTCGGGCTTCTAAGTACAATCTCCAAATTTGCAGACGATACGAAATTAGGAAGTAGTGTAGGTACTGAGGAGGGCGTAAGAACGCTTCAGAACGATCTTGACAGGTTGGGCGAATGGTCTGCTACTTGGCAGATGCCATTCAACTTGGACAAATGTAAGGTAATGCATATAGGTTATAAGAACCCGAAGACCGATTACTCTCTCTTGGGAAGGAACTTGACTGAGACCGATCTAGAGAAAGACTTAGGAGTCGATATCAGCAATGATCTGAAACCGTCAAAGCACTGTGCAGAAGTCGAAAAGAGGGCCTTAAAAATATTAGATTATATTAAAAGACAGTTCCAGTTTCGGAACAAGGAGACTGTAATGTCTCTTTATAATTCACTAGTCAGACCTCAACTGGAATACTGTGAGCAGTTTTGGTCTCCATCCCTCAGAAAGGACATAGAAAGGTTAGAAAGAGTACAAGCAAGGACTACAAAATTGATCCTTTCAATGAGAATGCAAAGCTACCAACGGAGTTTGGAGCGCCTAAATCTGTTTACCTTAGAGACCAGGAGGATGCGGGGTCAGCTTATTCAAGTCTTCAAGATGCTCAATGGAATAGATAGGGTAGATTACAAGAACTTATTCTCACTTAATGCCAATCCGACAAGAAATAATGGGTTTAAACTGGAACTAAAGATATTTAGGACCTCTCTCTGCGGGAATTTCTTTTCCTATAAAATAGTTAATATCTGGAACCAACTTCCCTCAGAGGTTGTTTCCAGTCAAAGTGTAAATGTGTTTAAAAATATGCTAGACAAAGTACCGAATTCTCTCATAGTTTAAGACTAAAACATAACATAACTCTGCAGGAGTTCGCTTGCACGGTGTCTGTGAGCATGCTAAATATAAAGCTAATTATATATCCTCCACTTTCCTGTAAAATTTTCTTGGCTACTTTTCCAGGGTCAAGGTATTTTCTTTAACCTTTTTCCGTACCTGCCTCTGGCAGGGAGGGAGCGGAGGGTGGGGAGAGAGCCTTCTACTTTTCTATCCAGTTTTCTACTACTGCTAGGATAATCGAAAGAAAAATAAACTTGTTTAATAACAGGAACCTCCCAGAGTGGACCGGAAGGTCTTTGAGGCTTCCTCTTGTCCTTGTAACTCCTTGTAACTCTCTCTCTCTCATATTATATATATATATATATATATATATATATATATATGATAAGAATGAACATTTTTTAAATTTGACGCATAAATTAGACATTTTAAAGTAATCACATTATAAATATAATGAATAATCTTTACTAAAATTATGAAATGTGATTTAAACTGACTACCTCTCTCTCTCTGATATATATATATATATATATATATATATATATATATGTAAGTTATGAAAAGAAGAACCAACACAACAGCAAACATTTTCGTTTATTTTTGTACTTCAGACGTTTCGACAAATCTTTTGTTATCATCAGTGAATTATAAATCTTCAAACCTTAAAACAAAAATAAGAATGAATAATTAAAATTAAATCAATACAAAAGAAAATTAAAATCATTAAAATTAAATTAAATTAAAATTACCTCATCCGGTAAATACACAAGCATTACGTCAACCCCCATATGCGGCAGATACTGAGAAAAAAACTGTATGGTCAGTTACATTGGAAGGTATGAAAGTAGGTTGGTTGGTTAGTCGGAAGAGCTGTAATTTGTAAGATGAAGTATTGTTGTTAATAGAGGGTTTGTTTCTATTGATGTAAAGGGTGTCAGGAAATGATTGCCCCCCCCCCCTGTACAGAAGAAACTGAAAGGAATAGAAAAAAACAGACAAAACTACGCTAAAGAGCGTTTAATTTTGAATAAAAAACACTTGTTTTAATATCGGGTGTTGCCCCCATTTGCAGCTCTGACGGCCATTAATCGACGGGGGTATGATCCCAGAAGTGTCTCAAAGAGATCGGTATCATGACTCATTTCTTCAAGGACTTCGTTGATCTTTGCAGTCATAATTTCTGTTGAATACCGATTCTGAAGGGGTTGTTCCAGCATTAAGGACTCCACCCGATCCTTCATGATGGATCCGACATGTTCACAGACATTAAGATCGGGAGAATCGCCAGGCCATTCATTATTTCCGAAAAAATCAATGTTATTGTCCTTAAGCAGTTGTTGAGTCGCAAGTGCTTTCATACAGGGGACTTTGTCGTGAAGAAAGGTTGCCTGTTCAACATCCAAAACACACTCGGGGTCTTTCAAAAACGGAATTACATGTTGGGCTAAAATTACATTTCGAAAATAAGGCCCATCCCAACTGCTTCCTCTTGGTTTGATAACCCAGATGAGCTTCCGAATAGAGAACATAATGAAAACACCCAACATGCTGGATTTTTTACTATTTCTCGATACTTCTGGTCTTCTGGGACTTCATGAGGAGTTGTTGCCCAAACCCGATCATTCTGAAAATTTGGTTTTCTGGAGACATAAACGAAGAATTCATCGCTGACAACCAAGTGAAGGAAATCGTCTTCCGTCCATTCCTCAAGATAATCACAAAACCATAGCCGATCTTCAATATTAAGATCACTCTTCCGTGGCTTAGCTATTTCATGCCAAGCACTCAAGCCTTGGCGAACTCGAAATTGATGCACAAGTTGCCGATTGACTATCTTCCCACGACGGATAAGTATCTCTTTCGCTACCTCAGAGCAGCTCTTCTTTCGGCGCCGTGATGCAGCAAGCACAATGTCTTTCGATTCTTGAGATAATTTCTCCGGTCTTCCTCCTCGAAATTCTGTTTCACAATCTTCAGGATTCTTATTCCAATTCCTTTTGACAAAGTCTTCTGATCTTTTTAATCTCTCAGCCACCCAGTGTCGAGTTATGAAAGTTGCACCAGCTTCCTTTGCTTCACGAAATGTGACAGCTCGAATGCGGTCAAGAACTCGCTTTTTCTCTGAATCGTTCAAAATAGATGATGCCATGGTTTCTGTGGGGGAAAAAATGGTAAGAATTAAAATCACAGGAATAGAATATAATGGTTTTTATTCAGATTTTAACGCTCTTTCAAGTGATCTCGCCGGTTTTTATCTATCTCTTCTAGTTTTTGCTCTACAGGGGGGGCAATCATTTCCTGACACGTACAAAGATTCTAAAATTCAGAGTTCTGTAAGGTTATTGATTCTTGTTAGAATTTCGAACTGAGTTTTGTGAAGGGGATGGTTGTTTTCATTACTATGGTTTCTAATTGCAGATTGTGGTGGGCTACTGAGGGGACGGTTGGTATGGACTGATAAGCCCAAATGTTGAGAAAGGCGTACATCCAGTTAGAGTTGAGTATTGCCGATATACGCAGCTTCGCAGCTGTTGCTCGTGTATTTATAAACAACATTAGGGCATACAGTTTTGGGGAATTTATCTTTGAACTTTAAAAAATTTGATAATTTAAGTGGGTTGACGAAGGTGAATCTAAAATTTATTTGGTGATAACTAGACTTGAGCAGTTTGGACACTTTACTTCGAATATGTAATGATAAATAATATCTGGTTTCATTTTGTACTTTGGGATAATCTCTAGAAGCGGTCCATTTTTCAATATTAAACATACACTCATAAAACATATACCATTTGAAAGCTCACATTTTTCTGAGTCTATAAATGTAGTAATCCAAAAGTATCAATAGCAAATAAAAAGTAACTAGATTTAATTAATTGTTTGACGCGTGACGTCATTAACTACATTATGAAGGTTGGCTAAGTTATAAATCTTCAGTCTGTGTTGTAAGATGATATTTTTGGTAATTGTTACGCAAACCTAACCTAACATGAATATGTTATTACATTATCATTTGTATAATTTAGGTCTCGGGGTTACGGGGTCGGAGTCCCCGTAAAGATCACGCATCACAAATTGATCGGTATAGGGTTTTATATTTAAACCTAGTTACTTTTTATTTGCTATTGATACTTTTGGATTACTACATTTTTATACTCAGAAAAATGTGAGCTTTCAAATGGTATATGTTTCATAAGTGTATGTTTAATATTGAAAAACGGAGCGCTCCTAGAGATTTACCGTACGTTGGTTATGGGGAGTTTAGTATTAGAAGTGTTATTTAAAAAATTCTTTAATTGGTTATCAAAAAGATTAGAAGAGTAGTAATTATTAATAAAGTACTGTCTTAAAAATCTAAATTCTTCGTTTAATGAAAAGTAATCTGAACAAATTCGGTAACTTCTTGTTAATAATATTAGTATAGCGCTAATCTTATATTTATAAAACATACAACTTAAATAATTGGTTCCCAAACCAGTAAAAGTTTGTTTTCTAAATAGTGAGGTCTGAAACTTGTTATTAGCCCGTTTAACTAGAACATCCAGGAAAGGTAAACTATTATTTGTGACGGATGTTTAAATATTAAGAAAGTGTCATCCACGTATCTTCTGTAATATACGGGTTTAAAACTATTGGGACTATTCAACCAAATTTCTTCGTAATGGCAAAGAAATGCATTTGCTACTGTTAGGCTCAACGGGAAACCCGTAGATACTCCATCAATTTGGCTGTAAAGGTTACAGTTAAATAAGAAAAGATTATCAAAACACGCTATTTCGAGATTTTTAAATTGAGTCTGAGTGAGGCCACTAATAAGAATATTACTAGTAGTGAATAACTTATTTAGTATTATATCTAATGTTTCTTTTAACGGGGCATTAGTAAATAATGATGAGACATCAAAACTGGCCATAGTAAGGGAATCGGCACGATTGATCTTTTATATCATTAGCAAAATCAAACGAGTTGTAAATGGAATAATC
Organism: Bathynomus jamesi; assembly: GCA_023014485.1. NCBI lineage: Eukaryota > Metazoa > Arthropoda > Malacostraca > Isopoda > Cirolanidae > Bathynomus > Bathynomus jamesi. The sequence goes on along the minus strand of JAJOZX010000770.1, from coordinate 894,642 downwards.
ATTATAGGTAAGTTTTGAAAGCAAGGGAACGAAGAATTTGGCTAAGTTATAATTAAATGTGCCACAGGCTGAAAGAATAGGTCTTAGTGGGAAATTTGGCTTATGAACTTTGGGTAGACGGTATAGAATTCCTGGAATAGAACCAGAAGCAAACAAAAAATTGTATGTATTGTCATCGATAATATTACTATTTTTTAATTTACGTCAAAACCTATTAAGTTTATCTTCAAGTTTTAGTAATTTAGACAAAACTTTCTCTTTTACTCTTTTAAATTTAGACGTATCCGACAAAATTTTCTCCATTCTATTGATGTAAACTGTTGAATCAAGTAACACTACTCCTTTACCCTTATCCGGTCTTGTAATGATGACAGAGTTATCCTTTTTCAAAATATTAAGAATTTTAAAATTTTGCTTATTAAAAAGGGTGGAAAACACTTTATGGGGTTTAAATTTATAAAAATTCTTAAAAGAGATACTTTCCATTTTATTTACTAAGTTATGAAACGAGAAATTTGGTCGGATCTCACAATTCTTAATATTAATGAGAAGATTTTCAAAACCAGAGAAATATGAATAAAAATTTAGTTTATAAAGAGGTAGATAAAAATTTAAGCCTGACGACAATATTTCTTTCTCTCTAACACTTAAAACTCTATTAGAAAAGTTAATAAAATTGTCTGGATTATTAAAAAAAGACTGAGTAATTCCCAATTTTTCTAATTTGACAGCATGTACCCTTTTATGTCTATTGATAATTTTATCAAAGCAAGTTTGAAATTTAGTAACTAAACACTAATAATTTCAATATAAGATACCCTAGATTTTAGACTAAATAGAGAATTATTATATTTAAGCTTGAGAAAACTCACTGTTTTAGTTTTCGATTGAAGTTCTAAATTTAATAATTTATATTGTAATGATTTATATAGTTTGGAATTATGGAGGCGTTTATTATAGAGTTTAATTATAAGAAACTTAGGTACAATATTATAACTTTTGCACTTAGACAAGAAATCCTCAACACAAATAGGCTAAGTTGAGTACATATTGATTTAATTTAATAATTTTAATTTTCTTCTCTATTGATTTAATTTTAATTATTTATTCTTATTTTTGTTTTAAGGTTTTAAGATTTATAATTCACTGATGATGACAAAAGATTTGTCGAAACGTCTGAAGTACAAAAAATAAACGAAAATATTTGCTGTTGTGTTGGTCCTTTTCATCTATAAGCTCCGTTTCCCTTAGGAGAAGTCAATAGCTTATATATATATATATATATATATATCATGGGTACTTACGTATTAACGGGGGGCCACCACATTGATGATTGGTTAGGTCAAGTTGTAATATTTGTAATAGTTGTAATATTAAGTTGTAATATTGAAGTTGTAAATATTGCTATTTAAAAAATATGATGTATTAGAAATTTTCAACTAACGAAAATATTACAACTTAACCTAACCAATCATCAATATGTGGTGGCCCCCGTTAATACGTAAGTACCATATCATGTGTATTTCAACTCGGTGTTTAATACGGGGTGCTGGTTAAGTGTGCGGTCTACCTACGATTGGTTAGGTTTAATCATGATATTTTCGTTAAAACTAACGAAAATATCATGACTAAACCTAACCAATCGTCAAGGGCGATTGACAATGGGATGTAAACAAACAATTAGTAAACAAGATAAGAAGCTATAATTAAAAGGTAGACCGCCGAATCGTAGGTAGACCGCACACTTAACCAGCACCTAATACGGTCTTACATTATATCATTCAAGAAACCTCATCAGTATTGGTACCACGCTAAAACTGTAGGCTACCAGAAACCCAATTCTGTACTTTAACTTCCTCTGAAGCGTAATTTGTACTATTGGTTTGAGGCACTGCGCAATTTGTTAAACGAATAGAGTAGAGTGCTTATACGAAAACTCATTTTGAAGTGCAATAATGTTCACCCTTTTTCTCTTAAAGGGGCATTCAAATTTTCTACTTTTACGTATTAAATTATATCATAATTCAGAGGGTGGTGGATCGTGTTGTAGATACGTTTCGTAATAGCTTTGAAGAAACTCAAATCGTCGACGGTGATTTGAGCACGGGGGTTACAGTTTTACTGGACACTCGCTCCTACGATTCGATTGCGGGTTCGTCGGTGAAGTGATGTAAGATTTTCTTTCTTCTTGTGTGTGTGTGTGTGTGAATAAGTCTTATATTCTCAACATTTTATTAAATGATAAAATTATGAGGATTGTTTTATAAACTAAAACATATTAGCACTTACTGTATACAACACATTTTTAAGTTATATGGCTTTCAATGTTTCTCATACATAAAGGAGTGACATTGATCTCATTTTTTATACATTATATATATATATATATATATATACAACTTAATTAATTACAGATTTAGCATCCATTACATTTTAAATAAGCTACAGAACAAAATCCTCGTCCTTAAACGTCATACAAACTAATACTATTGGGGCACATTTTATAATTTTACTCAATATAGTCCTTTAAGCTATACTGTACATATTGTTACAATAATTAATTGACGAAGCTATAATTACAGTATATATATACGCATAGAACTTCACACAATACACCGAGTGCCTACAAACGGGAACCGGTTTTTTATCTTGGTGCATACCAGCTCGTCATTCCGCTCAGTGTCACAAATCGAATAATTTTAAAAAATTTGTAAACTCATTCCCGCGGGCCATATGCATGAGAAAGGATAGTCTGTACATGCCACATACTTTGCTGTAGTAGCTCTGGAATCGGTATGGATTCCAGACTATTTGTGGAATTTGCAATTATCGAGAAATTTTACAATAATAGCATCATTCCAAGGATGTCTACCCATTGAATTAAAATAGTACAGTCGTTCCCTATTTTTAAAATAAACGGATATCCAATGAATCCCTTCTCCGCCACTAACATCCGTATTTGGAATAAGTACGCAGAAGTAACTCGGAGTTGGAAGCTTCAACGTTTCAGTCTTCGCAACACGCTGATAAATTTGGAGTGTGTGAATCGGTCACTATTCATTACTTTCTGGAGTGTATTCGTATCCATTTTTAAAAGTCTGTGCCTACGCCTCTAAACCTATCAATTTCCATTAGGGCTTACGATTCGAGGTAAACTAGTACACTAATAGGCACGTCCAGCGGGTTGGCGAATTCCAATCTGACTGATATGTTACCACTCTGCTGTGGACTTATGTGTATTTATACTATCAGATAAGTCGGGGGAGATGTCAAACGGGTAAAGGTTCACCCTCTGAACGAATTCCTTCTGTGTTACGCCGATTCCTAATTCGTTACAGGTACCGCAATATGTGCAAGATTACTATAAGCTCTCGAGAAAAGCGGGAACTCGTCATCTGTAGAATAATTATTTTCCAATGGCCCACCTAAGGCGACACCATTGATGTACAGGGTTATATTTTTAAGGCCGAAATTTTCGAAATTAAATGCGGCATTTTTATATTTTCCATTCAGAGAAGCGTGTTCCTGCATTCCATTTAATAACCTTTTAGGTAGAGCTCCAAGAGCAACATTTTCTATCTGCTTCGACGTTAGCCCTGAGGGCACCGTATATAGTTTGAGCTGGACTCTATTAATTGTGCATTTTACTGTGGCATGTAGTAAATTTTTTTCAATTTCTATTTATTTAGCAGGGCTTAATTTCACTCGCACGTGGAGATATGTCTCCATAATATGAATAACCACAGGCTTCGAGCTCTCTTCTTGGTCACCACCCAGATTTAAACAAATCTCAGGGCTCGTATGAGTGAGCTTTATTTTCATATCGACCCCATTCACAATCAGCTTCTCCTGGAATGTAAAATCTGTGTGTAGGTGTCCGAAGCATTCCTAATCTTTTTAGAATTTTTAAATTTGGCCTTTATACTACTTTCATCTTTAGCTTGATAATAGCCTTCGGCAGTTAAAAAGGTATCCTTCGCTTTTGAAAAGTTGAGGACATTTTCCAGATTGGCCCGTAGGTGGTAGTAGCCAGATCCTGCCGAGATGTTGACCTTATTTAAATACACGTCACACTGACTGAATATGGAGTGTAGAAAGTTTGTTTCTGGGAATACAAAATAATTGTCTTCGCAGTCCGTTCCATCTGAATGCACTATTCGTAGTTTCGTGTACATGTGCACTTAGCTTGGGTCAAAAATGTAAGGGCCTGAGCTAGGGATCACGAACTCTATAGGATCATTCGGTGAGCTAATGGTGTTTAACGGGTTAACTGTAATAAAGTCACTGTGCTCTATAAATGCTTGTGCTGGGGGCATGTTAAAGAGGGCCAGCTCCGATTTACAACATTGTGAACTAGACAGGTGGACGAAACGTGCTATGGTGAGCCAGAAATAGTGAACCTCATTCGACAAGTAGTAAGCAGTCTATGATTCATGAGAGCAACGTCCTTAGCTTATACCAGTTAAGAAAGTGGTCAACCATACGCTTCATGCACTTAGAACACTTCTTTTTTGATGTCCTTTTACGCTTAACGCCACGTGCTGGTAACCCCTTCTTCTTTCGTACAGGACTCTTCTTCCCGCCACTACGCATTTTCTCTTTGCATCTTTGATGATTTCGTCCCGTGTACGCTTTAAGTGCTTTTTTAGAGTTTCTTTAGGCTTAGCCTCAGACATTTTATCTCCAACCGTGTTAAGACCTGATTGTAACTCTTCCCTGCCGAGATATCTGGCAACCCTCTTCAGCAAGGCGACAGCCGTACGCAGTATGGTTGAAAAATAGATCCAATCCCACTCCCGCGCTGGTATTTCACCCCTCGATAGACTGTGAATGGCCTTCGGGTCATTTTATCACAGTGCGACGAAAGTGAAGCTTCAATGTTAAGCTCCCGTCACGGAATGGAAAACTTTTCCCCTCAATCGTTCTTATATATATATTGAGATACTGGTTAGTAGGTTAGTTGCGACATTAACATAATGAGGCTTGACTTATGTGATGCTTAAGCTCGTTCCTCTATGATTGATGGCTGCCCCATATCTGCCCTCAGTTATAATTTTGAACAGCCCTTTGTCTTTGATATTTCTGTTAGCCTTTGATTTTAGAGTCAAAGTATGTGCTGGGGTATCTTTGTTTACGATTTCGTATACTAAATCATCCGTAAGATTTGATCTTTTCAAACTACCAGTTAAGTCTCTCACAACATCTTTGGCTGCGCCATAATGACCCAGTCCTAGTGTTACTACCGTAGTGTAGTACTGTGCCTCCCCACTCTGGGCGGCGGGCATGGTTTCGTCCCACGTTACCCCGGCCTTTTCACACTCGTCACGGTTTCTAAGAACCGTAAAAACGGATTCTTTATTATCAATACTTAAAAATTTGGAAGCCAATTGTAATTCGCATATTCCTCCCTCATATGATTCACGGCCCAATTAAATGGGCCCATGGAGTTCTGTTACAAAGTTGGACAGGGTGTTGTTAGGATGTACAGACAGAGAAGAAGAGGCCGGAGTGTGACGTAGAAGTGGTTAGGCGCCATGTTGCATACTATTTAAACTTCATTAATGCATCAGCTTTTATTTAGGTGTTGAAGCTTTTTGGGTAGCCTAGCCATTTCACCAGGTACATTTTTCTCTTTCCTGAACCTTTGCTGCCAATTTTTTTTTCAATTTTAAACACTTTTTTTTCCTAAATTAAATGCCACTTTTTGCAGCTCCTCGCCGTAAAAGCCCCCTGCAATTTCTTCCCTATTCAAATCTTCAACGTAATACAATATTATATCGTCTTTAGGTTTCATTACCCTAACTTTAGAAATCTCACGTGTCCAACATTGTTCAAATCCCTTCTCGAGTTTATTACCCGAACGCGACAGCTTACATAATCATTCATTTTGAAACGCACAGAGCGTGTTGACACTCTACGATTATCTTTTCTGACCTCACGTTCTGTATGCGTACCTCTTTCTAAATTCTCGTTAGATGTTGTTCCATTCACACGGTGGTGTGTAAAATTGTTGGATGAGGCCAGCGAGTCCAGAATGTCTATATATCTGTATGCGTTTTTATGTGTGGAATAGCGATGCATGCGTTCCTTTACGGTACGCTGAACTCTTTCAGCTAAAGATGCCTTATGTATAGAATTGCTAGTGTAATAACTGATATTAAACTATGTCAACATGTTCTGAAAAGCTCGGCCTTTAAATTCTTTCCCCATATCCGTGCAAAAATAGCCAGAATCCTGTTTTCTTCCAGCATCAACGTTTTGGTGGCTTTAGCAACTGTTTCAGGCGATTTATTTTTCAGATGAATTAGCCATAAATATCTAGAGCAGTGGTCGGGGAACAGGGGTAAATTACCCAAAATGGGGTAAATTTAAAAATTTTGGGGGTAATGCGTGCGGTATGAGAGACACTTCCCTCAGAGCCTCAGTCGTGTGTATGGTATCATGAAACGAAGAGGTGCTTTTAGTGCTTGACACTTTGTGCTGATATTTTTTCATATATTTTTTTTTTATTTTGTTACATAAATGTGGCGTTATTCTAAATTTTAGAATATTACGAATTTACGTCCTGATTTTGATGTTGTATCAAAAATGAAACAGCATCATTTTTCCAAAACCTGAAGTGGAGATGTTTTGGATGAAATTCTTCAGTTCTTCAATCCTTTTTACTAATTTTGTTTGTGTGCTATTCTTATGCCAGCATGTGTGGCTTTTTTTTATTTCTCCATAATAATGGATCCAATAAACATTTTTTTAATTTGAATTTTTTGTATACCATATGCAACAATTTTAAGAGCAATTGGCTTGTTTTTGTTTACTTTGAAGTCTGGGGGTAATTTCATTTTACTCAAATAGATTTTTGGGTAATACCCAAAAAAGTTCCCCGACCCTTGATCTAAAGAATACATCTATTATGAATAGGATGTAGCGTTAGCCGCTATTATACAGTGAATATTTCAGCATGTCTGTTAATTCCGCCTGCCAAATAGAATCACTCGAGGCTATTTTTGTCTTGGCTGTTTTAAACCTTTTTCTCACAGGCTTATGAAGTGTATAAGCATCCTGCGCCCTCTAAAACCTCTCAACATCTTTTTCTCTACTCACTCATTATAAACGCCTCTGTATGGTCTATTAACGCTGCCGTAGGAGGCTGGGTTAGAAATGTCAAACTAACGTTTTCTTAATATGTTAGCCATTTGCATATTTTAAAGGCACGCGGGGAGGGTTAGCCGTTGTTGTTTGGTCTCTTCTTTCTCCTTTTCAGAGATGTTACCGCTGCGGGCGAAGCGAAGGCGTGTTTAGCTGTGGTACATGCGAGGCTTGTCCCAAGTCTTTTAACCTGTTCAGATTACGTATCAGTGATTTTGGGATATTTGTTTGCTGCAGTGTTGCTTTAATACGTTCCCATCTTGCTGCTGAGGGCCTATCCCACTTTCTCACAAAATCATGTACGATGTAAATGATGTTCGAACCCTGTACCTTTGTTTCTTCAACAAGAACCTCACCTCTATCGGTCCATTGTATAATGGGATCCTCACTCAATAGATTATAGACTTAAACCTTTATTCCTCAATGTATGTGGGAGAGTGCGTTTTAATACAAGCACGATATGTTGTGAGGTCGCTCCGTTGTTCTTTGACTGTTCGTCTCTAGCCTCGACCACAGGTCCTATGCCTCCATGCTCAACGTTGTCTGCGCTGTGCCTAATAACAACGGGAACCTCTATCGATTCTTATAATTTTCGTACCTATGAAGAAATTTCTGCAGAGTTTCTTGGTATAAGATCGTTTTCTCATCAGGTGACTTTTCACTGTTTAATAGGTCTAACAATTCGCTTTTCATTCTTTTAAGCCTTTTTTTACGGGGTTCCAGGACCATATCTGGACTCTTTGAGCTTTGTAGTGAAGCATACATCTCGTGTGGAATCACTACTTTCTTCATTATATTAAACTAGTAAGTAAAGGCCCCAACACTAAAATAAGATGGGTAGGATTGAGCCCTCACACTGTACAATAATTCGTTTTTTCTTCCCCACAGTTTGATTTTTAAAGGCGAGTGCGCGTATTATGTTCTTGTAACGACGTAGGCGAGCCTTCTGAGGGGGTTTCATTGGTACATTACATTTTATAACATTAAGGCAGATTTCACATATACATTTTAAAAATCGGAGTCGATGTTCTTAACAGACATCTGTTGCAGTGCCCGTGGCAGTCGGTGATAGATTTTTATTAATTCACGATTCACCGTTTCAGCCTCGTATGGGAATATATCCGCTCTCAGAAGCACCCTAAACGTGTTTCGCGGATGAAGGTCACAAAGCAAACATCCGTAACGTTGGCTTGTAACTACTTTATAAACTTCCAAAAACTTCTTACGCTGATTCGGGAACATTTGATTGGCTAATACCCCAATTTGTGACACATCTCTACGTTGCGCGAATAAGACTAGATATTGTGTATTTAACGACACATCGCGCATGTATCTATTTTTGAAAAATAGATTCTGATTGATGAAGAATACGCTTATGTTAAGATGGTGGGAGAACACTGTAAATGTCTCGGCAAACGTTTTATCCATTTCTAACATGAGATCGTCAATTTCAATGACCGTATGCTCATTTCCCTTTAACGAAGTAACGTCATATACACCTTTGTCGAACAAAATACCATCTTGGTACTCGTTGAATAGTGACTGGTAGTGATATGTCGAATAGCACCATATGACTTTATGCACAAATTTTGAGAACATCTCCCCTTTATCTTTAATGATTTTAAGCATAAACACAGTTTTACCAGGGACGTGCCCTCTGGGTAGGCAAGGTAGGCAGTGCTTACCCTGAATAAAACTAAAAATATTAAATATAAAAAGTAAATGATTTTCACTTCATTATATAAATGTTAATTTAATGTATGAAATTCAATGTATAAATTTGTAAATGGATAATATTGTGTTAGAAGCACAATTTCCCGTGCCTTTCAACCTCTATATATATTAACGCTTGACAATGAAATTTTCCCACGTGCCGTGAGTGGAGCTCCAAGCTGTGACAAATACTGCGCTATATAAGCAGATTTAGTTCTGCTTTTCACTCAGTGTTTTGCCGTTCGGGCACATGGTCGGGTGTGTGGCTGTGCGCGCGTCTGTGTTGTCGTTTGCCTCTGGTGATTGAACTAAATTTTAGACATTTTATTTCAAAATTTAACCCTTTTCAAATATGGACAGTGAGTATCTTAAGAATTTTTCTAAACTGTCTTATGAAGAAAGGTTGAATGTGATTAAAAATGGTAGGCCGACACCGGAACTGAAACAGTTGCTACAGCGTAAAGGAACAAAAATAATCAGAACGTTTCAAACGACGTGGTACAGCAAGAAAGAGTGGTTGTGTGGTTGTGTTACAACAGGTAGACTCTTTTGTTTTCCATGCTTGTTATTTTCCGTATCTAGTGAAATTGTGTGGATAAGAACAGGATATTGTGATTTAAATAATTTGACTAATGCTTTAAGTAAGCACGAGAGGTCTGCTGCGCATTATGAAAGTCAAATATCGTTGAAAACATTTGGATCTACACGAATCGACTTGAGCATAGATAAGCAAAAAAAACTTAGCATTGAAATTCACAATAAAAAGGTAAAGGAAAACAGAGACATACTGAAAACATTAATTTCTGCTACTTCCTTTTTGATTAAACAAGAACTTGCTTTCCGCGGTGATAATGAAGATAAATCCTCTTTAAATCGTGGAAACTATATTGAGTTACTGAACTACACTGCAAAATTTGACCAAAAATTAGCACAACATTTACAGACTTCATCCGTGTTTTCTGGCGTTTCTAACAAGATACAAAATGACTTGATTGAAGCAGTAGGCATAGCTGTAGAAAATAATATTAAAGAAGATATCGCAAGATCCCCATTCATTGCTATAGAAGTGGATGAATCGACTGATATTTCAAATACAGCTCAATGTTCCACAGTTTTAAGATATGTATTGGATTCTGAAATTAAAGAAGCTTTCATAGGATTTGACGAACTTAAAGACAGAAGAGCTACTGGTGTAACAGAATGCATATTTAAAAATTTAGATAAATACAACTGTGCTGAGAAGCTTGTAGCACAGACATATGATGGAGCATCGGTAATGGCATCGCATTTAAATGGCGTTCAAGCTAAAGTAAGAGAAAAGGCATCATCAGTGTTATTTACCCATTGCTACGCTCACAAGTTGAATCTTGTTATATCTCAGTCAGCAAAATTTATACCTGAATGTACAATCTTTTTCAAGACCATTGATGGTCTTGCTGCATTTTTCAATCACTCTACAAAACGAACGCAATTTCTTGATGAAATAGTACATAAACGCATTCCAAAGGCTGCACCAACGAGATGGAGTTCTAACTCAAAGCTAGTGCAAACTATTTTACACTATCATAGTGACCTTTGTAAACTTTTCAACAACATTGACAGCAATCCTTTATTGTGGGACTCAGATACTTTAGTGAGGAGTAATGGATTTTATAATTGGCTAACGAAAGATTCAACATACTTTCTTCTCATGGTATATGATAAGATTTTCATTAGAACTGACACACTCTTCAATATCTTACAAACTAAAATTATAGATATTCCATATTGCATTGAAAGAATCAATGAAACAATGAATTCCCTCGAGGGTCTGCGCAAAAATTTTGATGATATCTATGAGAAGTTTGAAGAATGTTTCAAAGAAAATAACTTGACTGAATCAAAATGTCGTACAAAAGGTCCAATTAAAAAAGAAAGAAAGAATATTCTGTCTAATATTGAATGATATACTGCAGCATATGGAAGCAAGATACAGTGACTTCAAAAATTTACAATTTATTTCATTAGTTGATAGTAAAAAGTTTCTAAAACTAGCTACAGAAATTGATAAGGATGCACTAGAAAGTTTAGAGAAGAATTATGGTAACTTCTTCGATGTCATAAGGTTGAAAACTGATCTAGCTGGAATTTATAGTGCACAAGTGTTCAGGGATAAATCAATTAAAGATTTGCTTGCTTTCATATTTCAAAATGGACTTGAACTAACGTTTCCTGAAGCGGTGAAGCTGTTGCAATTGATTTTAACAATTCCAGCTACAACAGTTTCTGTTGAGAGGTCATTTTCAGCTTTGAAAAGAATTAAAAGCTACACCAGGAATAGAATGAAACAGGAAAGGCTTTCATCACTTGCCCTAATTTCAATTGAAAAGGAAAGATTTACTAAAATGGAGCAAAATCCCACTTACAATTTCTTTGAAAAAATTACAGATATTTTTGTTAGTAACAAAGAGAGAAGAATGGAATTCATCTACAAATAAAGCGGTAAGTAAATATTTGTTGTTGACCAAAAATTAGCACAAATGGTGCGGAAGGGGTTAATTATGCTTAAAATTCGTTGGTGGCTGGGGCTCCGCCCCGGAACTCGCTGGGGGAGCTCGCGCCCACCCCAGACCCCCTAGCTTGGAGCCGCTCGCTTCGCTCGCGCATTGAGTCTGCCTACCCTGAGTATTTACTCACGGCACGTGCCTGAGTTTTACCACATCCTGTAGGCCCAGATATAATACATGTGGACGGGCTCGAGAACTTGATTTTTCTACAGAATCCATCTCTAACACGCCACACTCCTAAGTAGAACATTTGAGGGGTCCCGCGTCTTAAGGTACCTAAGCACCAAAATTAAAATTCGTCAGAAATCGCTTCCAAAGTTCAGCAATATTCTGGCAATAGTATCTGTTATTAATTGAGCTAGAACGTTCATTTTTGGCTAAATTAGAGTTCTAAGTATGCTAATGAAGATGTTGATGAGTTTTTGGAATAGATTTTCATATTTTATATTTTGTATATATTTTTTTTAATTTTTTGATTTTCTTATTATGCCGAACTTTGGGTGAACTTTTGGCCGGCGATAGAGGTGAAAAAAGTAGCTCGCTTCATAAGGTTTTCAACCATACTTCTAGTGTCGTAAGGTCATTATAACCCAAACCACGCGATAGAGGAAGGGTGAAAATAGTGATATCCATCAAAAACACGTTTTCGCATGTGGTGGCGCTTAGGTACCCTAAGACGCGCGACCCCTCATTTACAAAATATAAAAAAATTTTAATTGATGCTCCTTATATTCTATTCTACAGTCTTGTCTTTCTTCTTTCTCAGAACCGTGAATGACGATGAGGATGAGGTACTGTGCCAGCAACATGTCCTCATCATCGATATTGCAGACGATAACGATGAGAGTGTAGTTCTTGTTTGTGCTACAGACTCCATCCCAGCTAGCGAACCCACAGCAACGCCGAATGTAGCACCCCCACGCCACAATTCGAGAAGTTGATGATTCGCCTTCCACGTCAGGTATATAGCTTGCCAGGAGTGCGCCGGTTATTATACCTACATTAATAGAGCCCCAGCCCTCTACGTCTTACGACACAACCCCCACATTAGTTCCTTCTACAAATAAAACTGTGCCCCCTTATTTCTGTTCAGTTCCGGTCGTACCCTCCATAGCAGCAGCATCTCATTCAGTAGAGAGTAAAATAACACTCGAGCTGGTGCACACCGCCACCCCCACCCCAGCTGTGACTAGAAACCGTTACTTAATTAGGGTCAACCAGCGTACCATGTATAACAACTGTGTTGAACAGGAACTGCGACGCGTAGTTGAACGTATTGTGGAGTTTGCCCTTCAGAACAGCGAGGGAAGTGAAGTCAGGACGCGACTGTCCTCCGGGTTCGCGTCAGATAACGGATATGTAGATGATTTTTGGGTAGTAATAACCTACAGGCGCTTCTGCTGTAGATATAGACTACATTTTGGGTCGCATATTGCAAGCCTCTTAAAGTAGCATCGCCTTCAACATGAACAACTTCACGATAGATGTTGACCAAGTATTCCGTGTTGCGGGACATACGGCCACACCTTATACTCTTAACTTCAATTCTCAAGCTATTTACAGACGGCATATAAACACCGAGCGTGGTTGCGGCTTTATAGCAGTAGTCTTAGCTCATATGTTTACTGTACTAAATGCAGGGGCCAAAAAAATTTGGTTGTCTACGGTTGTGCAGCGTGCCTGTAAACTGGCAGCAGATTGCAAGATTGAGTTTGACTGTAATATGGGTCCTGAAGAGCTGAGAAGGATAGAGGAGGAAATGAATGTTCGTATAGTTGTATTTGGAATGGATGATCGTCGAGGGACTGTGTATGTTTTTAAAAGCAGTGTGAGAGATCGTACAAGACCCTTACTGATTTCAAAGTTGTCAGAGACAACATATCTCTCCATCCGCAATATAAGGGACCTTTACGCGAGTTATGATAAATGTCGAAAATATAGAAGGCATCATGATTTGTGTATGGGATTTGTCGAGTTTGCGGATAATATATTGAAGCATTGTAAGGATTGCCACATGGTATGAGCGCAGTGTAAAAGCTCCAAATGTGAAAGTCGTGTAGTTGAAGCTTAGAAGAGCGACTGTAATGTGTGTAGACGCACATTTTTCAATAATAACTGTTTTGAGCTCCATAAATCAATTGGCACGTGCAAGAAAATGAGAATCTGTGAATGTGGTACGTTTCATATGATGTATAATTGTGGGAAATTCACGCATAAATGTGATGAAATTCACTTTTCTACATGCCACGAGAAATATAAGGCAGATGGTAGAAAGCATACATGTTATATGAAAGATGCTAAGCCCAAAACTAAGCCTTGTATAACTGCATACTATGACATAGAAACAAATGTATACCGATGCTGAAGTCAAAGAAGTTATCCCACATATACATGTAAGCTAGATTATCTGAGACGAGCGCATGAAGTCGAGTGTGTAATGAGTGTCGCAAATGTGGTAAACGAACAAACGTTTTTAAAATGATAACACACGACAACCCCGTGAAACTCTTTGTGTCCTATATTGTCAAGTTAGCGGACAAGTTAGAAAAAATGACTATGTATTTTCTTGGCGATAACGGCGCAAAATTTAATCCACAATTCCTTTATAAGGAACTGCTTGAACACTAATCATCGGAGATATTTACAGGCGATTCCCTGAAAAGAGGAAACAAATTTATACAAATGCAAATAAGAGGTAATGTTCAGTTTAAAGACACTTTATTATTCAGGCTTTGTAAATTAGCCAAGCTACCCAAGGTGATGGGCGTAGCCGCCGAAGTTTCAAGAGGGTATTTCCTTACACTTTCCTCACTAGCGACACTTTAAATTACGTAGGACTACCTCACCCAAAACATTACTTTAACTATGCCAACATGATTGACAGTGAGCGTGAAGATTTTGACCGCTACTACAACAGTTTTAATAAAGATATTCCTTACAATATAGCGGATGAATGTGAGCGTTATTGCGTGAATGATGTTCGCTTTCTTAGAGTATGTTTCCATGCCTTTAGAAGGATGTACATAGACCTGTTCAACTGGGACCCACTACAAGCAGCAACCACGATCGCCTCATTGTGCTTTACGGTGTTCAAGAACAACTTCATGCCTAAAGACACACTAGCCGTCATTCACAGAAACAACCCACGCAGTTATGGGCATAAGGTTATTTACTGGCTCATACACCTACAGCAACAGACCAGTGTATACATAAAACATGCCTGGAACACGGGGAAGTGTCTATTAAGGTCAACGGTCGTGTTTTTTGGGTGGATGGTCTAAGCGAAGACCGCGCCATTGGTGAGAAGACTGCGTACTCCTTTAACGGTTGCTGGTGGCATGGATGCCCACGTTCTGAGTGTGGAATCGTAGGAGGTATCCATGGTAGATCTTCTGCCGATAGTCTTGCATAGACCCAGACCCGCGATCAGGTTATAAGCTCCCAGTTCACTCACAAGGTCTTGTGGGAGCACGAATATGATGCACGGATGGATACAGATGGTGAGTACCGCCAAGAAATAAACACTATCAAACTTTCAATGGTGTTGGATCCTCTCAAATGCGGTGATAGCTTGTTCGGTGTACGTACAAACCCCTTCAAACTATACTTTCCACCTACGGAGGGCATGAAACTCCATTACTACGACTTCTGTTCTTTATACCCGCTACGTGAGAAGAACAATCCGTACCCCCATAGGAGCACCTGAAAAGCAGGTGGGTCCCGCCCTGCCTACCATCGAAGAGTTCTCATCTAATTCGAACGAGAACTATTTCGGCCTTTCTTTCGTAGATGTGCTCCCACCTCGCCACTCAAGGATGCCAGTCTTATCCGTCGTTATAGACCACAAACTCATGTTTCCCCTATGCGTGAAGTCCGCAAAGGAGAACAATGGAGCCTGTAATCACACATCCAACCAGCGGAAGATCAGAGGCGTATATACAAGTCCTGAGCTGTCCCTTGCCGTTGGCCACGGTTACGAAATATTGAAGACATATGAGGTGTGGAGGTTTCAGAAGCTACCCAACTATTTCACACTACTGTATATATAAATACTTCTTTGAAGAATAAGGTAGAAGTATCACGGTACCCGCGAGGAGTTGCCGAAAATGAAAAACCGGTGTATATTCAGCGCTTCCGTGATCGTGAAGGAATACAATTTGAACGGGCCCAGATTGTAAAGAACTCTGGCAAGCGCTTTAGTGCAAAGTTGTGCTTAAATAGCTTTGGGGGAAATTTGCTCCGAATGAAGACAAGGGGAACATCCATCTAGCCCAAAGTTATAACGAGGTGTGGGATTAAGCCAACGCTCCCGATAAATAGGTTTTGGAGATCGTGAATGTTGGTAATACATACATAATAAAGTACAACAGTACCGAATTCGCTACAGATACATCACGTGTTACAAACATACCTGTAGCCAGTTTCACAACAGCATACGCTTCCATCAAACTTTGGAGTCTACTGCATTCTCTTGGGCGGACCGTACGCAGACACAGATAGTGTGATATTCACTGAGAGGGAAGGTGAATACATGCCACCTAGTGAGGAATTCCTCGGAGAGTTGATTGATGAGATCAAGGATGAGTATGGAGATAGTGCCTACACTGATTCTTTTGTCTCAACAGGTCCAAACACTTACGGGGTAAGGGTGAGGGTGGGGGAGGAAGTGAGATATATCGTGAAGGCGAAAGGCATCACGCTTAACTAGGCGAACCGGCGAATCGTTAACTTTGATTCGCTGAAGGAGCTAGTGAGGTTAGAAGATGAGCGTGACCAGCCACCCCATCTGACTATCTGACTGTCTGGACTCACAATTTTCGGGCACAGAAACTGGGGGGCGTGAAGGAGTTTAAGGGAACGAAAGTATGTCGTAACACATATAGGAAACGTTAGCAGGTGCCTGGCACCTACGTAACTGTTCCCTTTAGATACCGCGAGGCGTGAATATTGCTGTCATGTTAGCGTATATTTACTTGTTGACGACATGTTTATTTATTTATTCCGTGTGTTTGAATATATGCCATGAATTAGAGACTATTTACTCGTTGACGATATGTTTATTTATTTTTCTTTTTAAAATAAATCATGTTTCAGTTAACATTTCATTTTCTCCTGTGTGTGTGTTTTGTGTGTTTTTGTGTGCAGGGCCGCCGAGAGCTGCCCAGGGTCTCGGGGAAAGATTGGTATATGGGCCCCCCTGTTTACTCCGTATTTTATTATGAATGTTTTTCGCGTACATAACAAGCAAACTGATTATATGTCCAAGTCAATATTCAAAAAAATACAGTATGAATAAACATCTCGGCGGCAAATGACCATTTTATTTTTCGAATCAATTATATTAATTCTATCACCATACAATTTACAAATGCAGTACTAGTCCATGCAGGCAAGACAATTGTTTACTGCATGATTTTCATAATTAGAAGTGTACTTTCTTTGCCTTCTCTCTAGCAAAGTGGTAAACGATTCTGATGAAATTTAAAGTACGGGCTAACTGGCTTTCAATTACAGATCTGTCACTCGGTCTTGGGCATTGGTGGACCGCAGATAACATTTTATCTGTTTCAGTTTGACTATGATAATCTCTATAAAATGTATGTTCATTAATTATATTTCCTCTCTGTTATTTAATCAATTGCTTTATTAATATTTTTAGATTTTATCCCCCCTCTTTCCGGGCCCCCTAGAGGTCCGGGCCCCGGGAATTTATCCCAGCTTCCCCACCCTCTCAGCGGCCCTGTGTGTGAGCGTGTGTGTACAGGAAAAAAGCTAAGCACCGCCCACTGTATGGCGCAACCCAATCAAAGAGGTCACGTGACTCCTGCTACTAGCTGGTCATATCTCTGCCCTGGTTGCTCAGTTGACCTCAACAAGCCCTGGCTCTCAGACGTGTATTTTGAAGAATTCTCACGTAGACGGAAAATAGTGATGGTGACCTTTGATATTGCGTGCTCGACATTCATGAAGTGGTATTCGATAAAGTCTACAGATGTGGTGAGCACTCAAAGAATCCCTAGTCCTCCCTCCTTTAAGGCTTTTAAGGCAATAATGAATGGAGCGAAGCGTGAGGAGCAGGAGATTCAAATACTCTACGGGTATTGTGGTGAGAGCATTGCGGGCTTTCGTGGTTCAAACGATGTAGTGGACTACGTCATAGGACTAAACTGCATAAAGGTGCACATTCACGGCGAAGTGGAAGAAGCATCACGTGCAGAAGAGAAGCAACGGGTATGGATTGTGAACCTTGTTGTTTAATGGTGTGACAAGCGGTATTATGTCATGTTACATCACAACGAGTACGCTTACCCTGCGTCTGAGAATATAGATCTTGTAATTATGGATACCCTAAAATATTTTTATCATTACGTTCATATATATCATGATGAGGTTCGCAGTAAGGTTGTGGCTAAAGGCTTGTGCGAGTTTTTAATAGAGTTTAGGGATGAGTATCGCTTGTTAAGCAAAAAGGACAGATATGGACACATGTTTCTCTCAAATGGAGCGCCGGATTGTTAATAAAATGTGGAGAAAATGAACGAAGATGTGTGGTGCTCGTTCCGATAAAACATTAAAGCCGTTATTACTTCATGTATTGGAAAAATTCTCTAAACGAATGTCCGGCATAATGGGTTACAAATATTCATATGATTCTTTCATGGTAGAACAACCCCGTGCACGAATCACTAACGCTTGGTATGACGCGCCGTGTGACTCATCCCCACAAACCTCCCGCTGAACCAAGCCGCGCACCAGCTGCAAATAGTCACTTCAGAGCTTGACCCGACTGAACGTGCGCTCCTCACAATAGAAAACCAATATACAATGGAGCTTCCGTTGAGCAGTATCATCACTACCGTATCGACGTGTCCATGACGAAGTCAGTGCGTGTGTTCAGGCGTAAAACTGGCGCTGTTAATTATGTACTTGAAACAAGTTGTAGACAATCAAACTCTGGTAAACGGAACGTAATTTATTTAAGTGTTGAGGAGATGAACAGAATCTTCGTGGCGGTTGAGAAGTGGGGCGACGACAGTTATAAAATACCTGCAAGTGTAGGCACAAAAAGAGAGCAGATTAGTGATGCACCCTCATACTCTGTTATTTGTACGTTGTGTATAAAACGAGGTCAGCCAAGCATTGATATACGGTTGATGTGGAAGAATGCAGCTGATAATAACGTCCTTATCCCCACGCGAAACCGTTTCATTCTCGACAGAATGTTTGAAGTCGTCGGTTTCCGCAATCTGAAGCCTGTATTAGACGCGCGTGTTGCCGATATGCTTTATGTTGACACGGTTCTTGAATACGAGTATGTACACTGCTCTGCTCGACGGCTTTACCGAGTGTAGGACTGAACAAGGCGAGAATGGATTGGAACTGGATGCGTATTTAAAAGGTATAGACTTTTCGAAATATCTTGAACTTTGGTACAAAGGATTTGAGCGATACAGGGCTAACTGAGCTCACCTAAACTGTTCACCATGAAGAGCTATTTCTTTATATAATGGTCATTTGTCGGCACGATTTAGAAGATTACTTCAATTATCGATATGCGTTGTGAAGAAGAATTCACGGTTGAAAAGCCCGGATTGACAAGAACAAACCCTCGTTTGGAAAGGAGCGTTTATAAACTTGAATTTAATAATGATGTTGTGCAAACGATGCCTCTTTGTGCGTGCTTTCGAATGTATTCTAACCGTGTTCAAAGAGAGTGACAACTTGCCAACCAATTGTAAAGTGGGTACAAAAATAGTGTTAAACAATCTGAAAGCTCTTTGCATTGAATATAGATATCCACATACTTTGAGTGGTGAAATATTGTTAAATCATATTTACTGCGTAGTACAAAACAACGAGGATGTAACTGTAGACTCGATCACATGCGAGTTTAGTAATCTATTTAAGCGCAGTAGAAAATAAAGCGCGCATATTTTGATGTGTACACACACACACATATATATATATATATAAAATATGTTTATATATATATATATATATATATATTATCCATGTATTGGAATTCTTCTGCACTATTATTTTGAAGTTTATATATGAGTGCGTATTTGTGGTTGCTTGGTTGCGCGTACATATATTAAACGTGTATATAATGCGCCTCGGTGGTGTAGTGGTTAGCGTCGTTGACTACGAATCCATCGGCCCCGGATTCGAGACCCGACGGCAGCCGGCGCGCAGCAAAACCCAGCTGTTTATCCTTCCACACAATAAAGAAAGTGGTTAATAGATAAATGGGTACCCTAGGTGGCCTAGTGGTTAAGACGCTGGGCTGCTGATGGGGCGTGGTTCGGATTCCATGTTTAACTGTAGGTCTAAGGTGGAGTGAAAAGCTTGACCTTCGTCAGAATGAACAATTCGGGCGGAAGTTAACCAAAGGTACCAAAGGTATAGATTTCTCCTGTATTATTATTATTTTTGATGCTTATATATAAGTGTGTAAATGCGCGTACATATACTGAAGCTGTATATAGATTTCTACTGTACTATTATTATTTATGATTGTGTGTATATATTACTCGTTTAAAGTGTGTATTTTTTGGTGTATATAAATTTCTTCTACCATTATTATTTTTTATTGTATATTTATTTCCTATATATTTCGAATAAGTGTATGTTAAATAATTGATTCCATGTTAAATAATAAACGACATTATTTGATTTAATTATTCTAAGTCAAAAATAACGGCACTACAAAATATATATATATATATATATATATATATATATATTATATATATATATATATATATATATATATATATATATATATAAGCAAACAACCACAGGGAAAAAGGAAAATGAAACACGAAATCCGAGCGCTTTCGTGATATATTCACATTTTCAGGGAAAAGAAAGAAATATTTCTTTATTTCTTTCTTTTCCCTGAAAATGTGAATATATCACGAAAGCGCTCGGATTTCGTGTTTCTTTTTCATTGTTCCCTGTGGTTGCTTGCTTATTAATAAGATCACGTGTTATTCTGTGATTTTACTGCATATATTTATATATATATATATATATATATATATATATATATATATATATATATGCATTGCCTTCTGAGCCGACTGGGGCTGTCAAGAACTTCATTATATGGAGAACATCTCCTCTCCATTAAATATATAGAAATTAAATAAATAACGCAATCTGGCAGCTATTCATATGGATTGCCTCTGATATATATATATATATATATATATATATATATTATATATATATATATATATATATATATTATATATATTGTCTTCTAAACAAACCAACTAACTGTGGCATGGCTATCTTCTAAGCCTGTTGGCTGCGATGTTGAAGACTTCATTATGCGTTGCTCCATGGCTACGAACGGATGGAACCTCTCTCTCTCCTTCTGCTGTTCACACACACACACACACACACACACACACACCTACATACATACATATATATATACAAATTAAACAAATAGCGCAATCTGGCACCTATTCTTATGAAATGCATCGGATAAATAAATAAATAAATAAATATATATATATATATATATTTATATATACAGTATATGTGTGTATATATATAGTCTTCTAAACAAGCCAACTGGATGGTAGATGGCTGGCTCTACATTCTTGCATGCTCTCCTGTACTTTAATATATATACATATATACAATCCCTCTAAGTCAACTGGCTGATTAAGCTTTCTAAGCCAATTACGCCTTCTAAGCCAGGTTACACCTTCTAAGCCAAATGAGGAGGTCAAGAACTTCAGTATGCGACGAGAAATGCCAGCGAAAGTATCTCCGCCTTTCTCCTCCTCTCTCCTCTATCTAAGGTTACCTTCCTAGGTAGGGTACCCCTTTTTGGGGAGGTCATTCTCCCGGGCGTTCCCTGAAACCCCCTCCCCTTCCTGCAACTTGAATGCTAAACCTCCTCCCCCTTGCTTGCGTACCCCCTCCCCCCCACGGGTGCCAACCCCGCACCCCCTTTGTAACATTGATCATCTTGCATTGCAATTGATTTGCACTCGAACATTTTGGGGTCATACTACTTCCGACGTGAGCACCATCAGTGTTTCTGCAAATTTCCAATCTGTCCACTGCATTGCGGAACACATTCTCAAGCATCTATGGGGTTATTTTAGCGACTGCCGCGACAATGCGGGTTCGCAGATCCTGCAGGTCTGTAACTCTTGTTTTGTAAACTTCAGACTTTATAAATACCTACGCAAAGAAGTCTAATGGGGTGTTGCCCATGGCCTTTTCCACCACGTCCAATCCAGCGATTTGGTAAGAGCTCATCAAGGTACGCCCGAACGATGTTTCCATAGAGACATAGAGCTCCATCTTGTTGAAAGACAACAGTATCGAGAATACCATCTGAACGAAGCTGGGGTTCAAGAAACTGCTGAAGCATGTCAACATAAATTGGGTTTGTTACTGTAGTTTCTGCCAAAAGAAAAGGCCCGTAAATCTTCGAGCTTTTCTTTATCATTATTTCAGCCAAATAGATAAGGATTTTTGGACCACCCTGTATATAAAATTCATGCAAGTTTGGAAAAAAATATTTTTTTCTGTTCTTTTTTTCATTTTTGCTGAGGTGATATCTTGATTAATCGTTCTTTTTTTGAGCCACCAAGATGTTTTTCTTATTAAGCTTAGTCATGTAATCTTGTTGAACTCTACAATGTTCATTTTTTTATGTATTCTCAGTGTTGTGCCCGCTAACTCCTAAAGTTAGCGCCGCTAACGCTGACGTTAACTACCATAAAATTTAGCGCCGCAAACGGTAACGCTAATTTTGTCGCTAATTTTTTCTGAAACCACCCCAATTTATATATGTTCTGCCTTCCATTATTTACACATTAGCACACATCTTGATATAATTGTTGCTAAGGTACAAAAAATGACGTTATATTCTACGAAAATGAAAACATTTTTATGTAGGAGTCGAGTTCCTTTCGTATGCGAGTATATTAGTAGGGAAAACAAACTAACGGAAGAATAAATTCTATTCAATTTATACAAGTGGTTTTGAAAAAATTAGCGATTCACTTCCTATAAAAACTTAGCGCCGCTCACAGTATCACTAATAAAACGTTAGCGTCCCTAATTTTAGCGCCGCTAATCCCAGCACTGTGTATTTTCTCTTAAATCATAAAAGATGGAGTCATATCCTGAATCAGCATTTAATTTTAAATTTTAAACATTTAATTTTAATAAAATGCATATCTTAATTTCAATTTTTAGTTGACACCATCAGATTTTTCAATATGCTGTTACAGCAGAATTTGCCTTCATCTTCAAATATTTTGCTTTATCAGTTCCAGATAATATGGATTGAGTTCGCAAAAGAATTCAGCCTATTAACAATCGAAAAAAAAAGTCAACGTTAAATAATAATGACGTCACCAAATTAATAGTACGGTCTACAACACCCATTGGGTAAGTTGTGAGAATTTCGATTAGGCAGCATCCTACATCACATTGCTAAGGGAATTAATTCAACCGGTAGATTCCGTGAGAGGGTAGGGACTAAAACTCACATTCTCACCCCTTAGCATGATGTTACCTCCCTGTTGAAACTCACAAGATTTGGGCGCCTTTAGAGCCCAATCTGCGACCTTCCATCTTCTACTTATTGCTGATCGCTAGCCCTATGGGTCGCCATAGGCACCGGGGAGACAGTTGTTCCGACGAGCCGAGGCATTGGGCGCGCGATTGATGGAAAATTTTGGCCCAAGACATAGGCCCTATGACGCGCTACTTATAAGTCAACGAAGGGGTTTATAGAGGGGTCTGCTGCCGGGCTAGGATCACCCCGGCCCTACCTTTTCATAGGTGCTTTCGGCCACGGTCAAACTTCGATAGGTACCCGGGGGACGTGGACCGAAAATTAATTGAACGGCTACAGAGGCTACGATGCGCGGCTTCTAGCTCCATCCTCAAAATTCTCCAGGTTTTCCCCGGTACACGCTTAGACTCATCGGCGATCCCTTGACTCCGGGAACCCAATACGAGGCCTATCCATTAGGCCTATGGCTCTGGGGAGAAGATTAGATAAGATGTCCCCCCGCTTCCTCCTAGCCTTACAAATTCATGGAATCATAGGCTAACCGACGTGGTGCAAGGTACGGTTTTCGCGTGTTGTCGTACCGCCCGAAAGACTTATCGGGTCCCCTTGACTCCGGGAACCCAATACAGCCTATCCATAGGCTTATGGCCCTGGGGGGAAGAAGATTCCCCCCTACTCCTAGCCCTATAAATGGAATCATCGGCTAATCGCCGCAGTGCAGTCGTCAATCACCTGACCAAAAAGAAATCTATCTACCATTTCATAGGTCCTTTCAGCCACGATCAAACTTCGATAGGTACCCGTGAGACGTGGACCGAGAATTAGCTGAACGGCTACAGAGGCTACTTTGCGCGGCCTCTAGCTCCATTCGCAAAATTCTCCAGGTTGTTCCCGGTACACGCTTAGACTCATCGGCGATCCCTTGACTCCGGGAACCCAATACGAGGCCTATCCATTAGGCCTATGGCTGTGGGGGAGAAGTTTTAATTTGAGATTTCCCCCTCATCCGTGCCTTACAAATACACGGAATCATAGGCTAACCGACGTGGTGCAAGGTACGGTTTTCACGTGTTGTCGTACCCCCGAAAGACGACCTATCGGGTCCCCTTGACTCCGGGAACCCAGTACAGCCTATCATTAGGCTTATGGCATGGGAGGAGAAGATTCCCCGTCGACTCGACTCCTAGCCCTAGAAATGGAATGATCAGCTAATCGACGCAGTGCACTGGGTCAATCACGTGACCGAAAAGAACACCTCCCAACATCGTAGGGGATGGGGGAACTCCTGAGCCCCGGACCCCTTCGTAAATTCCTTGGAAACCTATGCTGAGGGGGAGAAACCGGTCGTTCCCCGATACGGACATAGGACCTATACCGGGGGTAACTCACGACCCGCCATTCTTACTCCCACGACAGTATATAAACCATTGTAATCTTTCAAATTTTATTCTGTCTGATCTGACCTAGATGCTGAAGCATTACTTGTAATTATCTGTAATTACCTGCATTACCTGTAATATTTTAGAAGCAGTAAAAGTCAGTAAAAGGATATCTTTGTCTTCTCCAATGAGCCCTTTCCTCTCAAGAGGACACACAGCATCTTCAAGAAACAGTAACAGTCGACAAATTAGAAATTAATAGGTCTTAAGTCTGAGACAAGCATTGCCTCAGAAACTTCTCCGATACGCTACAAGAAGAATTGGGGAATCAACCAATCACCTATTAAGTGTTCACAGAATCCTCCAATCCGCTACAAGAAGAAATCGGAGTGTAGTATAAAAGAAACTATTACGATTCCCTACATGGTACCAGCTACCCCAGAGTGAGAAATTCGTTGCTGTCACCTAACCAGAACTCCGTCAACTTCGAACCACCCAAGGCCATTGACGGAGGGTTAATGTATATATATATATATATATATATATATATATATATATATATGAATGTTAATGAAGTTCATCTAAAATAATTAATTAAATATAATGTATAACCATTCAGTTTTCAATGTCTGATGAAAAATATTTCGAAAAATGTTGATCTCTTTGTCCACCTCGAACGGATTCACCTTCATTTTGTGTTCATTTCTCAAGAAAAGAAATAGTTTATTTCTCTAAATTAAATGTTTGTGAAAACTCTTTTCTCAAAAACTTGTCATCTTTATAACTGCAAAGGAGAGAGATGATCGCAAGAAGCGAAAACCGAGATTACGAAACCTGATTGACTTGACATTCTGTCGACAAGTATATTGTGGGTTAGATTAAGTTAAGTTAGATTAGGTTAGCTTAGGTTAAGATATTGTTTTAGAGTGTCACTCTTATGGTGTTCGAAGGATTGCCTCGTTTTGATTGGTAGATATAGTCATATATTCGTTAACGTAGCGACTTCTCTTGAATAAGATTCAATCGGTTCAGGCCCATAAATTTTGCGTATACAATTTACCAAGTCAGAGAGATTCAGGAGAAAAATGTGTTTACAATTTTCTGTAAAAAAAAAATATATCCAATGAGGTTGTCAGAGCCTTTGACCAACCGAAGAAGCACTGCACCACAGCATAATGAACAACATTTGGAAAATTTCCTTTCGATGTATTTCGGTGAACATTCAACAACATGCCAAACGCTTTCGATTGTGTTTACAAGACAACGGGCATCAATTCCAGTATTTACTTTGATTCTGATGAGTCACGTATGGTTGGAACTCGGTTCATGGAGATTTTTACCATGATAAGTGTATTGTGTTGAACGTTACTGCATGTTTGATGAGTTACACTAATAATAATACTAATAATAATAATAATAAATGGCTACCGTGTATCACCATAATAAAAATGAGCACATTTTGTATGTGTGTGCGTGTGCGTGTCTGTCTGTGTATTTTATCCATGAAATTTCGTAGTTTTTATTGGAGACATTTTTAATTAACTTGAACACAGAACACTTCGTCATTCTCTCGTCTTCCATTGAAACCTGCCTTCGTTAGCAGTCTCGATGATGATAATTTAATGTTGGCGTTATCTGTGACACTTCTTTCCCTTTTAAATTACTTTCCGAATCTCTCTCTCTCTCTCTCTCTCTCTCTCTCTCTCTCTCTCTCTCTCTCTCTCTCTCTCTCTCTCTCTCTGAATTTTAGAATTTTCCCTATAAATCTTCATGGAAGACAGATGACTGTACAAGCCATTAGTAAGCAATGAGTCGTCATAGTAAAGAGTTATTTATAGATCTTAATGGATCTTTTATTGCTGCACACGGGTCTGGAAACAGTTGTAGGAAGATAGAAGATCTTCGAATTCTATTTACGATAGTCGCTGCATTTATAAAGAAATGAAAAGGCTTTGGAAAAATCAAAACTCTACCGAGGTGTGTACTACCTTTCAAGATTTCAGAACGTACAACTAGACGGATTGAAAGAATGGCTGCTGCGAATCCACGAGTGACTGCAAGCGATATAATTTTGTCAAACATTGAAGAATAATCTACATGGAAGAGTTGCACGAAAACAATTTCTGCTGCGGAAAGCGCGCAAAAAAGCTTGTTTAAAGTATGCCAAGGATCATCAAAATGATGGATTTGCATTTTGGAAGAAAGTTCTGTGGACAGACGAGACCAAAATTGAATTATTCGAGAACAACGAGCAACGGTATGTTTGGCAAAAATCAAATACTGCATTCGAGGAAAAAAAACATTGTTCCTACGGTTAAACATGATAACATGATGGTGGTAGTTTGCTTCTTTGAGGGATGCTTTAGTGCTTCTGGTCCAGGAAAGCTTGTTGTCATCAATGGAATCTTGAATCCGAAGAAATGTCAGGAAATTTTAGAAGAAAATGTATTGCCTTCAGGTCGGGCGTTGCGAATGAGTTGTAGTTGGTTACTGCAACAAGCTTATAATCCAAAACATAAAAGTAAGAGCATCATGAAATGGCTTCAACTAAAGAATTCCAAGCTTCTTCAGTGGCCCAGTCAAAGCCCATACCTCAATTTAGTTTGATTTGAAAAAAGTTGTCCTCAAGAGAAACCCTTCTAATCTGAATGAACTGCAACAATTTTCTTTAGAAAAATGGTCTAAAATCCGTACTGAGAGATGTCGAAACCTTGTAGAAAAACACCCAAAACGAATCATTGAAGTCATTCAAGCAAAAGATGGATACACAAAGTGTTGAATAATTTTGTAAGTAAATGTACGGAAACTTTTGTATTTTAACTTTTTTAATTTTCCTGAAATTCTTTGATGTTTTACATCATATGTTGGAGTTGAACTAATTTTTTTAGTTGCTAAATTTTTCAAAACGAGCGATAAACTTTTTCTAACTATCCTAAGCATGGTATAAAAGATAAGGGCGAATATAACTGAAATATTTTTGTGTACAAATACTTATTTATATATATATATATATATATATATATATATATATATATATATATATATATATATATATATATATATACAGTGGCCACTTAAATTACTTGGACCACCTACACATTTGACGTGGAATGAGATTTAGAAAAGGTTTTCAAAGGATTAAGATAAGTGTTTATGGATATTTGCCTTTTTGCGATATGTCTACACACACGTAGTCTCAGAGGAATGATTGTTATCAAGAATTGCTACCTTCTCTGAGACTTATAAAAAAAAAGAAAAATCTGGGGTGGTCCAAGTAATTTTAGCAGCCACTGTATATACTCGTATACTGTACAGGGTGTCCCAGAATTAACTATCTATTTCAATGAAATCGGACAAATTTTTTAAAAACACCCTTTTATTTATGTTTATCATGTTTAATATGTGTTAAAAATGTATAAATTTCTAAATTTTTTTCATAATTTTATTTTCATAATTTTTTCATTATCTGGTCCAATGAAAGACCGTCTGAAGTCATAGAATGGCAAAGAGACTCTCCAAAAGTTAACGTGTGGCTTGGAATGACCAAATCCAAAATTTATGGCCCATTCTTCTTTGCGGAAGCAACTGTAACAGGTACCGTGAACCTTGATATGCTTCAGCAGTTTCTCGAACCACAGCTTCTTGATGATGGCATTCTTGATAATGTGTTTCAACAAGATGGAGCACCATAAATTTGGGATTTGGTCATTCCAAGCCACACGTTAACTTTTGGAATCTCTTTGCCATTCTATGACTTCAGACGCTTTCATTGGACCAGATAATGAAAAATTATGAAAAAAAATTATGAAAAAAATTTAGGAATTTATACATTTTTAACACATATTAAACATGATAAACATAAATAAAGTGTGTTTTTAAAAATTTGTCCGATTTCATTGAAATAGATAGTTAATTCTGGGACACCCTGTATAGTCCAAAGTTTCGGGGTAATTTTCATTAGCTTAGAAATTTAATTGTTTTATTGCAGAATATTTTCTCGTCGGTCCGAATTAACGTAAAATGTATTATATTGGATTGTATTGTATTTACTGTATATGTCTAGTATTTATTATTAAGTCCCATTTTGATATTTGAATTTTGGCTTATATTTTTTCTTTCTTTACTTTCTTTTACTTTCTTTTGTCTCTTTACTGCTGTTAATTTCGTTTTGACATAAAATGTTTGAACAATAACTAAAACGGATTAATTTCTCTCATTTGACGGCTCACACGAACGGGCCATGCGGGCGGAATGAGGCCCGCATGCGGGCCGACGGTTGAAGAATGGTGAATTACATTCGCTTATGGCTTCCCCTTTAGATTTAATGACTAGTTTATTTTAGAAAAGAAGGAAAATTTCAAGTTCGCATATTTTTTTTAATCACTTGAAATCTAAGGTTTAGCATTTAAATGTTACGACATTTAACGCTGACTTTTTATAATTGCAGTGAAACTCAAAACAAGTATCTGCAGAAAACGGTGCATGTCATAAAACAGGCAAAGTTTGCAGTACTGTATTAATTCTTAAATGGGGCTAGTTTGACATATGCATGTTTGGTTGGCTTGTTTTGTGGACGGACATCTAAAAGAAAAAAGCATAATATTAAATAAATTAAAATAAGAATTATATATAATTTTGTGTGTGTTGTGTGTGTGTGTGTGTGTGTTTGGGTAGCTGGGTATAAATGAGGTCGAGTGTGATAATTCACAGGCGAAGTGGAGTAATTTATGAAGTAACCCTTTTGGTGCCTGGAAACATTAAAAAAAATTATATAGACAACGTAGAAACATTTTTACTGTCGGAAAAAGAATAGGTTACACTGGATTAGGTTAGTTAAGATTTGATTTGTTTAGGTTAGGCTAGATTAGTGAGTACCTCACCACTTAATGACTTAGCAGAACAACTCCTTCGAGCCCTCAGTTGCCCCGAAGGACTTCTCATCCCCGTTTGAGCCAGTTCGAAATGGGGGCCCGACGTAGTCAGCATAAACTTTCCTTAAGAGAAGTTACAACTAATACATTTTCTGTCTTAGAGCCAGGGCAGGATGGCACGCAGGAAATTAGCTGATTGGTGATTCCATTACTCGAGGGCAATTATAGTTCTGCAGCAGGAACCCAACTCGGAGAAGGAGGTACTGCTATCATGGAGCCCGTGTTAATGACATCACGGACTCCATAGACAAGTTTGGTAAAGATGCTGATGATAGTACGATATTTATGGTGCATGTTGGGACTAACGATGGTTAAGATTTCCAGGTCAGAGGAGCAAATAGAGAAATACAAGCGGTTGATGCGGACTCTAAAGGATAGAACCAATAAATTATTTTTTTCAGGAATTCTCCCTAGAACAGCAGGATCTGACAACTTTTGCAGCAGATCTACTAACATGAATAATATTCTTAAGTCCCTTTCCCCACAGGAAGATGTTGAATTCGTCGATTTGTGGAGTCATTTTCCTAACAAAAAGGATTTATTTTTGCGTAATGGCCTTCACTTGAATGGCGTGGGAGCAGATCGTCTTAGTAGACGACTAAATAGCTCTGTGATAGCTTTTCAGGCAAAAAACGGCGTAACTCCTACGAAAGCGACCAGTCTAACATAAATTTTCATTACAGTGAATGACTGCCTCCACGAAGAACCTCGAGATTACGGGACTTTTCCGAAATTTGGACTGTTTCCTATTTTTTTTAAAATAAGCTACTATTTAATGTAGATTTTTACGCTGATTTAGAAATGTAAGTCTTTTTTTTTGAGAAATTATTATTTTAAAAGTTACACGGTGTTCTAGTTACGTATAGTTATTATTTTAAAAGTTACATGGTGTATTAGTTTACCTATAGTTACTGTAGAAAAATCTTTTGCATGTATATATTGATTTGTCATATTGCTAATAGTGATGGATCGAATAACCGCAACCGCAACCGCAACCGCACAACAACCGCACAAAAATTCACAACCGCAACCGTAACCGCAACCGCCGTTCCATAAGTGCGGTTGCGGTTGTAAAAGCTTAGTTAATTTTAACCCTGAACAAACCCTGAACCAGTCAAAAAGCAGCCAAAAAGAGCCCGAATGACTGATTCTCCTGAGCCAAGTTCTTCAAAGTCGTCACTACTGGACTCGATGAACGCATTTTTTAGTTCAAGCAGTGAAGAAGAAGAAAGTTCACCAAGGATTAACAAGAAGATGCGAGTTCTTCTAGACAACTACCACAAAGAAAAAAGAATTGCTCCCGACGATGATCCTCTTCAGTGGTGGAAAGATAACGAACTAAAATACAAAGAACTTGGCTGTATTGCAAGAACATATCTTGCTTGCCCTTCAAGTAGCATTCCAAGCGAGCAGCTCTTCAGTGGAGCGGGAACGTTGTACGATGAGAGGCGTTGCCGCTTGAAAGGTGAAAATGCAGCAAAAATATTATTCTTGAAATTCACACTGCCTGTCATTAAGTTTGACATCAGTTTTTCAATTGAATAATAATCCATAACTTTCCAATGGGTGGAGGCTGGGAAAGTGGTAGGTGGGATGAACAGTGCGATGGGTCCTCGTCCCTCATCCTGGTAACACACTTAGTGCAAAATATGGTTTTAATTAATTTGACCTATTCTTTCATAATAGCTATATAAGTTTAGAATATACTTCATTTAAATAGTATTTATTTAGTAAATACCTTATGTTGAACACAAGTTTTGCAACACACAAATAGCGGTAGCGGTGTATTGCAAAACTTGTGTTCAACATAAGGTATTTACTAAATAAATACTATTTAGTATATATTATGTACCAAGTGTGGCTAAATCGCACTATAGTGGCTAAATCCAGTTAATAATTACGCATTTTTCCTAGTATATGATAACCGCAACCGCAACCGCGGTTGGAAAAAAAATCGACAACCGCAAACACAACCGCAACCGCGGTTGTGAAAAACCGACCACTCGATCCATCACTAATTGCTAATACTATTTTTGATAAATTTCAGCTTTTCTGTAGATATTAGATAAATATAAAAAAAAATCTTATGTAATGGAAGAACAAAATTTACAATCGTTATTTTTGATAACTGAAGAAGAAGCACTGAAATGCTTGCAAAACGAAGGAATTATTCCAATGGAGAAAAAGTGTTCAAAAAGCATTTTATGTGTGTGAAGAAAATCGAAAGCCTATTTAATTGGCTTTGTCAAAAAGGAAATATAATGAAAAGTAAGTGTTCGAAAAGGGACATGGACGGAAGGCACAAACACGCCTTTCAATAAAATACTGCTATTCATTTATTGCTGGAGTAAACAATACACAGTATAAAATTTTGTGAAGAACTTCACATTGGCCACAACACAGTTGTAGACTTCAACAACTACTTAAGAGAGGTAAGTAACCTAACATAACATAACATAACTTAACCTAACCGAACCTAACACAATCTCCTAACCTAATGTAACCTAGCCTAGTGTAACCACACAAATGTGATGTAATATTTTCTATTTCAGGTTTGTGCGATGGCTACCATAGCGAATCCAGTAGTTGTTGGAGGACCTGAAAAAACTGTAGAGATCGACGAAACCATGCATTCCAAACGAAAATACAATCGAGGAACGGTATATCCCGAGCAGTGGATGTTTGGTGGGATATGTCGAAAGACGAAAGAATGTTTTCTGTATGCAGTCCCTCGGCGTGATCGTGAAACCCTCTTCGACTGCATCACTACCAACATAGCACCTGGCTCAACAATAATTATTAGTGATTGTTGGAAAACTTACGAGGGACTAGAAGATCTAAAAGGTTACCACTACCTGCATTATACAGGGTGTCCCATAAGTCCGGCATCATAGGAAAAATAATAAAAAAGGCAAAACAAAAGTTTTTATTTAGAAAACGTGCTCAATATGTCCACCATTGTTTTTCAATACACAAATTCAGACGTGATACCCAGTCAGCAAGCACACGGTGAATGATGTCAGGAGTAATGGTGTTACATGCCCCAATAATGCGCTGCCGCAAATGTTCAACACTCCTAATTTTCTCTGCGTATACCAGGGCTTTCAAGTGGCCCCAGAGATAAAAATCTAGTGGCGTGAGATCCGGGCTTCTAGCTGGCCATTCCATAGGCCCTCGACGTCCTATCCAATGACCAGAGAATTGTTGGTACAGATATTCCCTTACTTGGGTGCTGGAACCATGTTGGGAAATTTCCTTCTTCGTTCAAGACACTGGGAAATGCTTCTTCCTTGAGCATACGTAGGTAGGTGCCTCCAGTGACATGTTCATCGAAAAAGAGGGGGCCTATGATGCGATCCTTCCAAATGCCACACCATTTTAGCAGCCACTGTATATACTCGTATACTGTACAGGGTGTCCAGAATTAACTATCTATTTCAATGAAATCGGACAAATTTTTTAAAAACACCCTTTTATTTATGTTTATCATGTTTAATATGTGTTAAAAATGTATAAATTTCTAAATTTTTTTCATAATTTTATTTTCATAATTTTTTCATTATCTGGTCCAATGAAAGACCGTCTGAAGTCATAGAATGGCAAAGAGACTCTCCAAAAGTTAACGTGTGGCTTGGAATGACCAAATCCAAAATTTATGGCCCATTCTTCTTTGCGGAAGCAACTGTAACAGGTACCGTGAACCTTGATATGCTTCAGCAGTTTCTCGAACCACAGCTTCTTGATGATGGCATTCTTGATAATGTGTTTCAACAAGATGGAGCACCATAAATTTGGGATTTGGTCATTCCAAGCCACACGTTAACTTTTGGAATCTCTTTGCCATTCTATGACTTCAGACGCTTTCATTGGACCAGATAATGAAAAAATTATGAAAAAAAATTATGAAAAAAATTTAGGAATTTATACATTTTTAACACATATTAAACATGATAAACATAAATAAAAGTGTGTTTTTAAAAAATTTGTCCGATTTCATTGAAATAGATAGTTAATTCTGGGACACCCTGTATAGTCCAAAGAGTTTCGGGGTAATTTTCATTAGCTTAGAAATTTAATTGTTTTATTGCAGAATATTTTCTCGTCGGTCCGAATTAACGTAAAATGTATTATATTGGATTGTATTGTATTTACTGTATATGTCTAGTATTTATTATTAAGTCCCATTTTGATATTTGAATTTTGGCTTATATTTTTTCTTTCTTTTACTTTCTTTTACTTTCTTTTGTCTCTTTACTGCTGTTAATTTCGTTTTGACATAAAATGTTTGAACAATAACTAAAACGGATTAATTTCTCTCATTTGACGGCTCACACGAACGGGCCATGCGGGCGGAATGAGGCCCGCATGCGGGCCGCCGGTTGAAGAATGGTGAATTACATTCGCTTATGGCTTCCCCTTTAGATTTAATGACTAGTTTATTTTAGAAAAGAAGGAAAATTTCAAGTTCGCATATTTTTTTTAATCACTTGAAATCTAAGGTTTAGCATTTAAATGTTACGACATTTAACGCTGACTTTTTATAATTGCAGTGAAACTCAAAACAAGTATCTGCAGAAAACGGTGCATGTCATAAAACAGGCAAAGTTTGCAGTACTGTATTAATTCTTAAATGGGGCTAGTTTGACATATGCATGTTTGGTTGGCTTGTTTTGTGGACGGACATCTAAAAGAAAAAAGCATAATATTAAATAAATTAAAATAAGAATTATATATAATTTTGTGTGTGTGTGTGTGTGTGTGTGTGTGTGTTTGGGTAGCTGGGTATAAATGAGGTCGAGTGTGATAATTCACAGGCGAAGTGGAGTAATTTATGAAGTAACCCTTTTGGTGCCTGGAAACATTAAAAAAAATTATATAGACAACGTAGAAACATTTTTACTGTCGGAAAAAGAATAGGTTACACTGGATTAGGTTAGTTAAGATTTGATTTGTTTAGGTTAGGCTAGATTAGTGAGTACCTCACCACTTAATGACTTAGCAGAACAACTCCTTCGAGCCCTCAGTTGCCCCGAAGGACTTCTCATCCCCGTTTGAGCCAGTTCGAAATGGGGGCCCGACGTAGTCAGCATAAACTTTCCTTAAGAGAAGTTACAACTAATACATTTTCTGTCTTAGAGCCAGGGCAGGATGGCACGCAGGAAATTAGCTGATTGGTGATTCCATTACTCGAGGGCAATTATAGTTCTGCAGCAGGAACCCAACTCGGAGAAGGAGGTACTGCTATCATGGAGCCCGTGTTAATGACATCACGGACTCCATAGACAAGTTTGGTAAAGATGCTGATGATAGTACGATATTTATGGTGCATGTTGGGACTAACGATGGTTAAGATTTCCAGGTCAGAGGAGCAAATAGAGAAATACAAGCGGTTGATGCGGACTCTAAAGGATAGAACCAATAAATTATTTTTTTCAGGAATTCTCCCTAGAACAGCAGGATCTGACAACTTTTGCAGCAGATCTACTAACATGAATAATATTCTTAAGTCCCTTTCCCCACAGGAAGATGTTGAATTCGTCGATTTGTGGAGTCATTTTCCTAACAAAAAAGGATTTATTTTTGCGTAATGGCCTTCACTTGAATGGCGTGGGAGCAGATCGTCTTAGTAGACGACTAAATAGCTCTGTGATAGCTTTTCAGGCAAAAAACGGCGTAACTCCTACGAAAGCGACCAGTCTAACATAAATTTTCATTACAGTGAATGACTGCCTCCACGAAGAACCTCGAGATTACGGGACTTTTCCGAAATTTGGACTGTTTCCTATTTTTTTTAAAATAAGCTACTATTTAATGTAGATTTTTACGCTGATTTAGAAATGTAAGTCTTTTTTTTTTGAGAAATTATTATTTTAAAAGTTACACGGTGTTCTAGTTTACGTATAGTTATTATTTTAAAAGTTACATGGTGTATTAGTTTACCTATAGTTACTGTAGAAAAATCTTTTGCATGTATATATTGATTTGTCATATTGCTAATAGTGATGGATCGAATAACCGCAACCGCAACCGCAACCGCACAACAACCGCACAAAAATTCACAACCGCAACCGTAACCGCAACCGCCGTTCCATAAGTGCGGTTGCGGTTGTAAAAGCTTAGTTAATTTTAACCCTGAACAAACCCTGAACCAGTCAAAAAGCAGCCAAAAAGAGCCCGAATGACTGATTCTCCTGAGCCAAGTTCTTCAAAGTCGTCACTACTGGACTCGATGAACGCATTTTTTAGTTCAAGCAGTGAAGAAGAAGAAAGTTCACCAAGGATTAACAAGAAGATGCGAGTTCTTCTAGACAACTACCACAAAGAAAAAATTGCTCCCGACGATGATCCTCTTCAGTGGTGGAAAGATAACGAACTAAAATACAAAGAACTTGGCTGTATTGCAAGAACATATCTTGCTTGCCCTTCAAGTAGCATTCCAAGCGAGCAGCTCTTCAGTGGAGCGGGAACGTTGTACGATGAGAGGCGTTGCCGCTTGAAAGGTGAAAATGCAGCAAAAATATTATTCTTGAAATTCACACTGCCTGTCATTAAGTTTGACATCAGTTTTTCAATTGAATAATAATCCATAACTTTCCAATGGGTGGAGGCTGGGGAAAGTGGTAGGTGGGATGAACAGTGCGATGGGTCCTCGTCCCTCATCCTGGTAACACACTTAGTGCAAAATATGGTTTTAATTAATTTGACCTATTCTTTCATAATAGCTATATAAGTTTAGAATATACTTCATTTAAATAGTATTTATTTAGTAAATACCTTATGTTGAACACAAGTTTTGCAACACACAAATAGCGGTAGCGGTGTATTGCAAAACTTGTGTTCAACATAAGGTATTTACTAAATAAATACTATTTAGTATATATTATGTACCAAGTGTGGCTAAATCGCACTATAGTGGCTAAATCCAGTTAATAATTACGCATTTTTCCTAGTATATGATAACCGCAACCGCAACCGCGGTTGGAAAAAAATCGACAACCGCAAACACAACCGCAACCGCGGTTGTGAAAAACCGACCACTCGATCCATCACTAATTGCTAATACTATTTTTGATAAATTTCAGCTTTTCTGTAGATATTAGATAAATATAAAAAAAAATCTTATGTAATGGAAGAACAAAATTTACAATCGTTATTTTTGATAACTGAAGAAGAAGCACTGAAATGCTTGCAAAACGAAGGAATTATTCCAATGGAGAAAAAGTGTTCAAAAAAGCATTTTATGTGTGTGAAGAAAATCGAAAGCCTATTTAATTGGCTTTGTCAAAAAGGAAAATATAATGAAAAAGTAAGTGTTCGAAAAGGGACATGGACGGAAGGCACAAACACGCCTTTCAATAAAATACTGCTATTCATTTATTGCTGGAGTAAACAATACACAAGTATAAAATTTTGTGAAGAAGAACTTCACATTGGCCACAACACAGTTGTAGACTTCAACAACTACTTAAGAGAGGTAAGTAACCTAACATAACATAACATAACTTAACCTAACCGAACCTAACACAATCTCCTAACCTAATGTAACCTAGCCTAGTGTAACCACACAAATGTGATGTAATATTTTCTATTTCAGGTTTGTGCGATGGCTACCATAGCGAATCCAGTAGTTGTTGGAGGACCTGAAAAAACTGTAGAGATCGACGAAACCATGCATTCCAAACGAAAATACAATCGAGGAACGGTATATCCCGAGCAGTGGATGTTTGGTGGGATATGTCGAAAGACGAAAGAATGTTTTCTGTATGCAGTCCCTCGGCGTGATCGTGAAACCCTCTTCGACTGCATCACTACCAACATAGCACCTGGCTCAACAATAATTATTAGTGATTGTTGGAAAACTTACGAGGGACTAGAAGATCTAAAAGGTTACCACTACCTGCATTATACAGGGTGTCCCATAAGTCCGGCATCATAGGAAAAATAATAAAAAAGGCAAAACAAAAGTTTTTATTTAGAAAACGTGCTCAATATGTCCACCATTGTTTTCAATACACAAATTCAGACGTGATACCCAGTCAGCAAGCACACGGTGAATGATGTCAGGAGTAATGGTGTTACATGCCCCAATAATGCGCTGCCGCAAATGTTCAACACTCCTAATTTTCTCTGCGTATACCAGGGCTTTCAAGTGGCCCCAGAGATAAAAATCTAGTGGCGTGAGATCCGGGCTTCTAGCTGGCCATTCCATAGGCCCTCGACGTCCTATCCAATGACCAGGGAATTGTTGGTACAGATATTCCCTTACTTGGGTGCTGGAACCATGTTGGGAAATTTCCTTCTTCGTTCAAGACACTGGGAAATGCTTCTTCCTTGAGCATACGTAGGTAGGTGCCTCCAGTGACATGTTCATCGAAAAAGAGGGGGCCTATGATGCGATCCTTCCAAATGCCACACCATACCATCACCCGAGATGCACCTTGTTCCTTTGAAGAGGTATACCAGTGAGGGTTGTTTTGAGACCAGTAGCGGGTGTTCTGTCGATTTACCTCACCATTTCCATAAAAAACAGCCTCGTCACTGAACAGAATGGTGGACGGGAAATTGGCATCCCGAGCATATGAATTATGGTTTGTAGAAATAGAAAAATATGAATATCTCCTATGATGCCGGACTTATGGGACACCCTGTACAGTAAATCACAGCGAAAATTTCGTTGATCCCATTAGTGGAGCACATACACAAGACGTTAAATCTATGTGGAATAAGGCCAAACGAAGGAATAAGGGGAAACTCAGAAAAAAAATTGGTGGGGTAAATGGGGAAGAGGGGGGGGGAGGGGTAATGGGGAGGGGGTAATGGGGGGGGGGTGGGGTTAATAGAGAAACTCGGAAAAAAAATGATAACGAACATCGATTCCGGTCAGGAAGATCATGCTTATCACAACTATTGGAACACTAACAATATTATTGATGCACTCGAAACAATGAAAACTATGATTTGGCGGGCCGCAGGGCCCCCAATTACTGTCGGTTCAGTTATTTCGTCAATAAAACTATAGAAATGAACGCAGTCATGAAAATCTTAGGCTTCAAATCCGAGCTCATTGTATTAAGATTTGTGAAGCTTTAGATTTTTATGGCTGCGTTCTTTTCTGTAGTTTTATTGAATGAATAATTGGTTTGCCAGTAACTGGAAGGCCACAGGCACCCCAATTACTGAGGCCCAAGGTGAGAGGAATAGGAATGATATCCAGATAAAGGGCTACTGATGTTCAAAATAAAATACGCCGTAGGCCCACAATTCAGCCGAAGCAAAATCGGCGCGTAGCGCCGACCTTTTGCTAGTCTAATATACTATTTCAGAAATGAAGCCTTATAAGTTATATATATATATGTAAGTTTTTTTGCGCACACCTACAGGTCGCTACAATTGGTGTAGAACAATGCGGTTTTCACCATTCGATGCGTCTTTTTACTGTGCAGTGCCCATGCTAAAAAAAATTCCCGAACATAAATCCTGCCCCCCCCCTTTTAGGGGTACAATTCTTCCCATTTCTTCATTTTTAATCATAATTTTGGCACAAAATGGGGGAGGTGGGGTAATGGGGGAGGGGGTGGGGTTAATGGGGAAACTCAGAAAAATAGATGCGATATATATATGTAACCAAAAAAAAATTAAAGTAAATCCTTTGCAAGGTGCCAGCCCCCTTCAAAAAAAATTAAAGTAAATCCTTTGCAAGGGGCCAGCCCCCTTCCCCCCTTGGTGGTAATGGGGGAAGGGTGGGGGTAAATGGGGGAGAGGGGTGGGGAGGGGGTATTGGGGGATCTATACTATAATAAGAGAGCTGTCCGTCCGTCTGTCCGTCCGTCCGTCACACTTTCAGAAATTGTGAGAAAAAATTGTGAGAAAAAAATTCAGAAATTGTATTACGGGCGGGAATGTGAAGCTCAAGATTTTCATGACTGTGTTCTTTTTTGTAGTTTAGCCTGTCTGTTTGTGAAATTTATCCCGGGAAGTAATGGGGGAAAGGTGGGGGTGGGGGGTAATGGGGGAGGGGTGGGGAAATGGGGAGGGGTGGGGAAATGGGGAGCGGTGGGGTAATGGGGGAGCGGTGGGGAAATGGAGAGGGGTGGGGAAATGGGGGGGTGGGGGTAATGGGGGAGGGGTGGGGGTATTGGGGGAGGGGGTTAGCCCCCAAGTTGCATGAATGGGGGTGAGGAGGTTTTGGGAGATACCAGATTCAGAAATGTTGACACAATGTGAAGCTCAAAATTTTCACGGCTGCGTTCTTTTCTGTAGTTTAGCCTGTCTAACCGTCAGCGAAGTGACGGGAAAAGCCAAAGTTATGGACAGATTTCAATATTTTTTTCGCACCGCACAACTAAGTAAATTTCCTATAGGGTGAGCAGATTTCAAAGAAAACTAATGAAAATTACGGATTTATTGAACATTTCTTTATGCCACTGTAAATTCTCCATTTACACTACAACTGCACGTGCACTGTCGGGTCGACAAAAAAAAAGGGAAGCCTTTTAAATCATTCATATCTCGGCAAATATGGTACATAGAACCATGAAATTTTAGTATGTTAGTACTAGTTAATTTTATGGTTTGTGTGCCATCTTTTAGCATCTGCTGTTTTATCGATTTTCTTGAGAAGCTTGTCCAAACCTCCTGCAGTTGGCTTACGTTAATTAAAATCGCTTTAATTATCGCAAGATTTTTCTGGAATATTCACCATAAATCCACACATTCCATATTCTATTCCTGATACTCATGCAAAAATCTTACTCAAGATATCGTTCCAGTGATGTTCATGTTTTTCAGTAAGACGGCGCTCCATATTGTCGGTCTCGGCACACCATTGCATATTTGCAAGAACAATGTCCCGATTTCATCGTGCTAGAACACTGGCCACCAAACAGTTTGGATTTAAATCCAGTTGACTTAATCCTGTAAACTTCGAATCAATTTTAAGAGTGCATTTTAACAGTATCACTATTCATCATTAAACATAGTCGTACATATATCTTACATACTAAACAATTTCTGCAAAATAAAAAAAACTGGCATCGACCTCAAGATACTCGGAGTCCCCTGGGGAGGGGACCATAAATGTCACCACTTCTGGCTCCCAAGCTGCCGGTACCTGGAACGCAGAACCTAGCAGTGGGGCTGGTACTACGATTGCCTAATCGAGATGTTTCGGGCCTCTGCCTGATTCACTTTTAATAAATTTCTGCAACATTCGTGGGCTCTCCTGCAACATTCGTGGGCTCTCCTCAAATTTTCAATCTGTTGAACACCCCCCCTCCTCCTCTAAACCTCACCTTCTCTTCCACACTGAAACTCAGGTCTCTGGGACGACTGACAGCAACCCCTTTTCTGTACCCTCCTACTTTCTTTATGCTCAATTTTATTCTAAAGGTGGATGTTGCGGATATGTAGGCAACGACCAAACTTGCTCCCGTATTCCCGAACTTGAATCCTCCAAATTACATGCCGATCTCAAACGAAATACATCTACGTTGTCTATTTTTCTTCTAATTCTACTGACTATCCAAAACTCTTTGACTGCTTCACTTCCAAAGTGGAATACATTCTATCCCACTCTCCTTTTGCTAAAATCTGCATTTTAGGTGACCACCTTTGGATTTCGTCTCATTTCACTTACATCCCTAGTGAACTAGATTACAACTTCTCTATCCTAAATGACCCAGAGCAGATTGTGCATCACCCTACTCGTATCCCCGATCGCCTTGGAAATAAGCACAACATTCTGGATTTATTTCTAACATCTCATCCTTCTTCTTACTCTGTGAAACTTTTCTCCGTTGGGCTACTCCGACAACAATTTTATATCTGTTTCCTCTCCTATCGCTCCAATTCGGCCTTTGGATCCTCCCAAGAGGAGACGCCTTTGGCAGTTTGTGGCCACTGATTGGGAGACCCTTAGGTAGTACTTCTCTGATCTCCCATGGAATGATTACTGCGCATCACGGGGGTTATTCTCTGGGGCGTGGAGCCACACATTCCATATTCTATTCCTGATACTCATGCAAAAATCCTTGGTTTAACTTTGCTTGCTCTAATGCTATCCGCAAAAAAAGAGGAGACTTTCAGAAGGTATCGTCGCCATCCAACTCCTGACTCTCACTTAGTTTATAAATCTGCCCGGAAGCGTGCAAAATCTGTTTTTTGACTGGTCAAAAATTCCTTCATCCGACAAAAATGTGAAAACCTGTCCATTTCTTATTCTTCTCGCTCTTTCTGACATCTAGCCAAGAACCTCTCCAACAACTTTATCACTACTTCTTTTCCTCCTCTTTTACATTCTGACATCTCCGGAGTCAGTTGCCGTCTCTTTTCTCGATAAAGCTGAACTCTTCACTCAAAAGTTCGCCTCCAACTCAACCCTGACGGTGCTGTTCTTACATCTCCTCCCTCTGATTTAATTATGTCTGAAATTAGAATTTCCTCCAAAGATGTTTTTTTCTGCCCTGTCTGGGCTCAATTCTAGGAAGGCGTACGGTCCTGATGGTGTTCCTCGTGTTGTTCTCAAGAACTGTGCTTCTGTGCTGACACCCTGGCTAGGCAAACTCTTTCGTCTTTGCTTTCCATCTGGTACTTTTCCTTCCTGCTGGAAGTTCGCTTTTATTCAGCCTGTCCCAAAGAAGGGTGACCGCTCTCGACCGTCCAACTATCATCCAATTGCTTTGATTTCTAGCCTTTCCAAAGTTTATTAATCTATCCTTGATAGGAAGATTTCTAAACATCTCTCTTCTCACAATCTTCTTTCACATCGTCAGTATGGGTTCCGCAAGGGACGCTCTATTGACGATCGTCTTGCATATCTCTCTGACTCTTGCTCATCCTCCTTTCGGATTTCTGAAGCCTTTCCTATTGCGCTATACATATCAAAAGCGTTTGATAGAGTGTGGCACAAATTCTTAATTTCCAAACTGCTCTCCTTCGGTTTTTATCTTTCTATCTGTGCCTTCATCTCTGATTTCCTTTAGGACCGATCTATAACTGCGGCTGTACAGTAGATGGACACTTTTCTTCTCCTAAAGCTATTAACCCCTTTTGTCCCAGCGATTCCATATGGCATCATCAACAAAAAGTATGTGTAA
Source organism: Bathynomus jamesi (assembly GCA_023014485.1). NCBI lineage: Eukaryota > Metazoa > Arthropoda > Malacostraca > Isopoda > Cirolanidae > Bathynomus > Bathynomus jamesi. The sequence continues at coordinate 852,273 of JAJOZX010000770.1, read as the reverse complement.
TTTTCTAAGAGTAGCTTCAATGATGCCTATGGCACTTGAATACAACAATTAACTGTACAACAATATCTGGCAGTGTTTTAAACATTGGCCTGAACATTTAGAACCCCAAAAAAGATGCAGAAACTGTATGAAGGGATACTCTCGTCTAAAATACAGAAAGTGTGATGTACCATTATGTTTAACAAAGGATAAAACTGTTTTGATGCATTCCATTCGAAGGAGCATGGTCTACCGTTGTGTTTAGCAAAGGACAAATATTGCTTTTATTTTTTTCGTTCAAAGCACCAAAGTTATGTTAGTATCTCTTATTACTTGATAGCGTCAATGGAATCATATAAGTTGTAGTGTAATTAATTAAATAATTTCTAAACAAAGTTTCGATTATGTTTCCATACCTATTTTTAACATTTTTAAGTGTTAATATTTTTTTTTTAGCTTAAAACAATAATTTGGGACAGAAAGAGTTAATAGTGGTGTTCCTTAGAGTTCTCTCGTGTCACCCACACTTTTCCTTTTATTTATCAATGATCTATTAAGCGCACTTCCTGTCCCATCAAATCTTATGCCGATTATTCCACTCTTCACTTCTCTACCCACTTCACAAAGCGTCCCTCAACAGTCACACCATGTTTCGCGTGGGACGGCTATGATGCACCTGACCTCTGATTTTTCTATTACCTCTGATTGGGACAGAGAAAATCTTGTGGTTTTCATTGCCTCCAAAACTCAATTCTTTCATCTGTATACTCGTCACAATCTTCCACGTGATTATCCCCTTACCTTCAACAATACACAACTCAATCCTTCCTCTTCTCTCAACATTTTTGGCGTTCCCTTTTCTCATGATCTTTCCTGGAAATATCACATACACTCTCTTTCCAAAACAACTTCTAAGAGGTTAGGTGTGTTGTACCGGCTCCAGCAGTTTCTCCACCCCTACTCACTTGTTGTCTCTGTACAGGGGTCTTGTCAGCCCCTGTATGAAGTATGCTTCTCATGTGTGGGGTAGCTCAACTCACACTTGACCGGATGGAATCAAAGGCTTTTCGTCTCATCAATTTTTTCCGCCTCTTACTGACTGTCGGCTAAGGTTAACAATAGTGAACAATTTTTTTTTTTTTTTTTAAATAAATTGTGTATTAGAGTTTCAATAGAGCATACAACCACCTGCAAGTGGTTTTTTTTTTGTAAGTTAGGTTAGGTTAGGTTAGAGTAATTACGTAGAAGTTTTGCTTTCCCATGCTTATGAGAAGATTTCCAAAGTATTTGTTCTTCTACTTCTACGAATCTACAAGCTCTTTGGCACAAAATACGATATTTTAATACATTCATCTTTAGTAATTCTTTAATTAAATTCTCTTTTTTCTCGCATAATTTTATGACATCGACTTTGTCACCTTTTCAAACGTCATATTGACTCCATTCATAATGACAATCAACTAGTCTAGGCGTTGCAACTTGGAATGCACATCATCTACACTTAAGTGAGGTGAAAACCTAATGACTCAATACGCTACAACAAATAATCTCATGTTTAGCTATTATTTATAGATTTATTTAAAATTTATATTTACCAAAACCACTTATTCTTGGCATGAAAGGCTATTTGGAATTTAATGATGATCATTTAATTTTTTTTAAATAAGACAAAAGAAATTGGTCACTATTATTAACATTTACCATGACTGTCTTCAATCCCTCTCTCTTCGCCGGCAATGTTGCCCCGACTGCATGCCTCCTCCTTTAAGAAAGCATCCAGTACCAGACTTTCGATACATTCTCATTCCTTTTCTGTCCAACTCTCTAACTTTCAAACGCAGAGTGTCCAGGCATCTCGAAAACCTTGGACTTTGATTTTGTCTCTCTTCTTCCTCTATGGGGAGAGGCCATTTTTACAAGCATTCACCTTTGGCCCCCTCCTTCCTGCTTAAAAAACCATAGAATGAGTTCAATCAAGATACCATTTCTACAGCAGTTCACCAGTGATGCAAAAGCCTATAATTGGTCATTGATAATAATGGAGGACACATTGAACACTTGCTGCATTAATGATTTATTCAGTTTATTTGTGTTCATTGCAAACTTCTTTAATGTTTAACTAGTCTCCAATTATCCCCCAAGTCAACTTTATTTTTTAACAACTACTGTTCAAGTTGAATTTGTAAAAAGACTACACATCCGATTTACATAAACTACCTCTCATTTTAAGGACAAAATGAAGTGTTTAACAAGTTTCTGTTTCACACACACACACACACACACACACACACACACACACACTATATATATATATATATATATATATATATATATATATATGCAAATAACTGCAATGACCGCGCAGTATATAAATGAATAGAAACGACATAAGTATTAAGGAACGTTTCTGCACACGAGGAGGAGAGATAACGAAATAATGAAAAATGAGGCGGTTCGCCTCATTTTTCATTATTTCGTTATCTCTCCTCCTCGTGTGCAGAAACGTTCCTTAATACTTATGTCGTTTCTATTCATATATATAATATATAATATTTAGTAGAAATCCAATGACAAGGAGAAATGTAAATGCCATGAAAAGTCTTCTTTATTGCGCAACGTTTCGAGCAATACGCTCATCTTCAGGCTGTTTAATAACAATGTGAAATTAAAATCAATATTGAATGAAAAACAAACAGAAATTTCTATAACCTATTCGTAAAGACAAATTTTAAAAGACTGAGAAAAGAGGGTTAAGTTCTAAGTTATACAGATTTACATATCAAAATTAAGAAGTTATTTTTAAATACATGTAGTAAATGTGAAATTAATACACTGGAAAAATTACCAATAGTACACTGGAACAATGGAGCTATCTACCTTACACAGCAATATCCGAGGCCGACTAATTTGAGCAGAGGAGACGGGAATGAAAGATGGCGAGGGAGATAGGGGAAGGAGGGATTATAAGGAATTGGGGAAGGAGGAGGGATCATAGCAGATTGAGAGGGACGGACGATGAGTCAACATTCAGACTAGGGGACAATGCTTTAATGAAAAGGGATTCTAAAATTCTTAGTGAGTTGGGACAAGTATTACAACCAAGAATTTTAAAATTGTCTAAAGTGACATCAATTTTGCATTTGATGCTATGTTCACGTATGCTGGAGGCTTCCTTAGTTTTTAAAATTTTACCTGTTCGGCCACTTATTCCCATATGCGAATAAAATCTAGCCCTGAGAGAGCGAACAGTGCTGCCGATGTAATTCCCAAGGAGACACCTAGGGCAGGTAAATAAATATACAACACCGCTACGCAACGAGTCAGGGGTTCGATCCTTCGCTGAGAAAAAGCTACCTAAAGACGTTTTATTAATAAATATGATGCGGAAATCAGTATGATAAAAAAATTTCCTTAACAATTTTGTAAATTTAAGCTTAAATTCCTTATTCAAGGGACCCATTTCAGGTACCAAGAAATATTTTATATCCTTCGGCACTGTAATACATGGAAGTTGAGGGCTATAAACATTATTTAAGAAGGATCTAATTAGTTTGTCTACATATTGAACAGGAAAACTATTATTAGTAAAGTATGATCTTAGATTATTAAATTCATCATTAAGTAAGGTAAAATTAGAGGTCAAATTATATCCTCTGAACAGGAGAGTTTTAATACAAGACATCTTATAGTTAAAATCAGTAAAACTAAAAAAATTCATGCCCAAACCAGTGAAAGTGGGTTTCCTATAAACTGATGTAGTAATAGAATCACCGTTTTTCGAAATTAAAAGATCTAAGAAGGGGAGGGAGCCATTTTGCTCAGTTTCCATTGTATACGTTATATTGGGGTGCAAAGAATTTAGGAAGTTAAAGAATTGTAATTTTTAGACAATCTCCCACTCATCTCAAGCCAATTTTCTATCGACGCTTCGTTGATGATTCGATAGCAGTCTTTGATAATGCGGTACAAGCGCAACAATTCTTTAACTTCCTAAATTCTTTGCACCCCAATATAACGTATACAATGGAAACTGAGCAAAATGGCTCCCTCCCCTTCTTAGATCTTTTAATTTCGAAAAACGGTGATTCTATTACTACATCAGTTTATAGGAAACCCACTTTCACTGGTTTGGGCATGAATTTTTTTAGTTTTACTGATTTTAACTATAAGATGTCTTGTATTAAAACTCTCCTGTTCAGAGGATATAATTTGACCTCTAATTTTACCTTACTTAATGATGAATTTAATAATCTAAGATCATACTTTACTAATAATAGTTTTCCTGTTCAATATGTAGACAAACTAATTAGATCCTTCTTAAATAATGTTTATAGCCCTCAACTTCCATGTATTACAGTGCCGAAGGATATAAAATATTTCTTGGTACCTGAAATGGGTCCCTTGAATAAGGAATTTAAGCTTAAATTTACAAAATTGTTAAGGAAATTTTTTTATCATACTGATTTCCGCATCATATTTATTAATAAAACGTCTTTAGGTAGCTTTTTCTCAGCGAAGGATCGAACCCCTGACTCGTTGCGTAGCGGTGTTGTATATTTATTTACCTGCCCTAGGTGTCTCCTTGGGAATTACATCGGCAGCACTGTTCGCTCTCTCAGGGCTAGATTTTATTCGCATATGGGAATAAGTGGCCGAACAGGTAAAATTTTAAAAACTAAGGAAGCCTCCAGCATACGTGAACATAGCATCAAATGCAAAATTGATGTCACTTTAGACAATTTTAAAATTCTTGGTTGTAATACTTGTCCCAACTCACTAAGAATTTTAGAATCCCTTTTCATTAAAGCATTGTCCCCTAGTCTGAATGTTGACTCATCGTCCGTCCCTCTCAATCTGCTATGATCCCTCCTCCTTCCCCAATTCCTTATAATCCCTCCTTCCCCTATCTCCCTCGCCATCTTTCATTCCCGTCTCCTCTGCTCAAATTAGTCGGCCTCGGATATTGCTGTGTAAGGTAGATAGCTCCATTGTTCCAGTGTACTATTGGTAATTTTTCCAGTGTATTAATTTCACATTTACTACATGTATTTAAAAATAACTTCTTAATTTTGATATGTAAATCTGTATAACTTAGAACTTAACCCTCTTTTCTCAGTCTTTTAAAATTTGTCTTTACGAATAGGTTATAGAAATTTCTGTTTGTTTTTCATTCAATATTGATTTTAATTTCACATTGTTATTAAACAGCCTGAAGATGAGCGTATTGCTCGAAACGTTGCGCAATAAAGAAGACTTTTCATGGCATTTACATTTCTCCTTGTCATTGGATTTCTACTAAATATTAAATTGAAGCTCTGTAGAAGCAACCCGCATAATTATATATATATATATATATATATATATATATATATATATTAGGGCGGGTCGATTTTTTACATGTTTTGAAATCGCAAGGTGAATAAGTGCCCAGTAGTTAGGTTTGGTTGAGAAATGAACCCCAAAAATTTTTTAGAGCAAACGGATAAGGGCCTGCTTGCGGATTTGCAATTAAAGTTTGTTATGGTTTTTGACCCAATTTTCGTTATACGCGATAGGTAAACTCGTCATTTTTGAAGACATAATATTAACTAATTATAGATGTAGCAACTCAATATCACTTTCTATCCCAAGAGGAGACAATGCCTAAGGTATATCATGTGTTTTAAGTGTAAAATGATAAAATTTCGTTGAAAAAACATGCATTTTTGCTAATTTATTCACATATTTTGGCTACAAAACTTGAAAAATACTTTCAAAAGGTGATAAATCCAAAAAAATCACATGTTCTCATGTAAAAAGAAAAACTATTCATATAAATCATCATAAGATTGAGAATAATGTCCTTTTGACATAAATGCAGGACGCATCTTCCTGCTCAGTACTTTAGTAAGGATACATCTGTGACGAGTTTCGACCCGTACACGGTATGGGAAGCCTGTCACTAATTTCACACTCCTCTCAACACTCTGAGAGTGAGAAGGCAAGTCTGGAATGTCTGGCTTAGTGTTAGTGTCCATGAATGACTGGATTTCTTCATCAGATAGGTGCTGTGTGGTAGGTGGTTCCATGGCATCAGGGTCAGTGAGGTCGATGAGCTCATGCCAGTGATTTGCATTCCAATTCACCTGGGGAATTTTCTTCCCTGCTTCCTGGTTGCTCTCCATTCTATAAATGAAAAATGAAAATGAAAATATAAATGAAAATATAAATATAAATAAAAATATAAATATAAATGAAAAATAGTTGCATTTCGAGGGCAAACACAGATGATGTGTTCTTGTGTACACTTGTCCTTCTTACAGTATACTCTTGAATCACTGCAAGGCAAAATATCCAAAGAACAGGAACAGGCAGAAATATCAAAAAGTTTGTCCAAGTTAGCATCCAGATTTCGCTTGACACTTGCCTTAGCACGCTTGCGATTAGTGTCTTTCACAAGAGTGAGTAGGTCTTTAACCTTTCTGTCAATGGATTTGTCATTAATCAAAGGCAGCCTTGGATTCACTGAAGACCAAATGGATTTTAAATCCTTGCTAACTTGCTGCACTAAGGCCCAAAAATCTGCGCCAGGGTTAGCATGATTAAGGTCATAATACTATTGAATCAGCTGCCTGTAAGTGCTTGGTTCGGTCATTAATAATTCACAAGGACCACCTCCATACTTTTCTTCACTTTTCTTTCGGGTCAGGTGTCTTGTTTTCGCTTTTGACATTATTTACACCGGAAAATCTGAAACATAATGAAAAGTGTTAATGCGAATAGCATTATGTAAGAAATAAGCGTGAACGGTCACAGGACATATAATATTTTACCATTATTTTTTAATAAAGATGCATAATTAATAATTATATAAAAATACAAGCAAAACGTTCATATTTATGCTTATAGAAACAAGTTAATAATTTTGGGTTTGCTTTGTTTTGGTTGCGCGTATGCCGCATACGGGATTTTACGCATGAAGCGACAACAGAAAAACTTAAAAATTTAAAAGCTAAATTCGCATTCTGGTCTTTTATCAAAATGCATTTCTTTGTGGTTTTCACATTTCATAGATGAAACGACAACTACTGGATGTTTATTCGCTTTCTGGTACCAACTTCGACCACCCCTAATATATATATATATATATATAAATATACATATATATACTCTGTGTGTGTGTGTGTGTGTATATATATATGTATATATATATATATATATATATATACCGTGTATATATTAGGGTGTCACTTATTTTTCAACTTTTAAGTTTCCGTGCTCTGACTCCATCAAAGTATGCCATATGATGTATAAACACTGTGTACAAAGTTTTATTGAGATATTTTAATATTTAGAGGTTGCTCAACGGCTTCGAAGTATTGGATACGAGATTCTCAGAAATGTGAATATAAACAATTTCCAAATGTATTTAAACAATTTATTATGTTCCTACATTAGCAGGAAGTGCACTAGACATTATCATAATATTAAGATGAAGTACATTAACATCAGACAGTAGCGTAATTATTATGATTAATCATTATTTCCACTCAAGGTATGCTTTTTTCCCCATGTGCAATGCTTGCGATGGTCTTCAACAACCTGGAGAAGAAACTGGAGTTGTTCTTCATGTTTGGTTAGGTACCCAGAAAAATCCTGGATGAGAGCATCTCCACGTTCAGCGAAGTCATTTGTTACAGTTAGAGTTTTTACAGTCTCTTTCGCAGTCTTGTAATGGGTATCCTCTTCCCATTGGTCAGCAGTTTTCTCCAAGAATTCACCTGGGAGGTTGAGCTTCGTGAACAATGATTTTGTTTTTGTTGCAAAGTTTTTCAAGCTTTTTTCTTTCACAGTATCCAGGTCAACAACCACACGCTTTGGAGGGTTCTCTTGTCCATCAACACTAGTCATAGATATGACCATGCGATTTTTTATATCAGGGAGGACATCGTCATCGAAAAAGGCAAGACCCACCAGCTCTTCAGACAAATACCATAAATGAGCTGCCATCTTCTGTGAAGTTACCATGGCAATGCGTGGATAGATGTTTGAAAACGTTATTAGTGACTGTATGAGATGAAGGTCATTTTGGGGAGCACTAATGGCGCAAGGGCACGTGGTCCAAGCTTTCACATAGATGCATACAATAAAAATGCAAAAGTCGCGAAGTCCGCTTTCCTCACGGTTTGTTAACTTAAATTGTGATCTGAACATCCATATCTTTAAGGAATAGATTGCCTTTAACATCCATCATGCCTGATGCATCGTTCCGGGAGCATGAAAAACTACACCACGATTAGAGACAGCACCAAGAAAGAAATGCCAGTTCAAGTAGCTCCTTATAGTCATCTCGCGGTATTTTTGTAGTCATTGCAGATTTAAAGAAGCTAATGAGACCTTCTTTTACATCAGCGACAGCAGAAGTGGCAATTTCATCAGTAGTGGAGTCTTCATACCGCTTTGGATCAATGTTGTCTCACTTTCCTTGAAATCTCTTAAAAAGCTGGACATCTGTAGCTAATGTGGGGCCCATGCATTCTTTAAAAGCTGCAGCAGCCAAAAGTTCAATGATTTGATGTCTGCGGGCCAGATGGAGTAGGTCACGTTTCAGCATCTGCTGTAAAATAACGCAAGTCCCAGCCATTAGACCAGTATTGGAGCTAGTTGTATCGAAGGATATAGCTTGGACCTTTTCTTCAATATCCCACTTACGGAGAGCTTCAATGACAGCTGCAGCTTGTGCTTTCCAAGTTCCAGATATGAGCTTTGGAACGCCAAGAAGCTGATGTACTCCCTGACCTGTTCCTATGACAGGAAGACGATCAATTTTTTCTTTCCAGTAATTTCCGGTAATAGTTTACCATCCCAGTGTACAGTAAGAGGTACATTCGGCTTGAAGTTTTTCATGATGGTCATAGAGAGTGCCTCCCCTTGCTTTTTTCGTTAACGTCGGATGGTCTCTCGATTCACAGCAAGATCAGGGATACCATGGCTGAGACTTTTCGCAGTCTCCGCAATAATCATAGTAGCAGCACGATCAGATACTTTACAGCGATCTCGAACTGCTGTGAGATCAGGCGTGATGACTTCTTTCCTTCCCCGCTTGAAAGGGGTTTTCTGCCTACTTGTTCCAGGAACAGCTTCAGGTTCTGATTCCTCTTCCTCAAACGTCGATGAACTGCTGCTCTCTTGTGTAACAGAATCTAACAATGAATCCTTGCTTTGTTCTGCCTTTCGCTTTCGACTTTGTTCGATCAACACACGTTTCTCCTTCTTTGCCTCCTTCTGATGTAGCACAATATCAACAGAAGACATTGTTCCATGACGGCCTTTTTCACGCTGAGCAATGAGAAACTACTTATCTTCCTCCATTTTGATTATGTCGAGGACATTTGCATGAGCGATATCAAAGAGGTCGTGAAAACAGTCCTTGAACATACTCTCATTCTTAGCCTGTACTTCTGTCTTGCGGGATGCATTTTTCTTCAATGCTTTCCATCATGAGAAGAGTTTTTCCAGTTTTCTGATTGTGTCCTGTTTGTGTTGAGTTGGAATTCGGGCACGATTCCAAAACTCCTCAATGTTTTCAATTGCCATTGACGAAGCCTCTCTTATCGTCTTCTTTTTTATATGTAAATGAAGGAAAAACGACAGAGCCTGAAGATTTGATGGCAATTTACCACCTCTAATATCATTCTCACACTTGTCAATCAAGTAAACCTTAGATTTCTTTCGAGTTTCCATCATTAGATAAATGTATTGTGCTATATAAATTTACACCTGGAAATAAAAAATAAATGTTATAGTTATTATGCAATAAAAAACACTAATACACACATAACCTACTATTAAGACTAAAATAACACACACTAATGCAAACACATCCTACCATTAAGGCGACTGAAATGATACTGGGGTGAGGCATAGAAAGGAAGCGCATTTCAATTTAGGAAAAGTAACGACGCGACATCAAAATTTTAATGGCTTTGAGCGACCTCTAAATATTAATATTTTCTCGGGAAACTAACTTGCAGTGCCCCGGGGCCATGGCCTTTGGGGGGGCCCGGGTCGTTTCAACAAGTGATGAGAAGTTATTTGAGACAGCAACAAAGCTAGTAAATAAATATAAAAATGATATTTCCTCTGGATTTCCAAGTCAATTACTCTCTTTTCGAATGAGCTTAAAAACAGACATTGAAAAAATGACGACAATCTATGAGCTATATTCATTTTTAATTAAAGACAACAGTACTTTGTGCTCAAGTTTTCCCGAAGTTGTGATTGCCATAACATTATTCCTCACAATTCCTGTGACAGTTTCAAGTGCAGAGAGATCGTTTTCAAAACTTAAACTAATAAAGAACTATCTTCGAAATTCTATGAATGAAAAAAGATTAAGTGGACTCTCAATTATATCAAGTGAAAACAAGAAAGCTAGAAATATTAACTTGGAGGATTTAATTAATGAATTTGCTGAAAGAAAGGCAAGAAAAGTCAAGTTCTGATGTTGTCGTAAGTAAACTTTTATTTCACGGTATCCTTTTTAAAGCTCAATATTTTGCATAATGTTTTACCTTCTATGCCTCCATGCGTACAAGTAGTATCATAATTCTTAAATGTATGGTAAAGGAATAATGCAAAGAAAAGCAATATAAATGTATAATAAAAATTTGGTTAGGGGGCCCGTAAATAAGTTTTGCCCCGGGGCCCGTGACACTCTTGCTCCGTTCCTGGGTCAGACCGAAACTTCTTGATGGTTCAATTCTTACCATACAATTAAGTGACACCCTAATATATACACACACACACACACACACACACACACACACTATATATATATATATATATATCTATATATATATATATAAATAATGCAAACCCACAGGGAAAAAGAAAAAAATATCCCAAGGCTTTCGTGTATCCAGCAGTACAGCTCGTCATTCCCTGACGAGGTGTACTGCTGAATACATGAAAGACCTTGGAATAATTTTTTCTTTTTCCCTGTGGGTTTGCATCATTCATTCATTTCACGTGTTTAAGTGAGAAATTCATCCCATATATATATGTATAAACACATATATATGTAAGTGTATATATATATATAATCTATTCTATATTGGGGTTGTTTAACCTCCTTCGCAACATCTAAGGTCATATAACGGAGGGGACCTACAGCTTTACGTGGGATCCGAACCATGGATCGCTACATAATCTGAACGTGGAGGACGGTCTCCCATCCAACTACTACCCAGACCCAATATCGCTTAACTTCGCTGATCAACGGGAAGCGGTGTTACGACATCGGCTACGACGTAGCCCATTAAATATATATATAAGTATGTGTGTATATATATATATATATATATATATAACCTTACAACCTTACAAAGGTTCCACGTGATGATTTCTCATTTCGCGAAGGTCAAGCGTGTCGCCCCTCCTCTCGAGTTGGCCTGGTGAAGTAGTGAGTTGGATTCTTGCGCTCTCCACCTCACATAGCCAGGTACGCCCGGCTCATCGGGGATTGTTCTGAGCCAGGCGTCAAGTCTTCTTTTGAAGATTTCCACTGCAACTCCCTTCGTGTTTCTTAGGTCTTTGGGCAGCTGATTAAATAGTGTTGGTCCTCTCACTACAAAACTATTTTCTTTCAGGGTTAAGGATGTTCCCTGTCTCGCCTTCAATTTGGGAATACGACACAGTCTACCGTTTCTACCTTCCACCGTTGTTTGGGGAGTTATGGGATTCAGAGTAAGATTAGGGACTAGTTTCTCCATTATTTTCCAAGTGTAAATAATGGTGTATCTCTCTCTTCTCCTTTCCAGTGAATATAGGTCTAGTTCTCGTAACCTTTCCCAGTAATTTAGTTCTTTGCACCCATTGATCTTGGCTGTGAAACTTCTTTGAATCCCCTCCAGCTGTCTAATGTCTTCTTTTTTATATGGGGATGTTAGGACCGAGCAGTATTCCAGTTTGGGTATTATCAGGGTTTTCAGTAGGGGGATCATTACATTCCTATCCCTTCGTTTAAAAGTTCTCAATATCAGACCCGTTATTCTCTTTGCTCTGTTTACTGCTATCTTATTTTGTGTTTCAAATTTCGCATCATCTGTCATTACAACCCCTAAATCTATATATATATAAGTAAGTATATATATATATATATATATATATATATATAATATTTATATATATATATATATATATATATAGGAAGCGGTGTTACGACATCGGCTACGACGTAGCCCATTAAATATATATATAAGTATGTGTGTATATATATATATATATATATATATATAAATATATATATAATATATTATAATATATATAATAAAAAATAATATATATATATATATATATAATATATATAAAGTGAATAATTGAATAACTTTGATTATTTATACTTAACGTAAAAAACTTTGTATTTGGGATTGAAAACACTAATGAGGCTCATTAAGAGATTGAATGAATTAATTAAAAGAGAATTAAAAATTCAGTTTTGTGTGTAACCCCTCACCCCCTTCTCCTCAGTGCCAGTGCTGCCCCTCACCCTCCTCATCCTTCCCTTCTACACCCACGCATACTACTGTTCCTTTTTATTTAATTTTTATTTATGTACTCGTAATATGACTTGAGACAAAAGATTATTGTTTTGGTAGCTGGTTAATTGAATTTTGAAATACTACAACGAGGTTATGAAAAATGGAATTGCTTCGCGCAGATTTATTGGAACTTTTCTTATCTTTATTTATTTCTTTTGTTCTATATTTTTATTTACTTGTTTATTTATTTATTACTTCATATTATTGTTATTACTTTAGACTACAAAGCTCATCATTTGAAAATTTAAGAGATTTAAATATTCTTTAATTACAAGAATAGACTTTACAGTAAGCCTATGAAACCAAATTTAATTAAGCCTACGTTCTTTTAATTAAAGGGTTCAAAAACATCCATCTTTTTTTACCTTTATTTATTTCTCAGTGAAAATGCACGTCTCGACATTTAATTTCTGATTGTTCAAACCCGCAGAGTTCTTTCCTTTAGAGCCATCAAACCCGTCCTCTCTGGTTTTATCTACAAATTTATCGACCTTTAACGATATTCTTTCATTCTCACTTATTGATTATTGAATGATTTCCAAATGTTAATCTCCGTTTCGTTATTCTGAGCTGAGGTAATCTCCATTTGCATAGAGACTGGCAAACGTGGTTAAGTGTTTTATTTATTTATACTAACAAGATCAAAGTTTACGAAAAGGCTAAATCCGTCTATTTGGAGAAACACTATACGACAATCGGAGGTTTTATTGCGTGTTAAATTAAACTTCGCGTTAAGAATACAATTAACAAACCTGTTTTTTTGCCAAATATTCCTCCAAGGACGTAGCAACACACGAATAATTCTTGAAGTAAGTAATGATGGGGTTGTTTAACTCCGTAACATCTAAGGTCAAATGACGCGGAGGACGGTCTCCAATCCAATTACAACACAGACCCAATGTCGCTTAACTTCGCTGATCGACGATTAGTGGTGTTACGACACTGGCCACGATAACGGACCTAAATCTTTCAGTAACAGCAAACAAACAAAACTGATTGACACAAATGTAATATCAAATTTTCATACAGAGCAGGAACTTTATTTCATTTTGGCTAACACCAGACGATTTTGTTCAGTCTTACATTGAGTAGATCGTTATGTTATAATGTTATAATGTTACAGACCAACAAAGACCCTAGGATCCACTCATGGCTGGTCTACCTAACTGTATGTCCTCCGTGGTGGTGGAGGGGACCTACAATTTTACGTGGGTTCCGAACCACAAGAACATAAGAAACTTATTTAAAAACTGCGGGTAAATTGGCAACGACCAATTTTTACGAAACTAAATAATTATCAATTTAAAAATAATTAATTATCGGTTTAAAACTAAAGATAGAATCTCTCGGTCCAGAGGAGCAAGTCAATAGACTACTATCCACAAATATGTTACATTCTATATCTATTTATAACGGACATGCAAATATATCAGATCCAAAGAATCCAGTCAATTTCATTACGGTATCCATCAAGTCACGGTCCATATCGATTGCGGACCAAGTCAAAATTTACAACCATATACATTATCAATTTAAAAATAATTAATTATCGATTTAAAAACTAAAGATAGAATCTCTCGATCCAGAGGATCAAGTCATAATAGACTACTATCTACAAATATGTTACACTCTATATCTATTATGTAACGGACATGCAAATATATCAGATCCAAAGAATCCAGTCAATTTCATTATGGTATCCATTAAGTCACGGTTCATATCGATTGCGGACCAAGTCAATTTTAAACCATATACATTACAATATATACACTTACGAAAAGTGTAGGTGTGGCTGTAAGGACTGTACAGTAATGTAGAAATATGTGTGCACCCATTATGGGTCTCCCATTTAAAGGTGTTTGTGGGGCAAGTGAAGATCATGAGTTTTCAATACCTCACAGTACTATGGGGGGCACCGCTCGGCAGAGGAATCTCTTTAAATGGGGTGTGTAAGGACAGAGAGTATCCCCTAACCCAAGACGCTGCCTCCCTATATCCCACAACACTTGTGTTGAGCTGTGGGATCTATCCCCACAAAGCCTTAATTTTACTACCTTAAAACTATACCCTTTCTATCAACATGCGCGTCCAATCGATTCTTAAACATGTTTATAGACGTGCTACTAATTACTTCTACCGGCAAACTATTCCAGCTATTTACTATTCTATGCGTAAAAAAGTTTTTCGCAACTGCTGTCTCGAACCTTCTACTTGTCAACTTACACCCGTTATTTCTAGTCCTATTATATTGAGATATTTCGAAAAAGCTCTCTCTATCTACGTTATCAAACCCATTCATAATTTTGAAAACCTGGATTAGATCACCCCTTAACCTCCTAGTCTCGAGTGTAGTCAATTTTAACTCTTTAAGCCTATCCTCGTACGACTTTGACCTGAGACGGAATCATCTTAGTTGCTCGTCTTTGAACTCTTTCGATTTTGTCTATATCTTTGCGCATATGCGGATTCCAAAATTGGACCGCGTACTCCAAATGGGGTCTAACTAATGATTTATAAAGAGGAACTATAATATCGCGCGATTTGTACTCAAAATTTCGAGCTATAAAACCTAACACTTTATTCGCCTTATTGACCGCCGCTGTACTTTGTTTCGCTACTTTTAAATCACCAGTGACTATAACTCCTAAATCTTTTTCCTGCTCTACGCTTGTTAAATCTTTCCCTGACATACTATACGCAAAATTACCGTTACGCGAACCTATATGCATAATTTTGCACTTATCCACGTTAAATCTCATTTGCCATGTGACTGACCAATCAACGATTTTATTCAGATCTTCCTATATTTTACCTCTATCTTCGTCATTAATCGCCCTACCACCCAGCTTCGTGTCATCCGCAAACTTTGAAACTGTACTGACTAGGCCGACATCTAAATCGTTAATATATATAAGAAAAAGCAAGGGGCCCAATACAGAACCCTGAGGAACGCCACTCGCTACATTAGCCCAACACGACTCCGCTCCATCAACGACCACCCTCTGTTTCCTACTTCGCAACCATTCTTCTAGCCAATTTATTACACCCCTGATTCCATGAGCCTTAATTTTTTCAATCAGTCTTTTGTGCGGCACGGTGTCAAACGCTTTTTGAAAATCTAAATACACTACATCAACCGCCCGATGTCTATCGTAAACGTTAACCACGCTTTGGAAAAATTCTAAAAGATTAGTTAAGCAAGATTTGTTTCGCCTAAAACCGTGCTGCGTATTTCGGACCAGATTATGCACTTCTAAGTGTTCGACTATACGATCCCTAATTATTGATTCCAGTAGCTTACCTACAACAGACGTTAAACTGATAGGCTTAAACAGAGGATATATATATATATATATATATATATATATATATATATATATATAAATATATATATATATATATATACTTTGACCCCTATTTGCTTGGCAATGCTGCTGCGAGCTGCTCGTACCCTGACATGGGCGTATGTGAGGAGTGATGCTCTGTGTAAAAAAATGTTTAGCTCTTCATACTTCCATTTAAACTATGGATGCATCGATGAATAATATATATACAGTTTATATACAAACCACGGCCATTTGAAGCAAAAGTATTAAAGGCGTACTTGTGTATATAATTTTCGCGGCTGGGGAAACTAGACCAGTTATTGATATCCAATTTATGCCGTTGGTGGGGTAGTTTCGACTCGTATTTGAATGACACTTCGCGCAGTTGAAGAAGATAAAACATTGAACCAACTAATTTAAATTCTTTCTCAAAACGTCAAAGGTCTCAATTGATGATGAGTTATATATATATATATATATATATATATATATATATACTGTATATATATATACAGGGCCGGCCTTAAGGCAAGGCGAGCTAGGCAGCCGCCTAGGGCCCCGCGCTGCCAGCGGGGCTGGGCAAATAAACTCCATTGGGACATCAAACTTCTCAGATATAGATGGCCCTATGCTTGGTGAAGAGGTAGAGGCTATGAGACCAATGATACCATCAGATTTAATAGGGCAGCCTTTAAAATTACTTGACTTCATTTCATCTAATGGTATAGCCTCTTGCTGTCCAAATTTATTGATTGCTCTAAGAATATTTTTAACAATTCCTGTGACGGTAGCATCAGGAGAAAGAAGCTTCTCAAAATTAAAATTAATTAAAAACTGCTTAAGGTCTAATATGGGCCAAGATAGGCTAAATAACCTTGGAATATTGTCAATTGAACATGAAGAAGCAAGGGGTTTAAATTTTGAACCCCTTTTAATGGAATTTTCAGAAAGGAAGGTTAGAAAAATTAGTTTTTAAAATCTATATATATAAAAGAGGAAGTTTGTTTGTCTGTTTGTCTGTTTGTTTGTTCTCTATTGAAATGAATATGGCTGCACGAAATAGTGTTTAAGGTAGTGAATCAGATATAACTTTTCACGGGGAATCTAATGGTGTGCACAGTAGGTGGGTACAGTAGGTAGGTAGGTAGGTAGGTAGGTACAGTAGGTAGGTACAGTAGGTAGGTAGGTAGATACAGTAGGTAGGTACAGTAGGTTGGTAGGTAGGTACAGTAGGTAGGTAGGTACAGTAGGTAGGTACAGTAGGTAGGTAGGTAGGTAGGTACAGTAGGTAGGTAGGTACAGTAGGTAGGTACAGTAGGTAGGTAGACTAGACAGTAGGTAGGTAGGTAGGTAGGTACAGTAGGTAGGTAGACTAGACAGTTTTATTTAGTAAATGGGTAGGTACAGTAGGTAGGTAGGTAGGTACAGTAGGTAGGTACAGTAGGTAGGTAGGTAGGTAGGTAGGTACAGTAGGTAGGTACAGTAGGTAGGTACGGTAGGTAGGTAGGTAGACTAGACAGTTTTATTTAGTAAATGATACATTAAAATCTTGTTTAGTTTTGAATGACGGCATAAAGTCACGGGATTTAAGTGGAATCTAATGGTGTGCATAAAAGTTTCAAAATTTTCGAGAACTTTTTAAAATATAAGGTTAAGGAATAAGTTTTTTCATTTTAACACAAAAAAGCTTAAAATCATTATTTTCGAAAACTTTTTAAAATATAAGGTTAAGGAATAAGTTTTTGCATTTTGACATTTGAGTGTGACTTTTGCTATGGGTGACAATGGCCAAAAAAAGTTGGAACACCTCGCAATCTTTATGTTTTGACACCCAATGGAAAAACACGTAACATTTTTACACTGAAGTGCTACAAAATGTCTGATGTTTTCAAGGAATAAAAACAATTACCAAAACTTTGTGTTTATTTAGTTTTGTTCATCTTTTGACCTTATTTTGACACACCCTTACATCCCGGGCAACGCCGGGTATCTCTGCTAGTATATTATAAATTTATAAAGTATGGTATTTTTTTAGTATTCTTAATGAAAGCATTTTTTTTGTTATTCTTAATATTATTAGACAGATGTCTACAATAAATGTATAGCACTTCAGATTATTTTTTTGCCTTTTTACTATGAACTAAAATCTTTTCTGGAGTGGGGCCCCGTATTATCAAAATGCCTAGGGCCCCGCACTTGTTAGGGCCGGCTCTGTATATATATATATATATATATATATATATATATATATAAGAAACCTTTGACGTTTTGAGAAAGAATTTAAATTAGTTGGTTCAATGTTTTATCTTCTTCAACTGCGCGAAGTGTCATTCAAATACGAGTCGAAACTACCCCACCAACGGCATAATTTGGATGTCAATATCTGGTCTAGCCAACCCCTCACCCACCTCAGAAAAAAAAATATATATATATATATGCGCCTCGGTGGTGTAGTGGTTAGCGTCGCTGACTACGAATTCATCGGATCCGGGATTGAGACCCGGTGGCGGCACGCGGCACGCAGCAAACCCCAGTTGTTCATCTTTCCACACAATAAAAAAAAATTGGTTGGTAGATAAATGGGTACCCTGGGTAGCCTAGTGGTTAAGACGCTGGACTGTTAGTGGGGCGTGGTTCGGATTCCGCGTTAAGCTGTAGGTGTAAGGTGGAGTGACAAGCTTGACCTTCGTCAAAATGAACAATTCGGGCCGAAGCAAAACCAAGGTTAACCAGGGTTATATTGTGTACGCTTTTGATGCATTTGTCGCTCTCAATGCTCCCAGTGTGTGTGAGTTGGAATCTAAGACTTTCTGTTTTGAGTTCTCCACAAGGAAATAGTCGCAAGGGTTTAAATGGGTGCATAAGCTAAATACTTCCGCCATGGATTTGAGGGAATCTGTTTGACAGTACTCCGTTTCCAAACGTCTCCCACGAGTAAGTCCACAGAACATCCGCTGTGTGAGACTTTACCATCTTGTTGAAACCAAGGTTCATTAATTTTGACACCGTAACCCTGTAGAGAAAGGATAAAGTTGTCCCTTAGCAACTCAAGATAAACTTTAGAATTGACGTGTATTCGATCTCAACAGACACACTGGGGGCTGTGCTACTCAATTTCATCATCCGGTTATGACATGTGATTGCACAAAGAGGACAAATCGAACGATGTTTTCGCATGAATTGTAAATTTCCCATATTTTATAATAATTTTAATAAATAATTCATATTCTTGAAACACTTTTTACATTTTATTTATACAATAACCTTTGGTTAGCTTCCGCCCGAATTGTTCATTCTGATGAAGGTCAAGCTTTTTTAGACCTACAGTTTAACGTGGAATCCGAACCACGCCCCATCAGCAGCCCAGCGTCTTAACCACTAGGCCACCTAGGGTACCCATTTATCTACCAACCACTTTATTTTGTGGAAGGTTGAACAGCTGGGTTTTGCTGCGCGCCGGCTGCCGTCGGGTCTCGAACCCGGGACCGATGGTTTCGTAGTCAGCGACGCTAATCACTACACCACCGAGGCGCCTATATATATATATATATATATATATATATATATATATTAATAATATATATATATATATATACGGATGTACAGTACTGTATATATGACTTAAAATGAGAATAAAAATAATTAGAAAGGGAAATGACGTCATGGAGTAGACTGCGATAAAATCGGCAAACACTGATAGTGATTGAGAAAAAATAATAAGTTTAGTAGAAGTAGATGTGAAAGTAGATGTGAAACGTGCATTCAGAATAATATTACCCTACTGCCATTATGAAATGTAATGTTCACTCTATTCTCCCTTGGTTAGAATTGTAATGAAATGTTGGTTGCCTTATTTTATGCTCTTTTTTATAGTAAACCATATAGTACAGTATTGGACAAAATTTTCTCTTATTTTAGTCTGATGTTAGGATGCAATGATTTTAATCTTAATCTTTGGTAACTTCTCAAGCACTATAAAGTTTTAAGCTGAAAGCTATTTTTAGGGAACGTTTGTAGATTTTTTATTTACTTTATTTTTATTTTATTGTTTAAATATATATATACACACACAGTATATATATATATATATACATTCAACTGCAAAGAACACGCAGTATAAATAACGTAAAGAACGACGCTTGTATAGGAGATATTCCGCGCAAGACGAGAGAGAGAGAACGAAACAAATGAAAAAATGAGGTAACCACCTGGGAATCGAACCCGGGATCTTCCGATTGCCGGTCAGACGCGATACCATTACACCATGGGCCTCACTCTTCCAAATGCGGAATATCTCCTATACAAGCGTCGTTCTTTACGTTATTTATACTGCGTGTTCTTTGCAGTTGAATGTATATAATGTTACGGCATGCGGGAGGTGCCCCCTTGGGGCATTGGTTTCTGCGAGTATGTAGAAGAATTACGGCATTTGGAAGAGTGAGGCCCATGGTGTAATGGTATCGCGTCTGACCGGCAATCGGAAGATCCCGGGTTCGATTCCCAGGTGGTTACCTCATTTTTTCATTTGTTTCGTTCTCTCTCTCTCGTCTTGCGCGGAATATCTCCTATACAAGCGTCGTTCTTTACGATATATATATATATATATATAACAGTATATAGGTGCTGGTTAAGTGTGCGGTCTACCTACGATTCGGCGGTCTACCTTTTAATTATAGCTTCTTATCTTGTTTACTAATTGTTTGTTTACATCCCATTGTCAATCGCCCTTGACGATTGGTTAGGTTTAGTCATGATATTTTCGTTAGTTTTAACGAAAATATCATGATTAAACCTAACCAATCGTAGGTAGACCGCACACTTAACCAGCACCCAGTATGTATATATATATATATATATATATATATATATATATATATATATATATATATATATATATGTGTATAATATATATATATATATATATATATATATATATATACACACACGTGTCAATATTCATACGAATCATCATCTAAAATATACTCCGAGTATAACCTAAAATAAATTTTACCTATTTTTACATATTCCAGAGTTGTTACATATTTTTCCTTCGATACGAAATTAAAAGTAAGCAATAATAAAGTCCTTAAAGTCGACAGTTCTCAAGAGAAACACAACAAGCTTTATTCAGTTGCTATTATCAGTGTTTGCACGTGTTTGGCCCTCATTGCACGTATGGTTTATACGTTAACCTAATTCTTTTCAAAGTAACCTTGACATATATCAGAAGCCGAAAACGAGGTCCAGACACAGAAGTGTGGTATATATATATATATAATATATATATATATATATATATAATTAAAACCAAATTAGGGGTTCCAAGTAATACTAATTTCGGATCACCTGAAGATCAGGGCCCCCAGCCTTCTTTGTTAGCCTTATAAGGCTAACTAACGAAAATATCAAGACTCAACCTAACCAATCGTTGGGCCAACTGTACGCCTTTGACGATTGGTTAGGTGAAGTCGCGATATTTTCGTGAGTTAGCCTTATAAGGCTAACTAATGGAGGCTGGGGGCCCTGATCTTCAGGTGATCCCTAATTTCTCTAACAAAAACGTTTGCTTGACTTCGCTTATCAAATAATACCAATTAGTGTTTTTTTTTGGATCACCTGAAGATCAGGGCCCCCAGCCTTCTTTAGTTAGCTTTATATGGCTAACTAACGAAAATATCACAACCTAACCTAACCAATCGTCATGGTCATATTTATTTATTTATTTATTTTATTATAAATATTTAAATAAATTTACTAATATTAGAAACTATAATAACAATACTTTAAGACTTGATAATGTAAATTATTTACCAATAACATAGGTTTCAGTAAATTCTATAATATCTTTATATATACTGTGTATATATAGAGTGTGTGTATATATATATATAATATAATATATATATATATATATAAGTTTTCATGGTGCTTTAAGGTTTAAATAGTTTTTAAAATAAACTTCTTAAATAATTATGATTATTATTATTATTATTATTATTATTATTAAATAAGTAAATCATAATTAGTATAATTACGTTAACGAAGAGTACCAAATGTTTTGTTAAAGAAATTTTATTAAAATTAAAGAAACTTCTGATTACTTTTCAATTATATATACTGTATACAGTATATATATATAAGTTGCATGAATGCCATATTTAACATTAAATGACTTCCATTGTTAGTGGTTATGCGTCAACGTTTTACAAGACTTACATGGTCCCATTGGCCTTGTGCCAAACTCTAATTTTGGCGCTGTGTCGGTGCCCAGAAGAGCCGGTTGGTATTGATATGGGCACAGCCCTCAGCGAACGTAAAGAGAATGATGCTCTTGGAAGGGGAAACTGAAAAAGGCGAAGGAATGCAATAAAAATGTTGTGCACCATTTTAATATTATATTTGATTCACTCAAGTGAAATAAAAGAATTCCACACACAAAAAAGATATATATATATATATATATTTTTGTGTGTGTGTGTGTGTGTGTGTGTGTGTGTGTGTGTGTGTGTGTGTGTGTGTGCATATTCACGTAGAACAATTGATAATTAACTTAAAAAACACAGAAGCGTGTTAGTGTATAATTTTCATTAATATTTTTCATCGTAATAAATATGTATATAAACTTCATCAAAGCCATTTCCTTAATTATGAATGGTTTTTTATTCAAATATTATATTTTGCTTAAAGAAAGTGGATCTTAAAGTTAAGATGCATTTGATATTTTCACATTTTTTTATGATTTACAAACCAATCTTGAATGTTATAGTTTGCCAGGCTCATTCTCCACGTTTGAATAGTTGCTGCTGCTGTTACTACTACTGGGATATATCGCGGCCACATTCCAACACCATTTCCCATTAAATCAGAGGGGTTAAGCAACTTTGGGTCTATTCAGTATAGAGAGTTCAGATGATGTAGTGACCGGTGGTTTGGGCCCCACGTAAAGCAGTAGGTTTTCTCCGTCATAACCTTTGTCGTTAAGAAGAAAGTTAAACAACCCCAAGCATTATTATTACGACTACTACTACTACCCCGACTACTACTACTGCTACTAATAATGTTACAGCTAATAATAGTAATGATTATAATATAGTACTTAAATTTCATTATAAATTCCAACTTCTACGCAATAATGATACTTTTCATCGTTGCATGCAAATGGAGACATTTTTGCGTTACTTACGTTTTTCTTCATTCTCATTTTGTTCTTCCTTTATTTACGCTTTACTGAGCACATTTTAAAAAAAAAATTCATTATTTTATACGTGACACTTTTGTATACCTAACAATGGTGCTACGAGTTGCTCATGTTCTGGATAGGTGTATACGTGCCAAACGGCAGTATGTGATAATACTAATAACTATTCTTCCTATCTTAGGTTAATCTATTAGATTCATATCTGCAATATTTTAAAGGCAGATCTCTCTCTCTCTCTCTCTCTATCTCTCTCTTCTCTCTCTCTCTCTCTCGCTCTCTCTCTTTATATATATATACGCCTTTGGCTCGGGTTTTTGTGTAATTTTTTGTCCGCGGTAATTTAACAGTCAATAACTCGGAGAACTAATATTTTTTATTTTTTCAAATTGTTAATGACTTGCGCTATCGTTAAGGTACGTGGGAGGTTCCATTTAAAAGTTTAATGAAAGCGGTTCTTTACCTTATAAATTATTACTTTTTCGAATATCACCCGCGTTAGGGCTTTAATCTAAAACGTAGGAATTCACTTAACTTCGATTATATTGTACCCAGCTTTTACACTCCTAGTTATTTGTTTTAGGTTAGATTAGGTTAGCCTAACCTTACCTAACCTCAGAAAATAACTTGGAGAAGAAACTCTGGGATATTAATTTCCTTCGGGGTATTAGTTATACAGATAGCACGAAATTTAATCATAATGGAAATCTATTCCTCTATACAGTATATCGGGTGATTTTTTAAATATCTGACCCTTTAAAAGGTTTGTACCTTCCCTCTACATGGAGAATTAGTTCCCTAGTGCAAAACATGCTCTGTGTGATATCATCTCGTCTCATTAACTCTTTGCACACGAACAACAAAATTTTGCAGTACTCTGGAAAGAGTATCTGTTGAAAGCTAAGAAATGTCTTGTTCAGTTCATGCTTTTAATTCTTCTATTGTGGTGGATTTTGTTTAAATACTGTGTCTTTTAAATAACCCCACAGATAAGAGTCACAGGGGTTTAGATCTGGTGACTTTGTTGGCCATGATATTCCTTTATCATAAACTATAGGAAATTTGTTGGGCAGGACTCTTCCGTCGAAAGTATCGTGGAAGAATCGTGAAATGAGAGTTCACATAGGTCATAGAACATGTTTTGTACCACACCAGGAGAATAATTTCCTGTGTGAAGAGAAGGTACAGTAAAAAAATTTCATGATTTTACTTCCCTTAAAAAAAAAAAAACTTTTAAAGTGTCAGATAATTAAAAAAATCACCCGATATATATACAGGGTGGCCCAAAAAAATGGCACCAATTTTGAGAAGTGATATCTCAATAACCATTGCAGCTAGGGACTTAGAAAAACAACCATATGAAAGATAATTCTTTTCTCTTTAAATACGTATTCTATGGCTTGATGGTTATAAGCCCATATAATGCCCAAAATTGGCTTCCAAAAAAGATATACAAAAAAAGTTGCGCATTTATATTTATTCCTTGATCCTAATTTTAAATTAAATTTTTCTATTCCAGACCCCTCAAGATGGGATTGAGAGAATCTGATAAGAACATTATACAAGCACTACGTGAAGAAAAAGGATATTCATTAAACAGAATCCTTTACGAATTTCCAAATAGAAATTGGAAAAAAAGAACTGTGGCACATTTTTTACAAAAACTTAAAGAAACCGGCAGCAGTCAACGGCGTCCGGGAAGTGGTCGACCAAAAAGTATTAGAACGCCAGAAAACATTGAAAAAGTAAATGAAATGGTTTTAAGTCGAGGAACAACCGGGAACAAGTAAAAGTGAACGTGAAGTTGCGAAAGAAACCGGGATTTCACGTTCATCAGTACAGCGAATAATTCGAAAAGATCTTGGGTTGAAAACATTTAAGAGGGTGAAGGTTACTGCTTTATCGGAGCCTGTGAAAGAAAGACGTTTCCATCGATGTAAAAATCTATTGCGAAGATTTCGGTCAAATGAGTCTGTGAAAAAAATTTGGTTTTCTGATGAGAAACGATTTACGGTCGAAACACCACGAAATACCCAAAATGATCGGGTTCGTGCAGCAGTGGCGACAAAAACTCATGTTGACCCAAAACGACTTTTGCGTGAAAAAAAAACACTTTTCAGATTCGATAATGGTTTCCCTTGCAGCGTCATCTGAGAACAAAACATCCATCATTTTTATTCAGCGAGGCGTTAAAATTAACTCAATTTACTACTGTAATGACATTTTGTCTCCAATGTTGTCAGAGATCAAGGAGACGAGCACTGATTTTGTGTTCATGCAAGATGGAGCCCCATCTCATACAGCCAAGGAAACAATAACATTTCTCAATAATAATTGTCCTGGTTTTATCGAACCAAATAATTGGCCACCATGCAGCCCAGATCATAACCCCATTGACTACTTTGTGTGGTCTGCCTTAGAGAGAGAAGTCTACCATGGTCAGAAAATCCGTGATGTGAACCATCTTCGTGAACGAATTCAGGCTGCATGGGAAAATCTCTCACAAGTGACGATCTCAAAGGCAATTTCAAAATGGAGGGCGAGATTACAGGCTGTGGTTGACCATAATGGAGGGCAGATTGAGCCATTTATTGAAAATTAGGTTTAACTTAAAACCACAGAACTTCGTTTAAAGACCGTAAATTAGAAGATAATTAATTAGAAAAAATAAAAGGAATAAATATAAATGCGCAACTTTTTTTGTATATTTTTCTTATAAGCCAATTTTGGCATTACATGGGTTTATAACTATCAAGCTATTGAATAAGTATTTAAAGAGAAAAGAATTATCTTTCATTTGGTTGTTTTTTAAAATCCCTAACTGCAATGATTATTGAGATATCACTTCTGAAAATTGGTGCCATTTTTTTGGGCCACGCTGTATATATATATATATATATATGTTACGGTTTTTTTGCGAAATCAGTTTCTTTGCAAATTCTCCGGTCAGTTTGCAGAGAAACCAAAACAATAGTAATTTTACAAAATGACCTTAAATGTTTGATAATTTTGCAAAAACACAAAAATCGGTCAGTTTGCAAAATCACCAATAATCTTGTCGGTGTATTTACAAAATCTCTTGTTCTAATACTGTAGAACCTTCTAGCTCCTAACCTAACCTAACCTAACCTAACGTAATCTAACGTAACCTAATGTAACCTAACCTAACATAACCTAAACACAATGACACTGTTGGTTAGGTTAGGTTAGGTTAGGTTAGGAGCTAGAAGGTTCTACAGTACAGTATTAGAACAAGAGATTTTGCAAATACACAGACAAGATTATTGGTGATTTTGCAAACTGACCGATTTTTGTGTGTTTTTGCAAAATTATCAAACATTTAAGGTCATTTTGTAAAATTACTATTGTTTTGTTTTCTTCGCAACTGATCGGAGAATTTGCGAAAAGACCGATTTCGCAAAAAAACCGTAACATATATATGACGCGTTCGGTGGAGAAGGGGCGAACGCAACATTTTCGAATTATGCCACAAAATACAGTTAAAGTTTGTAAACTTTAAACCTTTGTATTTTTCCCGTTTATTGAAATGTTGTATGAATTTGAACACATTTGAGTAAAATATTGTTGTGTAATATGTCGATATAATAAAACGCCAAGAAATTTTACAATATTATTTATTGATAGCTTCTGATGTTAACTGGTGTAATCCATTATTTGATCCTCTTCGTCGAATGTTGTATTACCTGCTTCAACTGTTTCGGTTTCTTCCAGTTCCTTTAACAATCTTGTATAATAGTTCACTGCAGTTGCAGGCATTAGGTCTGATAATTCTTTGAGATCTTTTATTTTTTCCTTAGTTATTGGCAGCAATTGGGAATACTTTGGTTGCAGTGTCTGCTGGGCTAGATTGAATAAACTGACACTGTAGAATTTTTTCCCTTTCTGCAGTCTGACGGGATGGCTATTATCTGGGGTTGTGCGGTATGCAGTAGATATTACGTAGCCTTCTTTGTGTTGAAAGTCAAATATTAACTTTCTTGCATCTGTAAATTTAGTAGTTGTTGATTTCCTAATGACAATGCACGTTTTTAGGACGTCAAAATCGAGAAAATCAGCCTGTTTCATTTCTACAACTAGGAAGCGCTGCGAAACGGTTGTAGTTATGGCCGTAACATAATCTTTTTTGGTGTAAATAATATTGCTGTAATTATTTTTTACATTTTGTTCAATTTGGCCAAATTGAGCATCACAGGGCATTGTCGAGTGACCAGAAAGTAGATAGATGTGTTCAATGTGAAGCAATGATGCGGAGTGAATTTCTCTGAGATACATTAAAACCTAAATTTTACCGTGAAAGAGTGCAGACTAACATCTAATTTTTTGCATAGGTAAAGCAAAGGTTTTAAAGGATAATTATACGACAAAAACCTCATTTTTCTAATTTTGTGGCGTTCGCCCCTTCTCCACCGAACGCGTCATATGACAGACAGATACTTAAATTGTTTTGGTGGAAGTGACGTCAATGACTTGACGAAGAAGCTCCCATGTGTGAGGGCAGATAGATGAAGGTAAAATAGGGTAGAGCAGAACAAAAATGAGAGGAAAAAGCAATGAATGATCGAAGACGAACTTATTTTGGGTACGACTTCTTTTCCTATGACGTCATACCGCAAGTTGCCCAGTCACCCTTGCGTGTATGTCCTTCCACGGACACGAAACTACATAATGCACCTTATGTGTACATATACAGTATATGAATAAGAATTATACCTTTTATGTCCAATTTACGTTTTTAAACGAAAGCAACGAGGGGGTATAGCGGGTATAGTATCACCAGGGTACATTTATGAGTTAAATACCAAAATGTTACTTGGCAGGGGCATATACTAGTGCGAAGTAACTTCAGTGTATCTGAAATAAATTTTCCATAAAAGGTTTGGCAGTTGTTCGAGCGACTCTTGGGTAGGTCATAGACGCGCAAGATTGATGTTGGTTATTTCTCACTTTCATTTAGACATTACTACTCACTAATTTGAATTATTAATGTTAATTGCATGGTTTTTAACTTTGTATATTAACGGGGAAGATCATATGACATCACGTTAACACAGAAGACGGACACACATTCAACTTCCGAATAGACCAAATGTCTCTTAACCTCGCTGATATAACGGGAAGCGGTGTTGTTACGTGGCCACGACAGAGCGCAGAATTTTTAAATGTAAACCAAATAGTTACTCTTACTTACAGTGAAGTTAGTTAGTGATAAATCATAATTGATGTTTGATGGATGCTAATTTAAAATCTAGGTATTAAAGCTTGGATTAAATCAGTGATAAGAAAAACCTCTTTTTTGGTTTAGATTAAGTCGTATGTAAGGATGAGTTATCTTATAGAGACACTTTTGTTCGACGTAAGTGATGCTCTATGGAGTATAAAGTTATATGAAGTTAGCACAAGAAGTATATACCTAATAAGATCATGCTGTTGCTTAAGTTACTTTATAAGGTTAAGTTACATTACAATGCGTCAGATGAAGTAAAAGCAAAAGTATGTTGTTACGAAGGCATTTATGAAAGGTCAGGGAAGTTCTAAGGTATCGTACCCAAAATGACCTAACCCTCCGATCATAAATTGCGTATTGCGCTAATTTTTCCCTCTTTTTCCCTCATTTAAATGCTTGTACGCCTTCTACCACAATTTTCCTTCCATATCTTAAAAATTTATGCGAATTCCATTGATTCAGAGCCTAGCATATATATATATATATATATAATATATATATATATATATATATATGAAGAGAGAGAGAGAGAGAGATGGATTAAATGATTGACTGAATTTATTTAAATGTATGTACGTACAGAGCACATTAATGTTTAGATTTCTTCTTCATCTTGTACACACATGCATACGTACACATCTCAACATTGCATTTCTACACACGCAAGTTAATATTTTCAGATTACTTTCATAAGTGATTCATGTTAGTTTCATAATACATTCATAACGGTCTCATAATAGCTTGATAATAGTGTCATAATTAAACTCTGATTAACATCGTACACGAAGAATTATAGAGTAAATATTTTTTGCACGTAAAACGTTTTCTAATTTAATATAAGGGAAACTTTTTTGGGAGGAATAATAATAGAGGATTATATTGAACCTCGTTTGAAATGTAGAGTACATAAAGTTCTTTCTATTCATTTTATCATTTAAATCTTATAACACAATTCAATATTTTTAAAAATACAGGATCAAAGATATATATATACTGTATATAAAATATATATGTAGAGACCGACTAGAAATTCCTTTCCTCGCCGTTCGCAAACATCTGAGTATCATCAGAGACTGAAAAACACACTTGGTTTTCAAGGAAAGACAAGCACCCTTTTGTTTCTCTCTCCTTCAAAACCACGTGTGTTTTTCGGTCTCTAATGATACCCAGATGTTTGCGAATAGCGAGAAAAGGAATTTCTAGTCGGTCTCGACAAGACAAGCACCGTTTCGTTTCTCGCTCCTTGAAAACCACGCGTGTTTTTTGGTCTCTGATGATACCCAGATGTTTGCGAACGGCGAGGAAAGGAATTTCTAGTCGGTCTCTACATATATATATACACATATAATTGAAAACACTGATGTCAGTGGTTCGGCTCCCGATATAATAGTGACGGAAATAATACTAGGCCGCATTCGTCTGACCTGAGTGAGGGCTGTGGCAGCCTTTGGCCCTCTTGAATGAGTATATATATATATATATATATATATATATATATATATATATATATATATACAGGGTGTATCAGAAGTCGCGCACCATAGGCTCTATTCAGATTTACGAGGTTTACGAGTCGAAATGGTTTATAAGTGATGTTTAATTACAATATATGTTCGATAATGTTCGCATAACAAAATTAATATTATGTACAGTTAATCAAAAAGCTATCTTAAAATAATTACATTGAATGAAGCTACATTAGCCAATGATGCGTGACTTCTGAGACACCATTGGCTAATGTAACTTCATTCAATTTAATTATTTTAAGCTAGCTTTATGATTAACTGTACATAATATTAATTTTATTATTCGAACATTATCGAACATATATTGTAATTAAATATCACTTATAAACCATTTCGACTCGTAAACCTCGTAAATCTGAATAAAGCCTATGGTTCGCGACTTCTGAGACACCCTGTATATATGATACACACAGACCGTACATGAAACAAGGAACTCTTCTGGGAAAATTAAATCCACTATAGTCCGAATAAGTAATGGTAAATGAAAAACACTATAGTTTTTTTCTTTTTCATGATGTTAGCCTGACGTGGGCAACGGGTAACTCGCAAAGAGGCCCCAAAAATATATGATAGCTTCCCTCACCAGCAATCTGCAAAGCAGATAGGATCCAGCTTTGGCATCCAGGTTTGAGATTGCAGATGCTTGTGAATTTTGGTCTGGTTTGTGTAGAGCAAGCCTGGGATAGTACGAACGTAACTGTGATCGAATTGATGCAGGTAAATTTGCGCTTCTTTGAGGAGGAAACCCAAACTTATGGCGGATCTTACTCTGAAGAATCATGCGCCTGGACTGATAATAACTACAGGTGTCTGCAGTACAAATTCGCGAAAATTACACAGAAGTAGATACGGATTCGAATATTCTTTGAACTAAGATAACGTAGAGCATTATTGCATTCAGTGATGATGAGCCACGTAGGATTGGCGGACGAGTAGAATAATGTTCTATGTGATGTGAAACTTTCTTCCCCCTTCCTCTTAAACTACAGTATGAATTATCAAAACATTGAATGAATATATATATATATATATATATATATATATATATATATATATATACAGGGTGAGTAAAATTTTTTTAACATTTATATGTTTTTTTTCTGTTACAGGGATTTCAAGATTAAAGAGTACTGAATAAGCATTTGAAATGGTACAAGGATGAGTTTGGAGGAAAGAAGGAAAGATAGTTGCTGCCTGGATGGAGGTGTATCAGTCTCCCACAGTCGTACAAACACATTTCGTACAAACTTCAATTCTGACCAACCTTTTAGGTTGACTATTTATCGCGTGTACGACAAATTCGTCAGAACTGGTTCCGTTGCAGACGATTACAAACGAAACGAAACAGTGGTCGTCAGTAGTATACCCGAAAAAATGTCGAGTGCAAATCAATTGCATGCAACATGATCAATATTTGCAACATTGCAACAAGGTGGTGAGGGGTTACACCCTCCAAGGGGGGAAAGGGGATTATGCTTAAAGGGGTCGGGGTTAGACCCTCCAAAGGGAGAGTGGGGTAACCTAACCTCAAAAGGGTAATAAAACACAAGGGGGAAAGCGAGGAGAGAGAGAGAGAGAGAGAGAGAGGAGAAGATCCTTTCGCTGTGACATCTCGGAGCATTTTGAATCCTTCCCTGAACTCCCTGGGCGGCTTTGGCTCACGGCCATTTGGCTTAGATGCCAGCCATGACACAGCCATATGGCGTAAGCGGCTCACAGCCAGTTCGATTAGAATGTAAACAGTCAGGGACACAGCCAGTTGGCTTAGAATTCAGCCAGAGAAACAGCCTTTCGCGTTAGTTTAGAGATTTATATATATATATATAATATATATATATGTATACAGTATATATATACAGTGGTGGCCACCGTTAACCAAAAAGATAACTACGATAACGATAATCCGTTAACCCAAATTTTTAGGTATTTAACTGTATTTTTATCAAGTTTTGCAACTTTTTTGCTTAACTTTTTTTTTTATTTTTAATAAAAAATGTACTGATTACATGTTTTGAAACCCTTGTAACCACTAACCATTAACTAAATTTTAATTTACCAGAGAATTATTATGGCGGGAACTGAAAGGTAAAATTAAATTTTAGGCACATTTATTAAAGACTATGACACAATGTGCTGGTTGCCCTTCAGAAAGACCAACTTCTCAAAGTTAGGCCCAACTGCCAGTCTTGACCTCTTGGGCCTCAGGATGTCCTTGCCGAGAGAGAAGAGCCGTTCCACTGCGGCAGAGGACGGAATTGGCAGACTGAAGTTATGGCGGTTTGAATTCATTCGCGGAGCGGTGATCTTCCGTGAATGACTCCTCGCAGTTAACGTGTTAACGGACTTTAACAGACTAAATATCGAGTTATCGGAAGTTAACTGGTCCGATAACGATAAATGGAAATTAACTTCCGTTAATAGTCCGTTAAAAAAAGTTAACTTCGTTAATTAACTGTTATCGGATTAACGCTTTAGTGCCCAACACTGTATATATATATATATATATATATATATATATATATATATATATATATATATATATATATAGGGTAACTTGAGAGACACCTCTCACAACAAGTTCTTGAAGTAAAATGTACCCTTCCCTGAACTCTCTGGATGGCTTCAGGACCCAGCCAGTCGGCAAAGCCAGTCGTATATGGCTTAGATACACACAATCATGGTATGTACACATATTCTTTCCATGTTTAGTTTCTTTTTGATCAATTTCGTCAAGACTATACAGTAGGGTGGATCGATTTTACAATGTTTTCGATTTCCATATTCTAATAGAGACAAAAACTTGCGCATGCATGAGAAAATAGCCTCTGCAAAATCTTAGCTTAATGGGTAATCATCTTCTGCCCCCGGCAGAGCGATGAAAATCATATTTTAGTAGTCAAAAACGTATTTTTCTTATAATTTTTAAAATATTTCAATATGCATCAAAATTATTTCTAATAACTATAAAGTCGATGAAAAACACCTCATATGATCGTTTTTCCAAGCGCGTTGTCCTTCGTTAATATCTTTTGCCCCCGGCAACAACGTCAAATGTTGAAAAAATAGGTAATTTATATACATATTTTCAGATCGGCTCTTTGTCTTAAATAATGCATTTATATATTTCCCATAGCATTTATATCGTTGCTTAGGCATGAAATAACACGCAAAATTTTATGACTCTAGAGTAATATCTTCTGTCCCCGAGAAAAGTCTAAATGTGGATTATAATTACGTTAATGCGATGTTATAAGTACGATAAGTACTAAGTACAGCTCCTCGCTTGCTAATTTTATAAAATTAGCAACCCAGAACTCACCACGAGGAGGTGGCTGTACGTCGAGTTCCACCCTTTCCAGCCCCAACCACCCTTCCTTTGGCTGCATGTCGATTTACATACGGTAAACTTTCTTAGAATCAAATCGTGGAATTTTTGTTCGGGAGTGAAGACGGGAGCGGATGAATCCGTCCCTCTCTTCTATTCCACTTACACTGGCAGAGGCTTCGGTTACTAATTTGATGAGTCCCTCGACCGCTTGAGTATGACAAGGGAATAGTGAGATCAGTCCATCAGGCTGGTCTCCCGTCTCAACAAACTCTTTTATTCGGGTATCAGGTATTGTTTTTGTAACGGGGGTTTCGGTCACCTCAGCCGTTTGCCAGTTGATCATTTCGTAATAGTTTTGACTATCGTAGAGCAGCTCAGGCATGGCGAAGGCTCGAATTTCCCCCGCTGGTGATTGTTTTGATCGTGCTTTTAATATTCTTCTCCATCCCAATTCTCTTATGTGTTGCTCATCGGCATGTAGCATGGAGATCAAAATATTTTCTGGGTGAGCAAAGAAAGAATTTCTACGGAGGACTTTGTTGGCGATTGTCTTAGATCTTTGAGGCATGGTTTGAGAGAGACGCATCATTTCGAAAAAATGTTTTGCGCCCTCAGTGAAACTGGAGTTTTTCTTTATCTTAAACCAAATTGGTGCGTAAACTGTCATAATGAATCGCACAATTTCGTTGAAGGTGCTGGAGGGTTCACTGGTTGAAACATAGAGGCGCAGAAATCTATTTGCTGTTGTCAGCCACCTGGAATGCGCCATCTTACCTGGATTTCGAGCCGCGAGAGCTGAAGAGCAGCTACCGCTCGACACTGCTCTGTAGATGCCTAACAAATATTTTTGGTCAGTGCTCAACTCGGCATCATCTATGTCAATGTCGGGAGATGGAATGGCATCGAATTCTGTAATTGGAAGTTTTTCGCAGTCGTTCAGTTGTTTTCCAACTGGTCCAGTAAAGCCCATTGGCCCAGTTGTTTTGCCGTCCAAGTCTTGAATGAGGTGTCGCAGTGATAATTCATTACCGTGTAATAGGCAATGCGCAGTGCGTACTGGCGCGTCAGTGGCAGCTGCTGCTGGCAGCACTCACCAGAGATGACCTTTAAACCCTAGCCTAGAGTCATAAAATTTTGCGTGTGTGTTATTTCATGCCTAAGCAACGATATAAATGCTATGGGAAATATATAAATGCATTATTTAAGACAAAGAGCCGATCTGAAAATATGTATATAAATTACCTATTTTTCAACATTTGACGTTGTTGCCGCGGGCAAAAGATATTAACGTAGGACAACGCGCTTGGAAAAACGATCATATGAGGTCTTTTTCATCGACTTTATAGTTATTAGGAATAATTTTGATGCATATTGAAATATTTTAAAAATTATAAGAAAAATACGTTTTTGACTACTAAAATATGATTTTCATCGCTCTGCCGGGGGCAGAAGATGATTACCTATTAAACTAAGATTTTTCAGAGGCTACTTTCTCATGCATGCGCAAGGTTTTGTCTCTATTAGAATATGGAAATCGAAAAAAATGTAAAATCGATCCACCCTACTATACATGTGTATGATTTTCTAAATAAATATAACCGGCAAAGCTTCATTTTTTAATAGTCATGAAATAGTTAATTTCAGTTTAACCCTTTACCGTCACATGTTGCCTCTAGTTACCTTTTCAAATACACGCATTCATAACTTAACCCAACAAAAAATTCGGGCGGTAAAGGGTTAACTTGTTAGATTATTCTTTTTTATTTTCCACGAGTCTACTCTGCTAGGTAACTAAATACCTTCTCAATGTATACAGTATATTTAGTATATTTTAAGAAAAATATGTAACTCTTGCAATGATTACACTGGTCAACAAAGTTTTTGCTTCAGACTCAAAAGTAACTATATTCTACTAATTTGAGGATGCTCATTTCGAATATAAACTTTTCTTTTGCATATCAGGTGGGGGGTTTTCTGTACAGAAAGTGGATTAGTTTGGTTGGCCGTATTTCCTGTAGATTTTTCATTAATGATTACTTTTCAAATGTTTGTGTTTAACTATGTTTTCATCTACTTTTCTCTCTTTTCAGATTTGATGACAATGCGTGCTTCTTGAGGTTGCAGCAATAAACCTAATTCATTCTGTTACATTTGTGGTTCATTCACTTCATCTTTACAATGCAGGAACATTACACCACTCATTAAAACAGCCTACTATCACTACTTTGATTGTCAACTTGGAGACCAAGAGAAAAGCTGGGCACCACATGTTTGCTGCATTTTCTGTTCAAACCAGCTAAGAGACTGGCTGAATGGTAAACGAAAAAGCATGCCATTTGCAATGCCAATGATTTGGCGTGAGCCAAAAAATCATGTGAATAACTGCTACCTCTGTCAAACCAAAATAACTGGGTTTACTTCCAAAACCAGGCATAAGTTTGTTTATCCTGTGGGTGACTCAGCTATCAAACCAGTACCTCAAAGTGATGAACTGCCAGTTCCAGCACTACCAGAAGACAAAAAAGTGCTTCATTTGTCTTCTGATGAAGAATCTTCAGAACACATTGCTTGTGATGCAAAGTTTTGTCCTCCTGGTAATGAAAATGAACCCCATTTCTTCACACAAGATGACTCGAATGACTTAGTAAGGGATTTGTGTCTCTCTATATCGCAGTCTGAACTTTTGGCATCAAGACTGAAACAATGGAATTTGGTTTATCGAGATGTTTAGATAACACCCTTTCGAAAGAGAAGTTCCGATGTTTCATGCTATTTCAAAACTGTGAATCACTTATGCTTCTGCTCTGATATTGAAGGTTTATTTTCATTCTTTTATATACAGCATGATAACAGACAGTGGCGTCTTTTTAATGATTCATCTAAGCGTAGTTTAAAAGCAGTTCTTTCGCACAATGGTAACAACTACCCAAGTGTACCAATTGGACATTCTGTTCACCTGAAAGAGTCATATGAAAACATGGTGATTCTTCTTAATGCTCTTAGTTACGAAAACTACCAGTGGAATATCTGTGGTGATTTGAAAGTGATTGGACTCCTTCTTGGCATGCAAAGTGGGTACACGAATACACGAAATAGTGCTGCTTTCTTTGCTTGTGGGACAGCAGAGCTACACAACAACATTACATCAAGACTGACTGGACTCCTCGTGAAATTTTTGTTCCTAGACTGCACAGTGTGACGTATCAACCATTGGTTGATCCAAAAAAGATCTATCTACCACCACATCACATAAAGCTCAGTCTCATAAAAAATTTTGTGAAGGCCCTGAACAAAGACTCGTGGATTTCAGTATTTGTGCGACAAATTTTTCAGTCTTACTGATGCTAAATTGAAAGAAGGAATTTTCAATGGGCCTCAGATAAGAACTCTTCTAAATGATGATGAATTTCTGGAACACCTTGAAAAAAATGAATTATGTGCTTTGAATTCCTTCAAGAGTGTGTGCCAGAATTTTCTTGGCAGTCATAAGTTTGGTAACTATAAAATACCCATCCAAGAACTTCTAGATGCTTATAAAGACCTAGGAGCTCGTATGTCTCTAAAGATTCACTTTTTGCAGTCATTGAAAACACTGATGTCAGTGGTTCGGCTCCCGATATAATAGTGACGGAAATAATACTAGGCCGCATTCGTCTGACCTGAGTGAGGGCTGTGCCAGCCTTTGGCCCTCTTGAATGAGTATATATATATATATATATATATACAGGATGTATCAGAAGTCGCGCACCATAGGCTCTATTCAGATTTAGAAGTAGGCGAGAGTTTAGGATGTAGTGATCAACAAATCCTTAGGTTTAAGTTATTGATAGAAAACACTCAGGATAGTAACGTAATAGAAGTCCCTGATTTTCCTAGGGCTAATTTTGATAGTTTGGCTGATAGGATGAGAGTAGTGGACTGGGATAACTTATTTATGGGCAATGACACAAATTTGCGTTGGGTGGCGTTTAAAGAAAGTTTTAGGAATATTGAAAGGGAGTTTATTCCTCGTAGGCCCAAGCGCGCTAGAAATCGTGGTAGGCCGAAGTGGTGGACTAGGGAAATAGGAGAGTTTATAAACGAGCGTAATAGAGCGTATAGACTTAGTAAGCGCAATGGCACGGCAGCTAACTTTAATAGATATATCGAGCTTAGACGTCAGGTTAAAAGATCAGTTAGGAATGCCAAGCGTAATTTAGAGATACTTATAGCTGCGGATAGTAAACATAATACAAAAAAGTTTTTTGAATACGTAAATAATCGTAAGCCGGTTAAAGATAACATAGGCCCTCTAGTGGATGTTAATGGCGCTTTGGCTTCTGACGCTCAGGCGATGGCGGGTATTTTCAATAACTTTTTTGCGACAGTTTTTACCGTAGAAGACGTAAATAATGTCCCCGACGTGGATAATATCGTTCCATTTAGTAGCGAGACTATTTTGGATGAAATAACTGTTTACGAGGCTGAGATTGTGCATTATATCGATAGGCTAAAAGTTAGCAAGGCTCCAGGCCCTGACGCTTTTTATCCCAGACATTTGAAAGATTTGAAAGAAGTTATCGTAGGCCCCTTAACGAAGATTTTTAATCAGTCACTCGAAACGGGGATTATTCCTGAAGATTTCAAATTAGCTAACGTCACGCCTATTTTTAAAAAAGGCGACCGCGCAGTAGCTAGCAATTATAGGCCCATTAGCTTAACGTCAATTGTTGGTAAACTTTTGGAATCCGTAGTTAGGGATCGTATTATCGATCACTTAGAAAGTAGAGATTTGATTAATAGTAGTCAGCATGGGTTTCGACGCCATAGGTCTTGTTTAACTAATTTGTTAGAATTTCATAACGAAATAGTGCGCGAATACATACGATAGGCATAGAGCAGCTGACGGTATACGCGGTCAGGTAGCTAACTGGTTAGAAGAATGGCTTCGTGCTAGGAGGCAGAGGGTCGTAGTTAATGGTAGTGAATCCGGGTGGTTAGACGTAGGTAGCGGTGTCCCACAGGGTTCAGTGTTAGGCTCATTGCTATTCGTAATTTATATTAACGACATAGATGTAGGATTGACTAGTAACGTGTCAAAATTCGCGGACGATACTAAAATAGGCGGTAAGGTTGTTAACGAGGACGATAGAAATAGGATCCAAGACGATGTAAATAGGATTATGGAGTGGACAGATAAGTGGCAGATGCAATTTAACGTAAACAAATGTAAAGTTTTGCATATAGGTTCTCGCAACAATAATTACACGTACACGATGGATGATAGGGAGTTAGCGAGCGTTGACGAGGAAGTAGATTTAGGCGTACGCGTATCTAAGGATTTAAAGGTTAGGAACCAGTGCCTGGAGTCTTGCGCAAAAGCTAATAGGATGTTAGGCTTCATAGCGCGTAATTTCGAATTTAAATCGAAGGATATTATATTGCCCCTTTACAAATCCCTAGTCAGGCCTCAATTAGAATATGCCGTTCAGTTTTGGTGCCCGTACTTGCGTGAAGATATTGATAGGTTAGAAAGGGTTCAACGTCGTGCCATGAAACTGATTCCGTCATTGCGCAATAAGCCTTATGAAGATAGGATTAAAGAGTTAGACCTGTATTCACTCGAAACTAGGAGATTAAGGGGGGAGCTTATTAAAGTTTTCAAAATCGTTAATAACTCGATAACGTAAATTTTGACAAATTGTTCACTTTCGATAATAGTAATACTCGCAATAATGGATTTAAGTTGCGTGGCAGACGTTTCATTACTAATATCGCTAAAAACTTCTTTACATTTAAAGTAATTGATAAATGGAATAATCTTCCCGCGTCAGTCGTTCATTCTACCAGCGTTAATATGTTTAAGAACCGTCTTGACAGACATTTTAAAAGTATTAACGTTGTTTAATATAAAAAAACAAGTTAGCAACGGGAGCTCTGGTGGTGGTGCTCGAGGATGAGTCTGTTGACGATGAATGCCAGCTTGTGACATGCCAGCGTGTGATGCCAGCAATAAAATTATTTAAAAAAAAAAAATTAGACTAACACAAACGTAGATGTAGCTCGTAGAGTAAACTAACACTTTTTGTTTAACTTTACCTACTTTTTTTTTTTTTTTTACTTTGCATGTCTGTAACTCTCTTTTCTTGCATGTTTGTAGTTTGCATGGTATGACTGTGAGTTAAGACTGTGTTTGCATGGTTTGTAAGCGTTCTTATTTTACTTCTTTTCATCTTTCACCCCTCTCCTATTGTCTCCGACTATTTTTCTGACTTGTCGGCAGTGGCCGGCGGATGATGATGGTGAGTCTTTTTTCTCTTTTTCTGAATGAAAGTTAACCTACGAATGATAGGTGTTGCTCCTTACTTAACCCCTTAATCTCTTCTCTTCTCTTAACCCCCTACTCTTTCCTTTCTCTCGGGCGAATCTTAGAGTGGATCTTAGGGTCTTTGTTAGCCT
This sequence comes from Bathynomus jamesi, assembly GCA_023014485.1. Taxonomy (NCBI): domain Eukaryota; kingdom Metazoa; phylum Arthropoda; class Malacostraca; order Isopoda; family Cirolanidae; genus Bathynomus; species Bathynomus jamesi. The sequence goes on along the minus strand of JAJOZX010000770.1, from coordinate 812,655 downwards.
TAGCTTCTGTAGATCTGTAGATCTGTAGATCTTGATTTTTTCCTTGAAAATCTTGGTGATGTGTCTCATGAGAATAGAGAAAGATTCCACCAGGATATATCAAAGATGGAAGAAAATCCAAAAAAAAATTATTTCTGAGCATCCAGTGTATAATCATTGTGAAATATACATGTAATGAAATTTACACCTTGTAATTTGTTCCATTTTAAAGTAAATAGTAATCGAAATGCTTTTAAAATTCATAAGAATCTTTTACATAATGAGCCAAATTTTGGACTCTATGTGCAAAATTTCGTCTGCATGGAACACAGAATTTAAAAAATTAATTTTTTTTGACCTAATACAGCAAAAACATTGCCATATTTGTAATCAGCAAATAAATATTGTTCAAAAAAGGTATTGAATTACTTGAAGCAGAAAAAAGTTTAGTTTTGTTAACCAATGTTATTGGCAAAAGTAGATAGGTTTATAGAGGAGTACTTACCTAAAGTACACTTCTAATACGTGTCCAATGAAAAATATCCTGACAAAAAGTAAACAATTAAAAAACCCAATTGCATTCTTGCAGTTTTTGATCAGTGTGGCATTCCATTTGTCCGGTCCTGCCGCTGAGTGTGCTTTTAGTTTCCCTATACCTTGTGTAATATGATTTGTCGTAAAGTCGAAGTCCGTTATACTTTCCCCTTGTAGTTCTTCAAATAACGCGTTTCTATCGCATATCAGTTTGTCAGCTTTTGGGATACTCAAAGATGATTCGTACTGAGCTCTTAATATTTCGGATATTTCTGTAAGATTATCAGATAAAGCACTGTCTTCGTTTTTCAAAGGTCCAATAGTCGCATGGTTTTTTTACTTCTTTTTCCAAAATTATAGAAGTACTTTGAGTTAACCTTTATCACTTTTATAGCGTCGTCGTCTTCTTTTTCTGTATGCTTCTCAATTAGTTCCTGTATGACGCAATCGATACTCTGCATTTTATCATTTAATATTTTCCTGATGTTATCTTTACAGTCACTTAATTTTGCACTCACTCTTTTCTCTTTCGGAACAATAACCTCTTTTGTCTCTCGAACCTGCTTCTCTTTCCTCTTTGTTGTAGTTTTGGGACATGTCTTTCCACAATTTCCAGCGTCCTCTCCTCTAAGGTCATTAGAATCTCCTCCGTTGTCTTGGCCTCGAAAATGGTTTTCCAATCTATTACTTCCATAGGAGATGTAACATCTTCCCAGTTTATAGCTTTAGAGTGAAATTTAAGAATTTCGAATTTGTTTTACTGTTGTTTGTGTTCTTTCCTTTCCTGTTGTTTTTATATTGGTTGTTATTTTAATAATGTTGTGATCCGATATTATAGTTGGGGATATTTCTACATTATTAATTAGGTTGCTGATTGTGAATACCAAATCTAGGTAGTTGTTTTTTCTCGTGTTTTCTGTTATTTCTTGTGTTAGCAGTTAGCATAAATTCATCAACCACAGTTAGTAGCATTTTTACCTGTTCCTGGTCTGACCCCTTGTCCTGTTGTATACATATATTTTCTCCTATCCTTTTATATTTTTTATGAATGAAAAATTAAAATCACCACGAGAAACATATTTGGGGTTGGAGAGTGTAGAGCTTTTGACCAGTTTCTTACCTCTGTAATGGAATCTGAAATTTTTGAGGTTGTCGTGTTCGGGGATCTGTACATTACAAATAGTACTACAGTATATTTAATTTTACAACTTTTGCTGCTACACATTCTACGTAGCTGTTTGAGGTACTTATAGTCATTTCTGCCATATGCCTTTCGTGTGTGTAAATGGCACATCCTCCTTTACGCCTCACTGTTCTGTCGGTTCGGTGGATGTTATAGTTGTCAATCTGTATTTCTTTTTTGTCAATACAGAACTTACAGTTTTCATAGTTCACCTGGGAGTCCTTTAGATGGGTTTCCGTGAGGCATGCAAAATCTGCTCCGGTTTCTTGCATGAGTCCTTTCAAGTATAAAATTTTGTCCAGGGAATGGTTTGGTTTAAGGCCCTGAATGTTGGTTAGGATTATTTTTATTTTTTCCGTTTCGTTTTTACATACTTGTGCTTCCAAATCATTTTCCAATGGTGGTGCCGGTTTCGTTGTCTTGTGATCCTCCGAGAATTTTCCTCTCTTTATCTGCTTCGATAACCGTTGTCCCGACATCGCATGTAATGTCTTTCTGTATGCCTTTTGTAAGGGTCTCGGATCCCTGTATTTGTCAGTTGGCTTTGTATTTGTTGGAGGGTATTCAATAGTTGAATTGTGTGAACTACATCTAAAAAATTGGTAGCCCTCTTTGTTGCTGGTATCGTCTGCTCACCTGTCGGGTTCTTTTGAGGGTGGTGGTGGTAACGGCATTTTTGTTCGTATTTGCACCTCTCATATCTTGCATAGGTGTTGCAGACAGTAAGATGGTGGAACTTGCACTTCTTTTCAAATTTGCAATATCTACTTGTGTAATGTGTGTTACATAATGTGGGATATGCATAGATGCATTGCCCATCCCGATATCTGCAGTTCCCTTTTGCGTAGTATTTACATACGGTATTTTCTACGCTTCTTCTTGTTATCTTAGTATTTTCAATGTTCTTAATTTTGTTATTATCATTATTTTTGTTTGGCTGTTTAATTCCTACATTTTTAGTTATTAATTTTTGATCATTTCGCTCGTTGGACAGTTTTACTACCTCACAAGTTTTAATTATCTCTTTTCTTTCATCTATGTCTTCATTCCGTATTATACTGTTTATATTGTTATTCGTTATTATATTGTTATTCGTTATTTCCTCCTCTCTCTCATCCACCTGAACTTTCATTGGGACATTTCCGAACTCTTGTTTCCCCATTATTTCATCCTTTTTTTTGTAACACTCGAGTTTGCTTTCTCCATTTCTTTAAATACCACGAAGGAGTTTACAGTCTGTGTACATGCGTCAGACAGAAATTTGATTCCCACGATCTTTTCGCGTTCGAGACAAGAGATATTTTCCTACCATCCCAATTCATGCAGATAAAGTCGTGCAGTTTTTGACAGAAATCGCATCTTATTGCTGCATTTTCAGTCGTTCCCATATTACACAAATTGCAGATTAAGTGAGAATTTGGACCCATAGTCATGCTATTCATTAATTAGCGTAAAAAGAAATACACACAAATTATTTTATTTTTTATTTTTTCCCTTTCTTTCTATTTTCTTTCCTTTCGATGGTCACGAGGGTTTTCTGACTTTCACGTTTTATGATCTTTTTCCTGCCTTCTTTAAAAATTTCTCTAATGCCAACCGTATTACGTTTAAATATATACGTTAAACTGGTGATAATTTATGTAAACTGTATTGCACTTTTTTAATTTTACTGAATTTCACTCAATAGTTTATATGCACGGATTCACTGATACTTTATACAATTTCGGGTGTAAACAAAATAAATCGCCGAGTAGTTTATTCCCTTCTTATTTGGGTGCACACTATAGTGTGATGAATGCTGTAAATATCGTAAACGAACAAACATTTTTAAGGTGTCTGCAAGAGATTCCCCCTTGAAGCTATTTGTGAACTATAATGTCAAGTTAGCGAACCAGTTCAAAAAAAGACTGTTTATATACTTGCCCACAACGCCGCAAAATTTGATGCACAATTCCTTTATAAGGAGTTGGTTGAACACGAGTCCTCCGAGATATTTACAGGTGATCCCTTGAAAAAAGGAAACAAGCCTATACAGATACAAATAAGAGGTAATGTTCAGTTTAAAGACACTTTGTTATTCACGCCTTGTAAATTACCAAAGCTACCCAAGGTGATGGATGTGGACGCTGAAGTTTCGAAAGGTATTTCCCTTAAACTTTCCTCACTGGCGACACTTTAAATTACGTAGGACCACCACCTACCAAACATTACTTTAACTATGACAACATGAGTGATAGTGAGCGTGAAGATTTTGAGAGGTATAGCATCACTTTTAATGAAGATAATCCTTGCAGTATAGTGGATGAATGTGAGCGTCATTGTGTGAATGACGTATGCGTACTTAGCGTATGTTTTCAAGCCTTTAGAAAGATGTATATAGTCCGATTCAACTGCAACTCGCTACAAGCCGCAACCACGATCACTTCATTGTGTTTTAGCGTGTTCAAGAACAACTTCATGCCTAAAGACACGCTAGGCATCATTCCCGGAAACAACTCATGCAGTTATGGGAATAAGGCTATTTACGAGCTCATACAGCTACAACAACAGACCAACGTATCCATAAAACATGCCCGCAACACGGAGAAAGTGGCCATTAAGTTCAATGGCCGTGTTTTTTGGGTGGATGGTCTTAGCGAAGACCCCGCCACTGGTGAGAAGACGGCATACTCCTTTAACGGCTGGTGGTGGCATGGATGCGCACGTCCTGAGTGTGGTATCATAGGAGGTAGCCATGGCAGATCTCTTTCCCTCCTTCTAACAGTCTCGCATGGACCCGTACCCGCGATCAACTTATAAGCTCCCAGTTCATTCACAAGGTTTTGTGGGAACACGAATATGATATACGGATGGAGACAGATGAACAGTAAGAAATAAGCACCATCAAGCGTCCAATGGTGCTGGACCCTCTCAAGTGCGGCGATAGTTTGGTGGACGCACAAACCGCTTCAAACTAGACTTTTCACCTACGGTCGGGGTGAAGATTCATTACTACGACTTCTGTTCTTTATACCCCTACATGATGAAGAACAATCCGTACCCCGTAGGCGCACCTGAAAAACTGGTTCTCAGCTAATTTGAACGAGAACTATTTCGAACTTTCTTTCGTAGATGCGCTCCTCCCTCGCGACTTATGGATGCCAATCTTGCCCGTTGTTATAGACCACAAACTCATGTTCCCCCTGTGTGTGAAGTGCGCAGAGGAGAACAATGGGGGACTGTAATCGCACAACCGACCAGAGGAAGATCAGAGGCGTATATACAAGTCCTGATCTATCCCCATAAACCTACGGGGTACGGGTGAGGGTGGGGGAGGAGATGAAATACATCGTGAAGGCTAAAGGTATCACTCTTAACCAGGCGAACCAGCAGAACGTCAACTTTGATTCGCTCAAAGAACGAGAACGCTTGTGAGTTTAGAAGATGATGGAAATGAGGGTGACCAACCACCCCATCTGGTTGTAGGAACTCATAACTTTCGGGCACAGAAGTTGGGGTGCGTGAAGGAACACATACATACATACAGGAAAAGATACCAGATGCTTGGCACCTACGATACTGTTCCCTTTGGATACCGTGAGGTGTGAATATTTATTATATTAGAGTCTATTTACTTGTTGACGAAATTTTACAACTTATTTATTTTTCGTATTTATTACGTGCATTTAAAATAAATTGTTTCAGCTGGCGTTTCATTTTCTCCCTGCGCGTGTGTGTGTGTGTGTGTGTGTGTGTACAAGAAAAAATCTATACACCACCCACTGTATATTACTAGCCAATAAAAAGAGTCACGTGACTCCTGCTACTAATCCAGCTGGCGGGCCATATCCCCTCCCTGCGTGCTCAGTTGACCCCCGCAAGCTCTGGTTCTCAGACTTATATTTTACCTGTTGAGGAATTCTCGCGTAGACAAAAAATAACGATGGCGACGGATCATATTGCATGCTCTACATTCCTGAAGTGGTACTCGCTAAAGTCTACAGATGTGGTGAAAACTCAAGGAATTTCTAGTCACGCCTCCTTTGAAGCCTTTAAGGCCACATTAAATCATGCGAAGCATGAGAAGCAAGACGTCCAAATACGCTATTGATATTCTGGTGCGAGCTTTGCGGGGTTTTGCCGTTCAAATGATATAATGGAATATGTTGTAGGATTAAACTGTACTAAAGAGCAGATATATCGTGAAATGAAAGAATCAACGTTTGCAGAAGAGGAAAAAGGCTCTTGGTTGTGAACCTTGTTGATGATTGGTGTAACAGAAGATATTATATCATGTTACATCACACCGAGGACGCGTACACGGGGCGGAGAATGTAAATCTTGCGATTATGGACATTTTAAAATATTTCTACCACTACATCCATGTATATCATGATGAGGTGCGCAGCAAAATTGTAGTTAAAGGTTTATGCCAATTTTTGTAGAGTTTAGGGACGAGTATCGTTTGTCCAACAAAAAGGCCAAGTAAGGACAGATGTTTCTCTCAAATAGATCGCCAGAGTGCTAATAAATTTTATATGTGCATACTTCTTACTTGAGAAAGTATAATAGTGAATACATTTACCCCTGAACGTTGTAGAAGCTGTATGGTGCGCATTCCAGGAAGTATGTGTGATAAATCTTTAAAACCGATGTTACGTCTGGTATCGCAGATGGAAAAATTCTCTAAACGCCTACCCTGTATAATGGGCTACAGTTTTAAATATTCGGGTGGTTCACCAGCGCGCATCGAGACTTTCATGTTGGAACAATCTCGTACACGAATCTATCATACATTATGAACGCTTGGCGGCGTTCATGACGCATCCCGTGTGACTCATATCCACCCCACACCTCCCACCTCCCCAACCGCCACGCGCAGCCACGTCGAGTTAACAGCGCACCGGCGGTTCAGAGTCGCTTTAGAGCTTCACCCGACTGGACGTTCTCTCTCACGAAGGTATCGCAATTACAAACAATAGGAAGGTTCTATCATTAAATTCTCGTAGCCTACGAAATAAAATAAACGAATTTTTTTCTTTAACTGTTTGTAAAGACTATGATTTAATTGCGATAAATGAATCGTGGATTAGCACTGAAACACGTGACTTCGTAGGGGAATATCAAATTAGAGGTTATAGACTTTTTGTTAAAAACAGAATACGTAGGCGAGGAGGCGGTGTTATGTTGTATATCAAAGATAATATTGCGAACGTTATAGAAGTGAAACAGAATTCCAGAACCGATAGATTCGACTATAGCAGAACTTAAATTGAACGATTTCAAACTTGTTGTTGCGGTTATATATAGGCCCCCTAATCAAACAGTTGATACGGACGAAGCGTTATATCGTGAACTAAAGAGAATAAAGGGTGGGCGAGAAGTCACCGTACACCCGCACGATACGCACCCGAAATCAATTTGAGTTTACATAGCACAGCACACACTACTATGTACAATGGCAGTCTGGCAACAGTGTCGAATGGCAATCTGGCAACAGTGTCGAAGATAGTGCGTACGTGACAGCCGTACCCATGGAATTTAGTTGTGGTGTTGTCGGTATGGTTGACACAAGCAGTTACTCTGTTGACGAGCGGTTGGTGGCAAGTGTGTGGGTGCATGAGAGACCGCACACGGGACAAACAATGACGGAGGTGATGGCTGCGTTTCGCGAACGGTTTAATAAGGCTCCACCACGAAGAGCGACACTGCTGGATTGGGAAAAACGTGCGTTCGCTCTTGGAAGCGTTAAAGACAGGCCGCGGAGTGGGAGAAAGACAACGCGCTTAGAAACATGTGCAGCGATTGCCGCTTCCATTGAACGTTCCCCAATTAAGTCGACGCGAAAACGATCATCAGAGCTTGGTGTGCCACGGTCAACGATGCGAGACAACATGAAGAAAGACCTGAAAGTGAGGCCGTATCGCCCAACTTTCGTGAATGAACTGTCAGATGCCGACATCGATCGGCGTTATGAATCATGCCGTGCTCTGTTGGACACATTCCCAAGTGCCGTATCCCGCTCAAAGGTTCTTTTCAGTGATGAATGCGCCATCTATCGCAGTTCGCGCGACAGAAATGTGGTGTTCTGGTCAAAAGAGAATCCCCATTTCACTTAGGAGCTGGAACATAATCCACCGCATGTAATGATATGGGCGGGTATGACATCAGGTCATTTGATTGGACCTTACTTTTTCGATGGATCCATGAACGCGGCATCTTATTCGGCAATGTTGGAGACGTGGCTCATACCTCAGCTCAGAGATAGGGGACTCATGGATGACGTGTGGCTGCAGCACAATGGGGCACCCGCACACTTTTCTCTTTCTGTGAGCGACGTTTTGAACGAACATTTTGCAAGCCGTTGGATTGGCCGTGGTTCACCGACATCTCCGGCACCATTACCATGGCTACCACGTAGACGCCTTTCGCACCACGTAGACGCCTTTCGCACCATTACTCCACAAATGCTCCGACGCATGTCACAGAGGACATGGAGGCGCATCCGCTTGTGTGTCCAGCATCAAGGTGCACATACGGATCCACTGGACATGTAACCACGAAGTACGTAAGTGATTCAGATTAATTATGATTGATTATGATTGCACATTGGTTGGTGTACGGTGACTTCTCGCCCACCCTGTAGGTAGTGAGCAGGCCTTAGTTATGGGTGACTTTAATTGCACCAACGTGAATTACGGTACGATGCAGGGAGACGCGGAAAGTAATCGTTTAGTTAATTTCCTCGAGGATAGCTTTCTTATTCAAGGGTTTGGAGAACCTACGAGGTTGGACAGTATTTTAGATTTAGTAATAACAACGGATGATAGGCTAATCACGGATCTTCAAGTAATAGAACCTTTAACCAATGGCGATGACAATATGGTAGAGTTTGTCCTCTCAGTAAGTCACTCTAAACCAATTAACTCGATTAAAATTCCTAACTTCCAACACGCAGATTTTTGTAAATTTTGAAATGAATTGTCACACGTCAATTGGGAAAAGGTAATGGGGATCTCCAACGCAAAACTAATGTGGGAATCGTTTCAAACAGTATGTAGGACTATAAATGAGGAAAGTGCACCGTACAAAATTAAGCATACGAAAGTAAACAACAAGCCCTTGTGGTTTACTTCTAGAGTAGGAGATATTATAAAGAGTAGAGATAGCGCTTATAGGCTACATAAGTGCGATAAAGACAATTTGTGGTTACGAAACAACTACTGTACATATCTATAAGGTGTGAAGCAAAAAGTGAAATGAAAAAGTCCAAGCGCGAATTTGAAATCTCCATAGCGCGAATTTGAAATCTCCAAGCGCGAATTTGAAAACCCGAAGCGATTCTTTCAATACGTCAACAATAGAAATCCAGTAAAAAGTGTCTTCGGGCCTTGGACAAATTTTAACAGAGAGCTAATTTCTCAAAACAAGCAAATGGCTACCTTGCTAAACGAATTTTTTACTTCAGTTTTTAGTAAGAAGATGTAACGAATATCCCTACGGTCATAGACATAATACCTTTTCATAATGGTAATATTTTGGATAATATTGTGGTTAGTGAAAGGGAGGTAATGCGCTATATTGATAAAATGAAAATGTGTAAATCACCGGGGCCGGATTTCATATATCCCATACAACTAAAATAATTAAAAGAAAGAATCGTTGTGCCGCTAACAAAGATTTTTAATGGGTCTATTTCTGAGGGGTGCGTACCAGATAATTTCAAGTTAACAAATGTAACACCTATATTTAAGAAAGGCGATAAAGGTGCGAGAGGAAATTAGAGGCCAATCAGTTTAACGTCTGTTGGAGGTAAGCTATTGCAATCAATAATTAGGGATCGTATGGTCGAACACTTAGAATTACATAACTTGGTTAGAAATACGCAGCACGGTTTTAGGCGAAAAAAATCTTGCTTAACTAATATTTTAGAATTTTTTCAAAGCGTGGTTGAAGTTTACGATAGTCATCGGGCGGTTGGTGTAGTGTATTTAGATTTTCAAAAAGTGTTTGACACCGTACCGCACAAAAGACTCATTGAAAAAACTAAGGCTCATGGAATCATGGGTGTAGTAATAAATTGGATAGAAGAGTGGTTGCGAGGAAGGAAACAGAGGGTGGTCGTTGATGGAGTGTAGTCGTTTTGGGCTAATGTAGCGAGCGGCGTTCCTCAGGGTTCTATATTGGGCCCCTTGATTTTTCTTATATTTATTAACGAGTTAGATGTCGGCCTAGTTTCAAAGTTTGCGGATGCCACGAAGTTGGGTGGTAGGGCGATTAATGACGAAGATAGAGGTAAAATCCAGGAAGATCTGAATAAAATCGTTGATTGGTCAGTCACATGGCCAATCAGATTTAACGTCGATAAGTGCAAAATTTTACATATAGGTTCGCGTAACGGTAACTTTGAGTATAGAATGTCAGGGAAGGAGTTAGCAAGCGTAGAGCAGGAAACAGATTTAGGAGTTAAAGTCACTGGTGACTTAAAAGTGGCGAAACAAAGTACAGCAGCATTCAGTAAAGCGAACAAAGTGTTAGGTTTTATAGCTCGTAATTTTGAGTACACATCGTGCGATATTATTGTTCCTCTTTATAGCTCACTAGTTAGACCCCATTTGGAGTACACTATCCAATTTTGGAATCCACATATGCGAAAAGATATAGATAAAATGGAATGAGTTCAAAGACGAGCAACTAAGATGATTCCGTCGCTTAGGTCGAAGTCGTACGAGGATAGGCTTTAGGAGTTAAAATTTACTGCATTCGAGACTAGAAGGCTAAGGGGTGATCTAATCCAGGTTTTCAAAATTATGAATGGGTTCGATAACGTAGACAGAGATAGCTTTTTCGAAATATCTCAATATAATAGGACTAGAAATAACGGGTGACAAGTAGAAGGTTCGAGACAGTAGTTGCCAAAAACTTTTTTACGCATAGAATAGTAAATAGATGGAATAGTTTGCGGGTAAAAGTATTTAGTAGGACGTCTATAAACATTTTTAAAAATCGATTAGACGCATATGTTGATAGATTGGGTAGGTTCTCTCCGCCACCACGGAGGACATGCACAATAAACAATTACGAACACAGTTAGGTAGACCAGCCATGAGTGGATCCTAGGGTCTTTGTTGGTCTGAAACATTATAACATTATAACTGCTGTCTCGAACCTTCTACTTGTCAAATTATGCCCGTTATTTCTAGTCCTATTATATTGAGATATTTCGAAAAAGCTATCTCTATCTACGTTATCGAACCCATTCATAATTTTAAAAACCTGGATTAGATCACCCCTTAGCATCCTTGTCTCGAATGCAGTCAATTTTAACTCCTTAAGCCTATTCTCGTACGACTTCGACCTAAGCGACGGTATCATCTTAGTTTCTCGTCTTTCAACTCTTTCGATTTTGACTATATCTTTTCGCATATGCGGATTCCAAAATTGGATCACGTACTCCAAATGGGGTCTAACTAATGATTTATAAAGAGGAACAATAATATCGCGCCATTTGTACTCAAAATTACGAACTATAAAACCTAGCACTTTGTTAGCTTTATTGACCGCTGCTGTACTTTGTTTCGTTACTTTTAAATCACCAGTGACTATAACTCCTAAATCTTTTTCCTGCTCTACGCTTGCTAATTCCTTTCCTGACATACTATACGAAAATTACCGTTACGCGAACCTATATGTAAAATTTTGCACTTATCGACGTTAAATCTCATTTGACATATGACTGACCAATCAACAATTTTATTCAGATCTTCCTGGAGTTTACCTCTATCGTCGTCATTGATGGCCTTACCACCCAACTTCGTGTCATCCGCAAACTCTGAAACTGTACTGACTAGGCCAACATCTAAATCGTTAATAAATATATGAGAAAAAGCAAGGAGCCCAATACAGAACCCTGGGGAATGCCGCTCGCTATATTAGCCCAACACAACTACGCTCCATCAATGATCACCCTCTGTTTCCTACCGCGCAACCACTCTTCTATCCATTTTATTACTACGCCCCTGATTCCATGAGCCTTAGTTTTTTCAATGAGTCTTTTGTGCGGTACCGTATCAAACGCTTTTTGAAAATCTAAATACACTACATCAACCGCCCGATGACTATCGTAAACTTCAACCACGCTTTGAAAAAGTTCTAAGATATTAGTTAAGCAAGATTTGTTTTAACTAAAACCGTGCTGCTTATTTCTAACCAAGTTATGCAATTCTAAGTGTTCGACTATACGATCCCTAATTATTGATTGCAATAGCTTACCTACAAAAGACGTTAAACTGATTGGCCTATAATTTCCAGTCGCACCTTTATCGCCTTTCTTAAAAATAGGTGTTACATTTGCTAACTTCAAATTATCTAGTACGCACCCCTCAGAAATAGATGCATTAAAAATCTTTGTTAGCGGCACAACAATTCTTTCTTTTAATTCTTTTAGTTGTATGGGTTATATGGAATCTGGCACCAGTGATTTACGAATTTTATCAATATGTGAATGGCCGTAGGGATATTCGTTACAACTTCTATAATAAAACCTGACGTAAAAAATTCGTTTGGCAAGGTAGTCATTTGCTTGTTTTCAGAAACTAGCTCTTTGTTAAAATTTTTCCACGGCCCCAAGACACTTTTTACTGGATTTCTATTGTTGACGTATTGAAAGAATCGCTTCGGGTTTTCTTTGTCGTCACGAGCTAGAGAGATTTCAAATTCACGCTTGGACTTTTTTATTACACTTTTTGCTTCACGCCTTAGAGAGATGTAGTTGTTTCGTAACCACAAATTGTCTTTATCGCACTTATGTAGCCTATAAGCCCTATCTCTACTGTTTATATATCTCCTACTCTAGAAGTAAACCACAAGGGCTTGTTGTTTACTTTCGCATGCTTAATTTTGTACGGTACACATTCCTCATTTATAGTCCTACATACTGTTTGAAACGATTCCCACATTAGTTTTGCGTTGGAGATCCCCTCAATTGACGTGTGACAATTCATTTCAAAGTTTACAAAAGTCTGCGTGCTAGAAGTTAGGAATTTTAGTCGAGTTAGTTGGTTTCGAGTGACGTACTGAGAGGACAAACTCTACCATATTGTCATCGCTATTGCTTAAAGGTTCTATTACTTGAAGATCCGTGATTAGCCTATCATCCGTTGTTATTACTAAATCTAAAATACTGTTCAACCTCGTAGGTTCCCCAAACTTTTGAATAAGAAAGCTATCTTCGAGAAACTTAACTAAACGATTACCTTCCGCGTCTCCCTGCATTGTATCGTAATTCACGTTGGTGCAATTAAAGTCACCCATAGCTAAGGCTTGCTCACTACCGATTATTCTCTTTAGTTCACGATATAACGTTTCGTTCGTATCAGCTGTTTGATTAGGGGCAAATATACCGCACCAAGAAGTTTGAAATCGTTCAATTTAAGTTCTGCTGTAGTCGAATCTATCGGTTCTGGAATTCTGTGCTTTACTTCTACAGCGTTCGTAATATTATCTTTGATATAGAACATAACACCGCCTCCTCGCCTACGTATTCTGTTTTTAACAAAAAGTTTATAACCTTTAATTTGATACTTCCCTACAAAATCACGTGTTTCAGTGCTAATCCACGGTTCATTTATCGCAATTAAATCATAGTCTTTACAAGCAATTAAAGAAAAAAATTCGTTTATTTTATTTCGTAGGCTACGAGGATTTAAGGATAGAACCTTCAAATTGTTTCTAATTGCGATACCTTCGCGAGCACAAGGGAAATTTGAGGAAATTACGCCGGGACCGTTCGAGTTACGGCAGCCTCAAGAGAAGAAACAGTATTATGAAATAGTCTTCCTAAACGTGCAGCTCCAACGTCATTGAGATGAAGTCCATCTCCGAAGAACAAGTCCCTCCTGCCGTAGAAACTGTTCCAAAAATTTGCAAAATACACTCCTTCCTGTTGGCAAAGAGACTTTAGGTTATTGTTGATAGAGATCGCCTTGCTGTAGAAATCGCTACGTTGGATAATTCGAGGAAGTATACCTGTTAAAACAATCTTATTAGTTTTTTCCCTTAGTCGCTCTAGTAAGTCCCTGTTCATAGCTAGCAGCTCTTCCGATCTAGAATGTAAAACGTTATTAGTACCGACATGAATAACATACGTCGTGTCCTCAGAGTTTCCGTCTGTAAAATGGTCAACACTATTAGTTATATCTTCCACCCTTGCACTAGGGTAGCAGTAACAGCGCCTACGACGAGGGTTTCTCCCACAGAATTCCTCGAGCTGCCTTCGAAAAATGGAATCGCCAACGAGTCGTATTTCCGCTTCATCAGCATCTTCGAAACTTAAAACAGAAAACTTATTGTTTCTTATTACTGGTAGACAAGTCTTAGGTTTTCTCAATGGGGCTCCATTGCGCACTTGAACGAAGGGTTGGGAACTAGGGGGAGAGGGCTATTTACTGTATATTATTATTTATATTATTAGTAGAAACTGAGACAGGAGAGGTCGTAACTGACGTCTCAAGGGATTCTAATTTTGCCGTCAGGAGCATCACCCTTTCTTCAAGCCTCACTCTGGCCTCCCTCTCACGTTCTAACTCGTTCCTCAGCACTTCCATACTTGAGGACCACCTGCAAACTAACTGTTCATTATTATTAGCCAAAGTAAACGCGTAAACGGCAAATTTCCCTTCACAGCGACTGCAAGTACTTGACGGGGGGGAGGGGCCATGCTATTAATTAATTAAAAACAAAAACCTAAAAACGAGCGTTTGGAAATTAATAAATTACAACGTAGGTCTACCGCGTGCTTATTATTGTGCCTTTACCTGCGCAAGCCAGCAAAAATGTTCTTGCAACGCAGAAACAGGTTCTGTAACACAAATTTATGCTAAATGAATATATACTTAATTAAGCTACCGACGAAGGAACTTTAAAAGAAAAAGTATAAATAACACATCTGTTCGCTCTTCGACCAACATTTTTCTTCCCTTTCTTCCTTTTCCCCACTGAGGGTCAACACACACTACTTGATGAGCCAGTAGCAAGACAAAATTAACCTTATTAAACCTCGTTTTCTAATAGATTCGAAAAACAAACAAGGCAAACAAGGCAAAATGAACCTTATTAAACCTCGTTTTCTAATAGATTCGAAAAACAAATAAGGCAAGCTATGTGCACTAGCCTTGGTTTAATCAACTAATACAGTAATGAATAGAGTCAATAAATGAAATATATTCGTTAATGAATGATTAGTAACACGAGGTAATTTAGTTAAAAATGCACTAAACACTATATTTTTAAAGACACTTCAACGAAAACCACTTATTCAATTGGAAACACTGAACAATTGATAAAAGAGGTCTGTTGACAAGGAAAGACTGATCACTTCTGAGAATAGTATAGGCCTTAGAGGATAAATGGCAGGACTCATGGATAGCTTAGATAATCGGGTTGGTTGTTTTTTTAATTCTTTGCATTAGACTGTATTGAGCACGTCTTGTTACCTCCAGGATGCTCGGGACATTGCGGGTAGTAAACATTTGCGAAGCTGAGCATCTCGGGGGTAATTTATGTAAGAGTCTAAAAGACCTGTTGTACATCAAATTTAGGGTTCTGCCAGAACTTTTTTTATAATTCACCCAGAAATGCTGTCCGTATATATTACTGCAGAAATTACGAAAGAGAGTGTCTTTAGCTTCACTTGTATATAATCGAAAGTTCCTTATGATCATATTCGCTTTAGCACACAGGCTTCGAGATTGTTTTCTTATATCCGAATCATCACTCAAGGAGCTGGTAATAGTTTGACTCAAATACTTAAACTCTTGTACTTCCTCAATTACTTCACCATTCATTTTAAACCTTATATCAGCTGGCTGATTACAGCTTTTAGGATGAAATTGCATAACCTTAGTTTTTGTAACATTAAAAAGAATATTATGTTTCTGCGAATACACTTCGCAGACTTTTAGTAGCCGATCCAGACCTTTAACAGAGGGACTTATTAACACCACATCATCGGCATAAACTAAGTTATTTATCCTGGTGTTATCTATACAACATCCCACTGTTGCCTCATTAAGTGAAGCAATTAATCCGTCAATATACATATTAAACAGCATTGGGGAGGAGCAAGGAGCCTTGTCTCACCCCGCAAGAGAAGCGAAAACACTCTGATAGTATATTCCCCCACCTAACGGTGAAAGATTGGTGGGAATACTGTCAATGTATTTAGATATTGTTTCGTTAAGTACATAGATACACAGGTCAGTTGAGTGGGACCTTTTAAAACCAAACTGATTAGATGTTCATAGGAAATCATTTAATCGGAGTAATAAGAGTTTTTCTAGTAGTTTCGAGAAGCAGGAAGCGACAGCAATAGGCCTATAATTACTGCTGGACAGAATGTCTCCGTACTTATTTTTGACCAGGGGCAAGATATATACCCTCATGAACTCTGCAGGGATATAGCTATGAGCAAGCATGGCTGATAGGAGCAATGATATATGCAGACATACTACGTCATTGGCATATTTTAAGTGCTCATTCGATAAGTCATCTACCCCTGACGCAGAACCAGTCTTTAACTCTTTAATTAACTCTTTACTTCAGAAAATGATATCAAAGTATTTTCCCTTGCCCCTCTCACATTCGTTTCGCTGCAATCTATCTTAAGATTATCTTACTCACACTGTTAAGAATGTTAGAGTAGTGGTTTTCCGCAGCTTTGCAATTTCATCCTCCCCCGACACCCCATCGATTGTCAGAGGGAGGATATTTTTGACACCCGTTTGATTTTTAACAAATTTCCAAAAAATTTTGTTATCGTTATTTATGCGAGCTTCACAGGCTTTTGATGCGCGAATAGATTCTTCTTCCTGTTTACATCGCCTTATGGCCGCCTTATACTGACCCCTACTTCTACACATATTCATGTATACTGGTCTTAATCTGGGTCTACCATGAAAGCACCACAAATCATAGGCGTCTTTCGATTCCCTCTTTAGGGGGGCAATAAGATCATTCTATCCAGGAATAATCTCAGTATGATAGTTGTAAGATTTAATCAGGGGGCTTCCTGCATCTCTTATCAGGGATACTATGTTACTATAATACCTATCTTTGAGTTTACAGTGAGAATCATTTGAGCAAGGATTACTACAGGCAAGATGCAAAATTTCTAAATTATTAAAGAGATGACTTGCTCTGTCTTTGTATTCTATTTTCTGTTGCATATTAACATTAGACTAATCGACGCGATTATTCTTACCTATTGAATTCTTGTTAAGTCGTGTTGCGCATAAATTGGTAACGTTAATTAATATTTGTAATGGTCTATGATCAGGAAGAAGGAAATCATGCAAAATATGAATGAACTCTAACAATTCGATCCTTTAGATTATTACTAGTGAGACAATGATCAATCCACCTGGTGGTACCACTCATATCGCTAACGTATGTAAAATTACCACTGGCTACCCCTAATACATCTACAATTTAGGGTGGATCGATTTTACATTTTTTTCGATTTCCATATTCTAATAGAGACATGAACTTGCGCATGCATGAGGAAATAGCCTCTGCAAAATCTTAGCTTAATAGGTAGTCATCTTCTGCCCCCGGCAGAGCGATGAAAATCATATTTTAGTAGTCAAAAACGTATTTTTCTTATAATTTTTAAAATATTTCAATATGCATCAAAATTATTCCTAATAACTATAAAGTCGATGAAAAAGACCTCATATGATCGTTTTTCCAAGCGCGTTGTCCTACGTTAATATCTTTTGCCCCCGGCAACAACGTCAAATGTTGAAAAAATAGGTAATTTACATACATATTTTCAGATCGGCTCTTTGTCTTAAATAATGCATTTATATATTTCCCATAGCATTTATATCGTTGCTTAGGCATGAAATAACACACACGCAAAATTTTATGACTCTAGGCTAGGGTTTAAAGGTCATCTCTGGTGAGTGCTGCCAGCAGCAGCTGCCACTGACGCGCCAGTACGCACTGCGCAGTTCCCTCAGTTGCCTTTTGACAGCGTCGAAGGCAGGTGTGTATTTTGCAGCTGGCTCCTCGAGTCATCAGTGTGTGTGTGTGTGTGTGTGTGGCTCCTCACTCAGAGTCCTCAGTGTGCTCAATCTCTCTGCTCATATCCTTGTTTGTTTTTCTCATAACTCTGTTTTTTTCGATTTTATTGCGTAACAGAACAATACATTATTCTTTAATCTTTACAGGATGGCTACCGCTACAACTAGAAGATCGGTTACGTGTCCAATATTTGGTGCTGGGAAAGATTTGAATTTGCGATGTTTTCCCACATGTGAAGATGTGATGCAATACTACCATCATGTGAGAACTGAGTTGAGATCATCAAAGAAGGAACCTCCATTCAAAGACATCGCCGCTGTGGTCACGGAGAGACTGGAATACTTGTGGAAATTAGCTTCCATTCCAACAGTTTCGACAGCACGGATAAATCAAATGTTGAAAAGTTATCGTGATAAAATGGCTAACATCATCAAATCACTGAACGCGAAAAAGAAGAACGAATCGTTACAGAAAAATCTTGAGGCCTTCAAGAAATCAACTAAGACCACCTAAGACATAAGAGAATTGGGATGGAGAAGAATATTAAAAGCACGATCAAAACAATCACCAGCGGGGGAAATTCGAGCCTTCGCCATGCCTGAGCTGCTCTACGATAGTCAAAACTATTACGAAATGATCAACTGGCAAACGGCTGAGGTGACCGAACCCCCCATTACAAAAACAATACCTGATACCCGAATAAAAGAGTTTGTTGAGACGGGAGACCAGCCTGATGGACTGATCCCACTATTCCCTTGTCATACTCAAGCGGTCAAGAGACTCATCAAATTAGTAACCGAAGCCTCTGCCAGTGTAAATGGAATAGAAGAGAGGGACGGATTCATCCGCTCCCGTCTTCACTCCCGAACAAAAATTCCACGATTTGATTCTAAGAAAGATTACCGTATGTAAATCGACATGCAGCAAAAGAAGGGTGGTTGGGGCTGGATAGGGTGGAACTCGACGTACAGCCACCTCCTCGTGGTGAGTTCTGGGTTGCTAATTTTATAAAATTAGCAAGCGAGGAGCTGTACTTAGTACTTATCGTACTTATAACATCGCATTAACGTAATTATAATCCACATTTAGACTTTTCTCGGGGACAGAAGTTATTACTCTAGAGTCATAAAATTTTGCGTGTGTTATTTCATGCCTAAGCAACGATATAAATGCTATGGGAAATATATAAATGCATTATTTAAGACAAAGAGCAGATCTGAAAATATGTATATAAATTACCTATTTTTTCAACATTTAACGTTGTTGCCGGGGGCAAAAGATATTAACGTAGGACAACGCGCTTGGAAAAACGATCATGTCAGGTCTTTTTCATCGACTAGCAATAATTTTGATGCATATTGAAATATTTTAAAAATTATAAGAAAAATACGTTTTTTACTACTAAAATATGATTTTCATCGCTCTGCCGGGGGCAGAAGATGATTACCTATTAAGCTAAGATTTTGCAGAGGCTATTTCGTCATGCATGCGCAAGGTTTTGTCTCTATTAGAATATGGAAATCGAAAAAAATGTAAAATCGATCCACCCTAAATTGATCAATCCACTTGGTGGTACCACTCATATCACTAACGTATATGAAATTACCAATGGTTACCCCTAATAAATCTACATCACTTTTACTTAAATTGGCAGACTCGCACATGTTACCCAATTCTACAAAGAATTCCGAGTTCACATGCGCGTTAAAGTCCCGCATTATTGTACAGTGAGAATATTTGGGGTTATCTGACATATATATGTAAAGAACGACGCTTGTGTAGAAGAGCGTCCGCACAAGATGGGGAGAGAGAACGAGCAAATAAAAGACGAGGCACTTCCCAGGAATCGAATCAGGGATCATCCAATTGCCGGTCGGAGAAGGCATGAGACGGTGCCCCCTCAGGGCATTCGATTCCGATCGTATGTAGGAGAATTACGTGTTGCGACTGATCGGAAACCTTGGTGTAGTGGTTAGCATATCCGACTGGCAATTGGATGATCCCGGGTTTGATTCCTGAGAGGTGCCACGTTTTTCATTTGCTCGTTCTCTCTTCCTATCTTGTGCGGACGCTCTTCTACACAAGCGTCGTTCTTTACATTAATTATACCCTGTGTTGTTTGCAGTTAAAACACACACACACACACATATATATATATATATATATATATATATATACAGGGTGTCCCATAAGTCCGGCATCATAGGAAAAATAATAAAAAAAGGCAAACGAAAAGCTTTTATTTAGAGTGCTCAATATGTCCACCATTGTTTTCAATACACAAATTCAGACGTGATACCCAGTCAGCAAGCACACGGTGAATGATGTCAGAAGTAATGGTGTTACATGCCCCAATAATGCGCTGCCGCAAATGTTCAACACTCCTAATTTTCTCTGCGTATACCAGCGCTTTCAAGTGGCCCCAGAGATAAAAATCTAGTGGCGTGAGATCCGGGCTTCTAGCTGGCCATTCCACAGGCCCTCGACGTCCTATCCAATGACCAGGGAATTGTTGGTACAGGTATTCCCTTACTTGGGTGCTGGAACCATGTTGGGAAATTTCCTTCTTCGTTCAAGACACTGGGAAATGCTTCTTCCTTGAGCATACGTAGGTAGGTGCCTCCAGTGACATGTTCATCGAAAAAGAGGGGGCCTATGATGCGATCCTTCCAAATGCCACACCATACCATCACCCGAGATGCACCTTGTTCCTTTGAAGAGATATACCATTGAGGGTTGTTTTGAGACCAGTAGCGGGTGTTCTGTCGATTTACCTCACCATTTCCATAAAAAACAGCCTCGTCACTGAACAGAATGGTGGACGTGAAATTGGCATCCCGAGTATAAGAAAAATATGAATTATGGTTTGTAGAAATAGAAAAATATGAATTTCTCCTATTATGCCGGACTTATGGGACACTCTGTGTGTATATATATATATATATATATATATATAGTGGGCCTGTTATTAGCCGAGTGAGGTGATGCTGATTAATTTAGTGCTCATGATTAATTGATGTAATGAATGATTGTTAATGATAGGCTGGGTCAACAATTTATGATGTTCCAAGGTATCACCGGTTTGAAGGCTGCTAATGGAGTAGGCCTACTATAATTACTTTTGAGTGATATGAATTAATTCGAGGTCACCAGCTGGGATTACACCCAAGCAAATATTGCTAAGGTTAGAAAAATTACTTTCGGGTTTTGTGTTTAATTAAGAAAAATCATTTATTTGTTCACAGTGATTAACATGGCAATGAAGGTATTTACGGGGATTAACAATTATATAACGGCTTTTATAGTATGCTAAATATGACTGAGGATTAGCAAATGAGAAAATGGTTATACAGATTAACTGTTAAGTAATACACTCATTTATGATAGGCTAATGGTATGCAAAAATGGAACACAGCATGAAATATGAAACCTATTGATAACAGAAATTATGCACATACGTTTTGGTACATGGATAAGATGCTACTTAATAATGATTGGAAGAAATGCACGTAAGTTGGTACACTGTAAATAGATTAAGCCTTCATTTAGGTAGGCTAGAGTTACGCATAAATGGAACATTGAATGGGCCAAGTAATAATATAAAGGATGCACGGCGTTTAGTACACGGTAAGTGGATTCGGCCGTCAATAATGAAATGCTTAAATAAATCACATAAATATATGGATGCAAAATATTTATGGATTACATGAATGAACACAATAGCAGGATGGTACATGCATACGGTATTGGAATGACACTTGAACTGGTCCTACTGGAGTCTTAACGGGAAAATTAGCTTGAACGATATTGAAAGCACTTTAGGTATAGCCTAATCACGCCGCTGCGATTACGCTCTGTAGGGTTAGCGAGCATTGCTTAAGAACAAGGCACAGAGAGCTTACCGACATTGTTGCAAATACCTCTTGAGATGAAGGATATGCTTGAAGGTTGACCTTGTACAACGTAGGCCTGAGGTGATGTTGACCGTCCTATAGAAGTTTGTTGAACGGGCGCCGGCCGCTTCGCGCGTTGACTTCGTGCGTTGATTCGCTTCATGTAGAGTTGAGATGCTGCTTGAGTGACTGAAACCGGCTGAGTCGAAACGGCGTTGAGTTTCGAAGGAATGCAAAGAGCGGGTGACGTGAAGAGCGTTGCTACTGACAAGGGTTGCGAACAAGACGAGGAAATGACAAGCGAAAAGTAAGCGAGTGAGCGAGTGAGGAAGTGTATCAGTGGACCCTCGCTTATATGACCTCTGAGACGCGGAGTTTCGCGCCATTTCTGAGACGCCTCCTGACCGTCCTATTGTTACTAAGGGCTTGTTTTCGAGGGCCTTTTGGGAAAAAACAGACGTCTTCATTGTTTCTGATTCGTTGACCACGTGTGTCTTCTAAGAATGTATGAGAATGGCCTGGAAGAAAAAATTTGCTTGCCAACTTGTTTGTCTATTTCTTGTCGGTCCTCTACATATATATATATACAGTATATATATATATATATATTATATATATATATATATATATATTAGGGTGGGGTGAAAAATGTTTCAACTATTGCCTCACTAGTAATAAGGTGGATTGAAGGGTGATAAAAAAGAATATGAGAATTAAAAAATGTTATTGTCCTTAAGCAGTTGTTGAGTCGCAAGTGCTTTCATACAGGGGCCTTTGTCGTGAAGAAAGGTTGCTTGTTCAACATCCAAAACACACTCGGGGTCTTTCAAAAACGGAATTACATGTTGGGCTAAAATTACATTTCGAAAATAAGGCCCATCCCAACTGGTTCCTCTTGGTTTGATAACCCAGATGAGCTTCCGAATAGAGAACATAATGAAAACACCCACACATGCTGGATTTTTTACTATTTCTCGATACTTCTGGTCGTCTGGGACTTCATCAGGAGTTGTTGCCCAAACCCGATCATTCTGAAAATTTGGTTTTCTGGAGACATAAACGAAGAATTCATCGCTGACAACCAAGTGAAGGAAATCGTCTTCCGTCCATTCCTCAAGATAATCACAAAACCATAGCCGATCTTCAATATTAAGATCACTTTTCCGTGGCTTAGCTATTTCATGCCAAGCACTCAAGCCTTGGCGAACTCGAAATTGATGTACAAGTTGCCGATTGACTATCTTACCACGACGGATAAGTATCTCTTTCGCTACCTCAGAGCAGCTCTTCTTTCAGCGCCGTGATGCAGCAAGCACAATGTCTTTCGATTCTTGAGATAATTTCTCCGGTCTTCCTCCTCAAAATTCTGTTTCACAATCTTCAGGATTCTTATTCCAATTCCTTTTGACAAAGTCTTCTGATCTTTTTAATCTCTCAGCCACCCAGTGTCGAGTTATGAAAGTTGCACCAGCTTCCTTTGCTTCACGAAATGTGACAGCTCGAATGCGGTCAAGAACTCGCTTTTTCTCTGAATCGTTCAAAATAGATGATGCCATGGTTTCTGTGGGGAAAAAAATGGTAAGAATTAAAATCACAGGAATAGAATATAATGGTTTTTATTCAGATTTTAACGCTCTTTCAAGTGGTCTCGCCGGTTTTTATCTATCTCTTCTAGTTTTTGCTCTACAGGGGGGGGGCAATCATTTCCTGACACCCCGTATATTAATGATTTAAATGTCGCCCTAGTCAGTACAGTTTCAGTTGGGTGGTTGGGCGATCAATGACGAAGATAGAGGTAAAATCCAGGAAGATCTGAATAAAATCGTTGAATGGTCAGTCATATGGCAAATGAGATTTAACGACAGTAGTAAAGTGTCAAAATGGTAGAGTGCAGAAATGTTACGTGATGTTGCATAATGTTGCAAGAGCGCCAACCCCCAACCCCCTTTGTTGCAAGAGTGCCAACCCCCACCCCCCCTTTGTTGCCAACCACAAATGAGGTTGCAAGGGGCATGCAACTTGGAGTTATCCCCAAAGCTATTCCCACCAAAGGGGCATACCCACAAAGGGGCTGAAAGAGAGAGTAAGAGAGGAAGAGGAGGAGATCCTTCATCCATCCGACCGCTGTCGGATGCATATGGCTCCGTCGCTCGCTCGCCGCCCTCATATAGGGCACTAATCAGCCAGTTGGCTGTTGAGTTGCCAGACAACGTCATATTTTTAATTATTATTCAGCCAGTTGGTTGCTGAGTTGCCAGATTCGCTATTTATTTTAAATAAGCTTATGTTACAGTTGGCTGAGCTGTGAGCCTCGTTACTTATCTATTCAATTACTCTATTTTAGAAACAAATGATATAAACGTGTTCAAGGAATAAAAAAAACACCATTACAACGTTCTGCTTATTAATTAATGGATATACAATAGGATATATATACCGGGTGAACCAAAAGTAGGTGGACAGTAAATGATAACGTTTATTTTGAGAATACATATACAATTATATTTAATTTTTTTGTATACTATAATACAAAATCAAAAAAAAAATTAACTTATACCAATACAATACAAAAGCACTGAAAATTTTATCAACGCAGGTGCTCAAATTGCTGTCCATCACAATTTACACAGCTTTGAAGTCTACCTTTCACACTTCGACAAACATTTTTGCACAAGTTTCTTTGTGCATTAATTTCTTGAAATGCATCTCTGATGTAATTTTTCAAATCACCAACACTTCGTGGTTTTCGACTATAAACTTTGTCCTTGAGTACTCCCCAAAAGAAAAAATCCATTGGGGTAAAGTCAGGTGAACGTGCAGGCCATTCAATTGGACCTCTTCGGCCGATCCATTTCTCGGGAAATGTTTCATCAAGATACTCACGGACTGCTCTTGAATAATGTGGAGGGGCCCCATCTTGTTGGAAATAGAGGTCATGTGAATTAGGCTGTTGTTGTAAGTGTGGAACAACTTCATTCATTAGAATTTCGAGATACTTATCACCTGTGACTGTTCCATCAACAAATATTGGTCCTAAAACACCAGAACTTGAAATACCACCCCAAACAGTGACACCAGGCTGGTTTAGTTGCTGCTCTAATGTTAAATGCATGTTCTCACTATACCAGTAAACACAATTATGTCGGTTAACATGACCTGATAATTTGAAAGAAGCCTCATCGGTCCACACAATGTTATCTAAAATTATTGGATTTCCTTCAATTTCGTTCAGCATGATCTCACTAAATTGCAGCCGCCTGTCTGGGTCATCCTCCAATAAGCCATGAATTAGCCGTGGACGATAAGCTTTCAACCCAATAGATTTCAGAATTCGTATAATAGAGGTTTGTGAAATGTCCAGTTCTGCTGAGGCTCTTCTGGTGGAATTTTTGGGACTGTGAACAAATGCTTCGGCAACAAGTTGCTTATTGTCCTCTGTGCAAACTGTTTTGGGTCGACCAGTTCTTGGGGCATTAAGAATTGACCAGTGGCATCAAATTTGTCACGAATGCGGTAAATGGTTCGTCTCTTTGGGGCTTGAGTACCAAATGTTTCAACCCATTTTGTTCTAACAGTTTCAGTATTTTGAGATTTCCAATACTCTTATATCTGAAAAGAAAAAAGATTAAATTTAAATAAATTTAGTTATAATATTTAATATAATATAACACAAACACCATAGTTATAATGAACACCATAGTTATAATATAATATAACACAAACCCTATTCAACCTACTGTCCACCTACTTTTGGTTCACCCGGTATATATGATCGAATAATAGAACGGGAAATATATAATCATACAAATCATAGTATTAACCAAATAATAGATAGGAAAATATATAATCATGCCAACCATGGTATTTTCAAAACATTATTACAGGAAATATACAAAAACGTATAATCATATTGTTACAGGCAATATGCAAAAACGTATAATCATGTTACAGGAAATATACAAAAACGTATAATCATATTGTTACAGGCAATATACAAACACGTATATTTATATTATTACAGGAAATATATATATATATATATTCTTTTTACCGCCTAAGGCGCAATACGCTAAATTCGATTGTAATTGATGCTATATCAACATCACCATTACTCTGCTCGATGTGGTAAAACCGCTCAAGCATCACCTCGCCGCTTAACTGATGCGGGGGCTTATACTCGATATAAATGGCTTTCATATCGTTCATCACTAGTTTTGTACCCACTTTACACTCGGCAGGTAAGTTGTCTTTAAGCGCCGCTAGAACGCAATCAAAAGCACGCGCAAAAACGTCATCGTTAACTCTGTCATTAAATACAAGCTTATAATCATGCTTTCCAATCGACGGTTTTTTCTTAGCGCCCCGAACTTTTCAATCGTGAACTCTTCTTCACTCGACATAGCGTCAATTGAAATAATCTTCCAAGTCGTAACGGCAGCTATCCACTATATAGAGGTACAGCTCTTCAGGATGAACAGTGTAGGAGAGCACAGCTCTGTACCTCTCAAACTTTTTGTACTAAAGCTCAAGATATTTCGAAGAATCTAAGTCTTTTAAATACGCATCCAGAGCTAGTCCGTTCTCTCCCTGCGCATTCCTACGTTCAACAAATCCGTCGAGCAGAGCGATGTAAGCATATTCAAGTACTGTGTCAAAATAAATCATGTCAGAGATACGTGTCTCTAATATAGGCTTCAGCTTACGGAATCCAACGATCTCAAACATTCTGTCGAGGATGAAACGGTTTCGTGTGGGAACAAGAACGCCATTATCAGCTGTGTTCTTCCACATCAGTCGTATATCAACACATGGTTGATTGTTATTTACACTCAATGTACAAACAACGATATATGAGGAGGCTTCACTAATCACATCTCTTATTGTATCCGGAGCAGTTGGTATTTTATAACGGTCCTCAGCGCACCTCTCAATTACCACGAAGATTTTATGCATCTCCTCAAGATTTAAATAAATATTGTTGCGTTTGCTCGCAGGTCTACTGTTCGTTTCAAGCACACAGTTAATGGTGCCGGTTTCCCGCCTGAACACACACAATGACTTCGTCACGGAGACGTCGTACGAGGCGTTGAGAACGCTTCTCAAAAGGAGTTCCATCGTATTCGCACGTTCACACGGATCGAGATGACTATGGCACAACCACACGCCGCAAGCTCTGAGAAGACTATGAGCCGCATGAGGCAAGCAGGTAGGCAGGAACTGATCGATAGGCGGGTGACTCACCCTGATGATACGTGAATGGGTTTGTTCGAACTCGTATGATCCGTGAGGTGCGAGTCGCACCATAATCTAATGAAACGTGTGCGGCACTGACCCAACATGAATTGTTCTATCCATTATATTGGGTAGGTGTTTTGAGAAATTTTCCGGTACAAGAATTAATTTCGGTTTTAACGTTTTATCACTCTCACTCCCTTGAATACGCACCAGACATTTTCGCAAAGGGGGATCTTCATGAACTAAGCACATTTTATAACGTTTTATCTCTCCTAAACATCATCACAATCCGGCGCACTATTTGAGAGAAACATACGCCCATATTTTTCCTTTTTGTGTAACAGACGATACTCGTTTCTAAAGTCTGTTAAAAACTCACGCAGGGCACTAGCCACAACCTCACTACGAACCTCGTCATGATATACATTAATATAGTGATAAAAATACTTAAGATTCTCCATGATGACGAGATTTACACTTTCAACCGCAGTGTACGAGTACTCGGTATGGTATAACATGACATAATACCGCTTGTTACACCACCCATCAATAAGACTCACTATCCATATCTGCTGCTTCTCTTCTGCACACGTTGTTTCTTTTACTTCACGGTATATGTGAGACTTTATAAAGCTTAGGTCTATAGCATACTTCAATACATCGTCTGTGCAACGAAAGCCAACAACGCTCTCACCAGAATAACCATAGAGTATTTGTACATCTTGCTCCTTCGCACGATTCAATGTAGTCTTGAAAGAGGCAAAGGAGGACGGAATAGGAAGTTTTTCACTATCCACTATATCTTGACGCTTTGCAGAATACAATTTCATAAACTTTGTACAAGCAATATTAAAGGTGGCCATTACTATTTTTCTTCCACGCGAGAGAATACACGTCCGAGCTCAACGGTATACAGAGGTCAACTGAGAACGCGGGGACAGAGGCATGCTCAGGCCGGTCTTGCAGGGGCCGGTCTTGCAGGGGGCGGGGCTTAACTTTTAATGTATATACGCACGCACGCAAAGTGAAAAGCAAGTTGAAGTACGATTTATTTAAGAAACGAAATATTCAAGGTGTACATATTTGCAAATCCGTGCAATAAATAAGTTAACAATAGGCACCTCAAAGATTGTTCTCATTACATATATATTTACAAATACGTGTGATGAATAAGTTAGCAATAGGCCCATCAAAGTTTATGGTAACCAAAGGGTACGGTATCATAGGTACCAGGTAACTGGTAACGTTTCCTATAGGTGTTACGGCACACCTTCGTTCCCCTAAGTTCCTTCACGCCTCCCAGCTTCTGCGCCTGAAAATTGTGGGTGCCTACAATTAGTTGGGGAGGCCGTTCGCCCTCCTCATCGTCCAAACACACTAGATCCTTCAACGAATCAAAGTTAACGTCCTGCCGATTCGCATGGTTGAGCGTGATGCCCTTTGCCTTCACGATATATTTCATATCCTCACCCACCTTCACCCGTACCCCATAAGTTTTTGGACCTGTTGAGACAAAAGAGTCGGCGTATGCGATGTGTCCATACTCGTCCTTGATCTCATCAGTCAATTCACCGAGGAATTCACCAATAGGAGGCATGTGTTCACCCTCCCTCTCTGTGAATATCACACTATCTGTATCAGCGTACAATACCCTCCGCCCCAGAGAATGCAATAACCCCCAAAGTTGTATGCGGGCTTAGGCCGTTGTGAAGCTGGCCACAGGTATGTTTGTAACCCGTGAGGTATCTGTGGCCAATTCGTTATTGCTGTACTTTATTATGTAAGTATTACCTACATTCACGATCTCCATGATCTCTTTATCGGGAGCGTTGGCATAATCTCAGACTTCGTTATAGCTTTGTGCCAAATGAACGTTCCCCTTGCCAGTATTCTGTGCAAATTTTCCCCATAGACTGTTTAGACACAACTTTGCAAGACAACTTTGCACTAAAGCGCTTGCCAGGGTTCTTTATAATTTGCAAGGGGTCAAGCTGTATACCTTCACGGTTACGGTAACGTTGAATATAGGCAGACTTTTCGTCTTCGGTACCAAACCCTCGCGGATATTCTCCACACCTCATGTATCTTCAGTATTCTATACCCATGGCGTAAGGCTAGGGCCAGCTCAGGACTTGTATATACGCCTCTGATCTTAAGCTGGTGGGGTATATGGTTACAATCACCGTTATTTTTTTCCGCGCACTTCACGCCCAGGGGAAACATGAGCTTGTGGTCGATAACGACGGGTAAGATCGGCATCCATAAATCGCGAGGGGGGAGCACGTCTACGAAAGAGAGCCCAAAGTAGCGATCACTCGAATTTGTTGAAAATTTGTTGATGGAGGGTAGGTTAGGGCCCACTATTTTTTCAGGTGCACCTACGGGGTACGGATTGTTCTTCATCACGTAGGGGAATAAAGAACAGAAATCGTAGTAATGGGCTTCACACCCTCCGTAGGTGGAAAGTATAGCTTCAGTGGATTTTTACGCCCACCGAACAAGCTATCACCGCATTTGAGAGGATCCAGCACCATTGAGCGCTTGATCGTGTTTATTTCTTCACGCTACGCCTTGTCTGTCTCCAACCATGCATCATACTCATGCTCCCTCAAGATTTTGTGTGTGAACTTGGAGCCTATAAGCTGATCGCGCGTACGCGTCCATGCAAGACAGTAGGCAGGAGGTCTACCGTGGATATCTCTGGCGATTCCACACCCGGGAGGGGGCATCCATGCCACCAGCAACCGCTAAAGGAGTACACAGTCTTCTCACCAGTGGCACGGTTTTCACTTAATCATCAACCCAAAAAATACGGCCATTAATTTTAATGAGTACTTCGCCCGTGTTGCGGGCGTGCTTTATGTATACACCTGTCTGTTGCTGTAGGTGTATGAGCCAGTAAATAGCCTTGTGTCCGTAACTGCGGGGGTTGTTTCGGTGAATAATGGCTAAGGTGGCTTTAGGCATGAAATTGTTCTTGAACACCGTTAAACATAATGAGGCGATGGTGGTTGCGACTTGCAGCGGATCGCATTTGAAACGGCCTACGTACATCCTCCTAAAGGCCTGGAAACATACTCTAAGCACGCGCACATCATTCACGCAATAACGCTCACATTCAACAGCTATATTATAAGGACTACGTTCATTAAAACTGCTGTAGTATCGATCAAAGTCTTCACGTTCATCTGCACTCATACAGCCATAGTTAAAATAATGTTTGGGTGGAGGTAGTCCCACGTAATTTAAAGTCTCGTTAGTGAGGAAAGTGTAAGGGAAGTAACCTTTTGAAGCGTTCATATATGTTTCTATATCGTAGTATATAGTTATACAAGAGTTATTTTTAGGCTTAGCATCTTTCATATAACATACATGCTTTACTCCATCCGCCTTATATTGCTCCTGGCATGTAGAACAGTGAATTTCGTCACACTTGTGCTTGAAATTTCCGCTACCATTCAAGGTGTGAAACATGCCACATTCACAGATTCTCATTTTCCTGCACGTGTCAATTGATTTATGGAGCTCAAAACAGCTATTATTGAAAAATATGCGTCTACACACATTACAGTCCCTCTACTCAGCTTCAACCACACGGCTTTCACATTTGGAGCTTTTACACTGTTCACATACCATGTGGCAATCTTTACGTTTCACTATATCATTCGCAAACTCGATACATCCCTCACACAAATCATGATGTTGCCCATATTTTCGACTTTTGTCATAACTCGCGTAAAGACCCCTTATATTACGGATGGGGAGATACGTTGTTTGACAGTCCTAAAATAAGTAGGGGTCTTGTGCGATCTCTCACACGGCTTTTAAAAACATACACAGTCCTACGACGATCATCCAGTCCAAACACAACTACGAGCATTCATTTCCTGGTCTACCCTTCTCAGCTTTTCAGGGCCCATATTCCAGTCAAACTCAAGTTCACAGTCTACAGCTAGTTTACGGGCACGCTCCAGCACCATAGGCAACCAAATTTTTTGGGCCCGTGTATTTAGTACAGTAAACATACGAGCCAAGACTACTGCTATAAAGCCGCAACCACGATCGACGTTTATATGCCGCCTGTAAATAGCCTGAAAATTGAAGTTGAGAGTATACGGTGTGGCGCTATGGCCCGCAACACGGAATACACGGTCAATATTTACCGTGAAGCTGTTCATATTAAAGGCTATACTACTTTGAGAGGCTTGCTTTATACGGCCTAATATATACTCTATATCCTCAGCTGCCAAAAGTCTGAAGGGTATTACTACCCAAAAAATCATCTACAGACCCATCGTCTGATCCGAATCCGAAGGAGAGACTCGTCCTGACTTCACGCTCGTCGCGGTTCCGAAGGGCAAACGCTACAATGCGCTCAACTATGCGTCGTAGTCCGCGCTCAATTCCATTGCTATATATGGCTCTAGGGTCTACCCTGACACCGATTTCTAGTCAAGGCTGAGGTGGGGGCTGCGGTGCGCACCAACTCGAATGTTATATCATCCTCAACAGAACGAGGCACAGCTGTGGAGGATGAACAAGGGTTTATGTTGGATGATGCAGGATTGGCTGCGTAAGACGTTGAGGGTTGGGGAACTATTATTGCAGACTCAACAGAATGGGGAGCAGCTGTGGAGGATGAACAAGGGGCTATATCGGCCGAAGGTACTGATGTGGGTTTGGTAGCGTAAGACGTTGAGTGCTGGGAGTCTATTATTGCAGACTCAACAGAACGGGCGGGGGGTGTGGAGGGTGAACAAGGGGCTATATTGGTCGAGGATGCTGATGTGGGGCTGGTAGCGTAAGACGTTGAGGGATGGGGGTCTATTATTGCAGACCCAACAGAACGGGTGGGGATTGTGGAGGATGAACAAGGGGTTATATTGGCGGTTCGCTCCACTGTGGGGTTGGCAGCGTAAGAAGTTGAGGGTTGGGGTTCTACTGCTGGTTGTCGAACAACCGGCGTGTATTTCGGGCGCTTTATACCTGACTTGGAGGACTCTTCATCATGTCGCCGCTTCGAACATGCTACGCGTGTCGCTGGTGAGGGTTCATCGGAGGGTATGGGGACTGTAGATGCACGTTCAATGGATTCGTCCGTGATGTCGATTATGGGGGGCTGTACATCGACGTCATTCACGGTTCTGTGGAAGAAGAAAACGAAATATAAGGACCAACACTCGTTATTTGTAATATTTTGTAATTGACTCACTTAGGGGTGTGATGTGTTAGAAATGGAGTCTGTAGAAAAATTCAGATTCACGAGCCCATCCACATGTATTATATCTGGACCTACAGGTTGTGGTAAAACGGTATTTATGCATAAAATCATTAAAGAAAAGGGGGAAATGTTCTCGAAATTTGTGCATAAAGTTATATGGTGCTATTCGACATACCAATCAGTGTTCAACGAGTACCAAGATGATGTTTTGTTCCACAAGGGGGTCTATGACGTTAATTCACTAAAGGGAAATGAACACACAGTCATCGTAATTGACGACCTCATGTTGGAGATGGATAAAACGTTTGCCGAGACATTTACAGTTTTCTCCCACCACCTTAACATAAGCGTGTTCTTCATCAATCAGAAGCTATTTTTCAAAAATAGATACATGCACGATGTGTCGTTAAATACGCAATACCTAGTCTTATTCGCGCAACGTAGAGATGTGTCACAAATTGGGATATTAGCCAGTCAAATATTCCCGAGTCAGCGCAAGGAGTTTTTGGAGGTTTATAAAGAGGTCACAAAGCAGCGTTATGGATATTTACTTTGTGACCTTCACCCGAGAAACACGTTTAGGGTGCTTCTAAGAGCGAATATATTTCCAAACAAGCCTGAAACCGTGTATATTCCAGAATGACGAACAGGCTAAAGAAATACCGTGAATTAATAAAAATCTATCAACGACTGCCTCGAGCATTGCAGCAGATGTTTGTTAAAAATATCGACTCTGACTTCTTAAAATGCATCTGCGAAATCTGCCTTAACCCCTTCCCTACGATGACGAGCGTGCGTTCGTCATGAAAGTCGTATATTGCACCATACGTTGCTGAGGCAAAGTCGTGCGGAAGGGGTTAATGTTATAAAATGTAATGTTCCAATGAAATCCTGCCAGAAGGCTCGCTTACGTCGTTATAAGAACATAATACAGACGCTCGCCCATAAAAGTCAGAATGTGGGTAAGAAAAAGCGTATTATTGTACAAAGAGGTGACTCGTTCCTCCCCATCTTATTTTTAATTTTGTGACCCTTACTGACTAGATTAATATAATGAAGAAGGTGGTGTGATCCCGCACGAGGTGTATGCTTCATTACAAAGGAGTCCAGACGCTGTTCTAGAACCCCGTAAATGGAGAGTGAGCTACTATCCCTATTAAACAGTGAAAAGGCACCTGCTGAGAAAAGGATCTTGTACCAAGAGGCTTTGCAGAAATTTCTACACGAGTGCGAAGATTATAAACATCCTACAGAGCCCCCCGTGAGGTACAGCACGAGTTGCGCTGAGAATACCGACACAGGGTCTGAGCAACCAAAGAGCAGCGGAACACAGTACATCGAACATGTGCTAAAAAACAGCCTCCCCAAAAAAGGAAAAATATGGGCATATGTTTCTCCCAAATAGTGCGCCGGATTGTGATGATGTTTAGGAGAGATAAAACGTTATAAAATGTGCTTAGTTCATGAAGATCCCCCTTTGCGAAAATGTCTGGTGCGTATTCAAGGGAGTGAGAGTGATAAAACGTTAAAACCGAAATTAATTCTTGTACCGGAAAATTTCTCAAAACACCTACCCAATATAATGGATACAACAATTCATGTTGGGTCAGTGCCGCACACGTTTCATTAGATTATGGTGCGACTCGCACCTCACGGATCATACGAGTTCGAACAAACCCATTCACGTATCATCAGGGTGAGTCACCCGCCTATCGATCAGTTCCTGCCTACCTGCTTGCCTCATGCGGCTCATAGTCTTCTCAGAGCTTGCGGCGTGTGGTTGTGCCATAGTCATCTCGATCCGTGTGAACGTGCGAATACGATGGAACTCCTTTTGAGAAGCGTTCTTTGCGTGTGTTCAGGCGGGAAACCGGTACCATTAACTGTGTGCTTGAAACGAACAGTAGACCTGCGAGCAAACGCAACGTTATTTATTTAAATCTTGAGGAGATGCATAAAATCTTCGTAGTAGTTGAGAGGTGGGCTGAGGACCGTTATAAAATACCAACTGCCCTGGATACAATAAGAGATGTGATTAGTGACGCCTCCTCATATACCGTTGTGTACATTGAGTGTAAATAACAATCAACCATGTGTGGATGTACGACTGATGTGGAAGAACACAGCTGATAATGGCGTTCTTGTTCCCACACGAAACCGTTTCATCCTAGACAGAATGTTTGAGATCGTTGGATTCCGTAAGCTGAAGCCTATATTAGAGACACGTATCTCCGACATGATTTATTTTGACACAGTACTTGAATACGCTTACACCGCTCTGCTCGACAGATTTGTTGAATGTAGGAATGAGCAGGGAGAGAACGGACTAGCTCTGAATGCGTATTTAAAAGACTTAGATTCTTCGAAATATCCTGGGCTTTGGTACAAAACGCTTGAGAGTTACAGAGCTGTGCTCGCCTACACTGTTCATCCTGAAGAGCTGTACCTCTATATAGTGGGTAGATGCCGTTACGACTTGGAAGATTATTTCAATTGCCGCTATGTCGAGTGAAGAAGAGTTCAAGATTAAAAAGTTCGGGGCGCTAAGAAAAAACCGTCGATTGGAAAGGCATGATTATAAGCTTGCATTTAATGACATAGTTAACGATGACGTTTTTGCGCGTGCTTTTGATTGCGTTCTAGCCGCGCTTAAAGACAACTTACCTGCCGAGTGTAAAGTGGGTACAAGAATAGTGATGAACGATATGAAAGCCATTTATATCGAGTATAAGCCCCCGCATCAGTTAAGCGGTGAGGTGATGCTTGAGCGGTTTTACCACATCGTGCAGAGTAATGGTGATGTTGATATAACATCAATTACCATCAAATGTAGCGTATTGCCTGTAACAATATGATTATACTTTTTTGTATATTTCCTGTAACAACATGATTATACGTTTTTATATATTGCCTGTAACAATATGATTATACGTTTTTGTATATTTCCTGTAATAATGTTTTGATAATACCATGATTGGTATGATTATATATTTTCCGATCTATTATTTGGTTAATACTATGATTTGTATGATTATATATTTCCCGTTCTATTATTTGATCATATATATATATATATATATATATATAATATATATATATATATATCCTATTGTATATCCATTAATTAATAAACAGAATGTTGTAATGGTGTTTTTTTTATTCCTTGAACACGTTTATATCATTTGTTTCTAAAACAGAGCAATTGAATAGATAAGTAACGAGGCTGACAGCTCAGCCAACTGTAACATAAGCTTATTTAAAATAAATAGCGAATCTGGCAACTCAGCAGCCAACTGGCTAAATAATAATTAAAAATATGACGTTGTCTGGCAACTCAACAGCCAACTGTCTGATTAGTGCCCTATAAGAGGGCGGCGAGTGGACGACGGAGCCATATGCGTTCGACAGCGGTCGGATGAAGGATCTCCTCCTCCTCTTCCTCTCTTACTATCTCTTTCAGCCCCTTTGGGGGGTGAGGCAATCCCACCTTCTCCGCCAAAGAGGCTCTGAAGTTAGGTATGCCCCTTTGGGGGGAATAGCTTGGGAGATAACTCCAAATTGCATGCCCCTTGCAACTTCATTTGGGGTTTGCAACAAAGGGGGGTGGGGGTGGCACTCTTGCATCAAAGGGGTTGGGGGTTGGCACTCTTGCAACAAAAGAGGGTGGGGGTTGGTACTCTTGCAACATTATGCAACAATACGTAACATTTCTGCACTCTACCATTTTGACACTATACTACTAACGTCGATAAGTGCAAAATTTTACATATAGGTTCGCGTAACGGTAACTTTGCGTATAGTATGTCAGGGAAGGAGGTAGCAAGCGAAGAGCAGGAAAAAGATTAAGGAGTGAAAGTCACTGGTGATTTAAAAGTAGCGAAACAAAGTACAGAGCGGTAAAAATATCGGACAAAGTGCTAGGTTTTATAACTCGGCATTTTGAGTACAAATCGCGCGATATTATTGTTCCTCTTTATAAATCATTAGTTAGACCCCATTTGGAGTACGCGATCCAATTTTGGAATCCGCATATGCGAAAAGATATAGACAAAATTGAAAGAGTTCAAAGACGAGCAACTAAGATGATTCTCTCGCTTAGGTCGAAGTCGTACGAGGATAGGCTTAAGGAGTTAAAATTGACTAAATTCGAGACTGGGAGGCTAAGGGGTGATCTAATCCAGGTTTTCAAAATTATGAATGGGTTCGATAACGTAGATAGAGATAGCTTTTTCGAAATATCTCAATATAATAGGACTAGAAATAACCGTTGTAAGTTGACAAGTAGAAGGTTCGAGACAGCAGTTGCTATAAACTTTTTTAAGCATTGAATAGTAAATAGCTGGAATAGTTTGCCGCTAGAAGTAATTAGTAGGACGTCTATAAACATGTTTAAAAATCGATTAGACGTATATGTTGATAGATTGGGTATAGTTTAAGGTAGTAAAATTAAGGCTTTGTGGTTCGGAACCCAGTAAAATTGTAGGCCCTCTTCGCCACCACGGAGGACATGCACAATAAATTACGAGCACAGTTAGGTAGACCAGCCATTAGTGGATCCTCGGGTCTTTGTTGGTCTGAAACATTATAGCGTTATAATATACACTATATATATATTAGTGGTGGACCGGATGTCAGTTTTTCAACATCTGCGGATGCGGATATTTAGTTAATCTATCAATATAATATAGAATTATGAATATATGACATAATTTTTCAAATTTCGTAATATTACTATTATGGCAGGCAATGCATAAGAATTAAAATTAATATTAATGTTTTCATTATGATAAAAATAACAACTTTCTCGAGTTTCAGCCACAGAAAATTCAATGAAACAAGTTTGATTCAATTTTCTGTGTTACCAGGTATTTATATTTTGAGGTTTATATATTTGTTTGTTCATTAATATTTAATACTTTACATGAAATGTGCATGACTGGGCCTTATAAGCTAATTTATAAGCTAATTTAATTGTAAATTGCATAATTTATTAGAGGTAATATCCGCATAACATCCGCAGTCAGAAGTGCGGATGCGGATGTTAAAAACGATGCGGATATCCGGTCCACCACTAATATATATATATATAAAACTTTACCTTACAATCCTACAAAGGTTCCGCGCGATGATTCCTCATTTCGCGAAGGTCAAGCTTGTCGCCCCTTCTCTCAAGGTGGCCTGGTGAAGTAGTGAGATATTTTCTTGTGCTCTCCACCTCACATAGCCAGGTACGCCAGGCTCATCGGGGATTGTTCTGAGACAGGTGTCTAGTCTTCTTTTGAAGATGTCCACTGCAATTCCCTTCGTGTTTCTTAGGTCTTTGGGCAGCTAATTAAACAGTTTTGGTCCTCTCACCACAAAACTATTTTCTTTCAGTGTTAAGGATTTTCCCTGTCTCGCCTTCAATTTGGGAATACGACACAGTCTACCGTTTCTACTTTCCACTGTTGTTTCGTGAGTTATAGGGTTCAGAGTAAGATTAGGGACTAGTTTCTCCATTATTTTCCAAGTGCAAATAATGGTGTATCTCTCTCTTCTCCTTTCCAGTGAATATAGGTCTAGTTCGCGTAACCTTTCCCAGTAATTTAGTTCTTTGCCCCCGTTGATCTTGGCTGTGAAGCTTCTCTGGATCCCAACCAGCTTTCTAATGTCTTCTTTTTTATATGGGGATGTTAGGACCGAGAAGTATTCCAATTTGGGCATGATGAGTGTTTTCAGTAGAGGAATCATTACATTCCTATCCCTTCGTTTAAAGGTTCTCAATATCTGTCCCGTTATTCTCTTTGCTCTGTTTACTGCTATCTTATTTTGTGTTTCAAATTTCGCATCATCTATCATTACAACTCCTAAATCTTTTGTTCTGGAATTTCTCTGAATTTCCTCTCCATTTTGGATATAATATTCCATGGATTTTAGGTCTTCTCATTTTCCGTACCTTAACAGCTGAAATTTCTCGGTGTTAAACTTCATATTTTTGTCTTCCGTCCACTTTTAGATTCTGTTTATGTCGGTTTGAAGAGATCGTATCTCTTCTGGGTTTCCTATTTTTCAACTGATCTTTGTGTCATCCGCAAAGGATGTTACTGTGCTGTCTCTGGTAACGTCCTCATCTATGCCAGTTAGCATGATTATGAAGAGTAGTGGAGCTAATACTGTTCCTTGTGGTACTGAGCTGCGGACCTCTGATTCTGATGAAGATACTTCTTGTACTGTAACGACTTGCCGCCGCTCACTAAGGAAATTATATATCCATTTCCCTACTCTTCCTGTTATTCCCATATATTTCAGTTTATGTATTATGATTCCATGGTCACACTTGTCGAACGCTTTAGCAAAGTCTGTGTATAGTACATCATAGTTTTCATTACTTTCAAGTGCATCAATAATGTTGTTGTAGTGTTCCATTAGTTGTGATTGGCATGATCTACCTGACCGAAACCCGTGCTGGTTATCATTGAATTTTTTCCGAGTTTGCAAAAAGTCATAGATTTTCTGTTTAACTATTCCTTCAAATATTTTAGTGAAATGAGATGTAAGCGACACTGGCCTATAGTTTTTGGCCTCGGATCGATCTCCTCCTTTATATATTGGGACTATGTTCGTGCTCTTCAGGATGCCCGGTATTTCTCCCGTGTCTAGTGATCTTCTTCATATCCAGTATAGGGGCTCAGCGATTGCATTCTTGCAGTTTTTGATCAGTGTGGCATTCCATTTATCCGGTCCTGCTGCTGAGTGTGTTTTTGATTTCCCTATGGCTTGTGTAATTTCATCCCTCGTAAAGTCGAAATTTGTTATACTTTACCCTTGTAGTTCTTCTTCAAAGAACGCGTTTCTATCGCATATCAATTTGTCAGTTTTTGGGATACTGAAAGATGATTCGTACTGAGCTCTTAATATTTCGGATACTTCTGTTAGATCATTAGATAAAGCACTATTCTCATTTTTTAAAGGTCCGATAGTCGCATGGTTTTTCGACTTTCTTTTTGCGAAATTATAGAAGTACTTTGAGTTAACCTTTATCGCTTCTATTGCGTCGTCTTCTTTTTCTGTGTGCTTCTCGATTAGTTACTGTATGACGTCATCGATACTCTGCAGTTTATCATTTAATATTTTTCTGATGTTATCTTTACAGTTACTTAATTTTGCAGTCACTCTTTTTCTCTTTAGAAACAATGCCCTCTTTTGTCTTTCGAACCTGCTTCTCTTTCCTCTTTGTTGTATTTTTGGGACATGTTTTTCCACAATTTCTAACGTCTTCTCCATTGTCGTGTCTTCGTAAATGGTTTTCCAATCTGTTACTTCCATGCTGGATGTCACATCTTCCCACTTTATAGCTTTGGAGTGAAAATTTAAAATTTCGAATTTGCTTCTTTCTGTTGTGCATGTTCTTTCCTTTCCTGTTGCTTTTATATTAGTTGTTATTTCAATGATGTTGTGATCCGATATCATAGTTGGGGATATTTCTACATTATCAATCAGATTACTATTGTTTGTGAATACCAAATCTAGAGAATTGTTTTTTCTTGTGTTTTCTGTTATTTCTTGCGTTAACATAAATCCATCAGCTACAGCTAGTAGCATTTTTACCTGCTCCTGGTCTTCTCGTGTGCCCCCCTTGTCCTGGTGTATACATATATTTTTTCCTATCCTCTTATATTTCATGACTGGGAAATTAAAATCACCACAGAGAAAAATATTTGGGGTTGGAGAGTGTAGATCTTTCACCCAGTTTCTTACCTCTGTAATGGAATCTGAAAATTTTGAGGTTAGCGTGTGTTGGGGTCTGTACATTACATTAGTACCATATTTAATTTTTCAACATTTGCTGCTACACATTCGACGCAGCTGTTTGAGGTACTTATAGTCATTTCTGCCATATGCCGTTTGCGTGTGTAAATAGCACATCCTCCTTTACGCCTCACTGTTCTGTCGGCTCGGAGGATGTTATAGTTGTCAATTTGTATTTTTTTTTGTCAATACAGGACTCACAATTTTCACAGTTCGCCTGGCGGTCCTTTAGATGAGATTCCGTGAGATATGCAAAGTCTGCTCTGGCTTCTTGCATGAGTCCTTTCAGGTATAAAACTTTGTTCGGGGAATGGTTTGATTTAAGGCCTTGATTTTTGGTTAGGATTATTTTTATTTTTTCTCTTTCGTTTTCGCATACAGGTGGTTCCGATTTGTTTTCCAATGGAGGTGCCGGTTTCGTTGCCTTGTGGTCCTCCGAGAATTTACCTCTTTTTATCTTTGTCAGTACCTGTTGTCCCGATAACGCATGAAGTGCCTTTGTGCGCGCCTTTTGTCCGGCTCTCGGATTCCTATGTGTGTCCTATATTTGTTTTGTAATTGCTGGATAGCATTTTGCAGCTGAATTGTGTTGGCTACGTCTAAAAAATTGGCACTCTTCTTTGTTTTTCGTTTTTCCTGTTCACTCGTTGCTTCCTTTGAGGGTGATGGTAACGGCATTTTTTTCCGTATTTGCAACTTCCATATCTTGCATAGGTGTTGCAGACCGTAAGATGGTGGAACTTGCATTTCCTATCAAATTTGCAGTATCCACTTGCGTAATGCGTATTGCATAATGTCGGATGTGCATATATGCATTGCCCATCCCGATATCTGCAGTTCCCTTTCGCGTAGTATTTGCATGCGATATTTTCTACGCTTCTACTTCGTGTTTTCTTATTATTTTGAAAGTTCTTAATTTTGATATTATCATTATTTTTCTATATATTATATATATATATATATATATACTAAATGTACTATATCTGATCTATATATATATATATATATATATATATATATATATATATATATATATATATATATATATATATAAATAAACTATATATAATAATGTTATAAGTTATAATGTTTCAGACCAACAAAGTCCCTAGGATCACTCATGGCTGGTCTACCTAACTCTGTTCGTAATTGTGTATAGTGCAATTTTTAATGCATGTCCTTCGGGGGCGGGTGGAGAGGACCTACAATTTTACGTAGGGTCCGAACCACAAAGCCTTAATTTTACTACCTTAATCTATACCCAATCTATCAACATATGCGTCTAATCGATTTTTAAACATGTTTATAGATGTGATACTAATTACTTTTACCGGCAAACTAATCCACCTATTTACAATTATGTGCGTAAAAAAGTTTTTGGCAAATGCTGTCTCGAACCTTCTACTTGTCAACTTACACCCGTAATTTCTAGTCCTATTATACTGAGATATTTCGAAAAAGCTATCTCTGTTTACGTTATCGAACCCATTCATAATTTTAAAAACCTGGATTAGATCACCCCTTAGCCTCCTAGTCTCGAGTATAGTCAAATTTAAATCCTTAAGCCTATCCTCGTACGACTTCGACATAAGCGACGGAATCATGTTCGTTGCTCGTCTTTGAACTCTTTCGATTTTGTCTATATCTTTTCGCTAATGCGGATTCCAAAATTGGATCGCGTACTCCAAATGGGGTCTAACTAAATTAATGATTTATAAAGAGGAACAACAATATCGCGCGATTTTTACTCAAAATTCCGA
Source organism: Bathynomus jamesi (assembly GCA_023014485.1). NCBI lineage: Eukaryota > Metazoa > Arthropoda > Malacostraca > Isopoda > Cirolanidae > Bathynomus > Bathynomus jamesi. Next base: position 771,000 of record JAJOZX010000770.1, on the reverse strand, counting down.
ACTATAAAACCTAGCACTTTGTTCGTTTTTTTAACCGCTGCTGTACTTTGTTTCGCCACTTTTAAATCACCAGTGACTTTAACTCCAAATCTTTTTCTTGCTTAACGCTTGCTAACTCCTTCCCTGACATACTATACGCAAAATTACTGTTACGCGAACCTATATGTAAAATTTTGCCCTTATCGACATTAAATCTCATTTCCCATGTGACTGGCCAATCAACGATTTTGTTCAGATCTTCCTGGATTCTATCGCTATCTTCGTTATTAATCGTCCTACCACCCAACTTCGTGTCATCTGCAAACTTTGAAACTGTACTGACTAGGCCGACATCTAAATCGTTTCAATAAATAAGAAAAAGCAAGGGGCCCAATACAGAACCTTGAGGAACACCGCTCGCTACATTAGCCCAACATGACTACGCTCCATCAACGACCACCCTCTGTTTCTTTCCTCGCAACCACTCTATCTAATTTATTACTACAACCCTGATTCCATGAGCCTTATTTTTTTCAATGAGTCTTTTGTGCGGTACGGTGTCAAACGCTTTTTGAAAATCTAAACACACTATATTAACCGCCCGATGACTATCGTAAACTTCAACCACACTTTAAAAAAATTCTAAAAGATTAGTTAATCAAGATTTGTTTCGCCTAAAACCGTGCTGCGTATTTCTAACCAAGTTATGCAATTCTAAGTGTTCGACTATCGGATTCCTAATTATTGATTCCAATGGCTTACCTACAACAGACGTTAAACTGATTGGCCTATAATTTCCCGCCGCACCTTTATCGCCTTTCTAAAAGATAGGTGTTACATTTGCTAACTTGAAATTATCTAGTACGCACCCCTCAGAAATAGACGCATTAAAAATCTTTGTTAGCGGCACAACAATGCTTTCTTTTAATTGTTTTAGTTGTATGGGATATATGGAATCCGGCCCCGGTGATTTACGGATTTTCATTTTATCAATATAACTCATTGCCTCCCCTTCACTAACCAAAATATTATCCAAAGTATTACCATTATCAAAAGGTATTATGTATATATGTATATATTGTATATATATTTGTATATATATATATATATATATAATATATATATATATATATATATATATACTCTATGTATATATCTATATATATATATATATTATGTATATGTATTGTATATATATATATATACACATTTCAACTGCAAACAACACACAGTATAATTAATGTAAAGAACGACGCTTGTATAGAAGAGCGTTCCGCACAAAATGTATATATGTACGGCATGCGAAGGTGCCCCCTCATGGCATTGGTTTCTGCTCGTATTTAGGAGAATTACGACTTCTGATTGATCGAGGTCCATGGTGTAGTGGATAGCATAACTGACCGGCAATCGGATGATCCCGGGTTCCATTCCTGGGTGGTACCTCATTTTTCATTTGTTCGTTCTCCCTCCTCATCCTGTGCGGAACGCTCTTCTATAGAAGCGTCGTTCTTTACATTAATTATACTGTGTGTTGTTTGCAGTTAAAATGTATATATGTACGGCATGCGAAGGTGCCCCCTCAGGGCATTGGTTTCTGCTCGTATGTAGGAGAATTATGACTTCTGATTGATCGAGGTCCATGGTGTAGTGGATAGCATATCTGACCAGCAATCGGATGATCCCGGGTTCGATTCCCAGGTGGTACCTCATTTTTCATTTGTTCGTTCTCCCTCCTCATCTTGTGCGGAACGCTCTTCTATACAAGCGTCGTTCTTTACATATATATATTATATATATATATATATTATATATATGTATAAACTATATATATATATATGTGTGTATATATATATATATATATATATATATATATAGATAGATGTGTGTGTATATATATATATATATATATATATATATATATATATATATATATATATATATAGGTAAATATGTGTATACTATATATATATATATATATATATATATAATATATATATAATATATATAATATGGGAATGAACTCAGAATGGTCCCGGTGTTTTTTATGATACACACAGACTGTGCATGGAACAAGGAACTCTTCTGGGATAATTAAATCCACTATAGTCCGAATAATTAATGGTAAATGACAAATACCATAGTTTTTCTTTTTCATGATGCTAGCCCGACGTGGGCAACTAGTCACTCGCAAAGAGGTCCCATAAATATAGCTTCCTTCACCAGCTATCTGCAAAGCAGACAGGATCCAGCTTTGGGACATGGATCTAGGGTTTAAAGCAGCCTAGCCCTGCTACATTTAGAACCTCAATATAAGCAAAAGACTCGCTGCCTTCACGTCAGATTGAATATATCAAAGAAAAAGGGGTAACTATTATATTTTTAGCCAAAAACCAAAACTTAAACCTCAACTGGCAGAATTGAGCGTCCACTTTTCAAGGCACATAACATGTCCGTTTCAAGATGGGAATGAACTCAGAATGGTCCCCTGAGTTTTTTATGATACACACAGACAGTGCATGGAACAAGGAGTGACCCGTTGCCCACGTCGGGCTAGCATCATGAAAAAGAAAAACTATGGTATTTGTCATTTACCATTACTTATTCAGACTATAGTGGATTTAATTATCCCAGAAGAGTTCCTTGTTCCATGCACTGTCTGTGTGTGTCATATATATATATATATAGCTTTAGCTGATGAATTTATGTTAACGCAAGAAATAACAGAAAACACAAGAAAAAACAACTGCCTAGATTTGGTATTCACAAACAACAGTAATGTAATTGATAATGTAGAAATATCCCCAACTATGATATCAGACCACAACATCATTGAAATAACAACTAATATAAAGGCAACAGGAAAGGAAAGAACACGCACAACAGAAAGAAGCAAATTCGAAATTTTTAATTTTCACTCCAAAGCTATAAACTGGGAAGATGTGACATCCAGCATGGAGATAATAGATTGGAAAAACATTTACGATGCCAAGACAACGGAAGCGATGCTAATGACGTTAGAGGAGAAGACGTTAGAAATTGTGGAAAAACATGTCCCAAAGATACAACAAAGAGGAAAGAGAAGCAGGTTCGAAAGACAAAAGAGGGCATTGTTCCGAAAGAGAAAAAGAGTGACTGCAAAATTAAGTAATTGTAAAGATAACAACATCAGAAGAATATTAAATGATAAACTACAAAGTATCGATGTCGTCATACAGGAACAAATCGAGAAGCATACAGAAAGAGAAGACGACGCTGTAAAAGCGATAAAGGCTAACTCAAAGTACTTCTATAATTTCGCAAAAAGAAAGTCGAAAAACCAAGGGACTATCGGACCTTTGAAAAATGAGAACAGTGATTTATCTGATGATCTAACAGAAGTATCTGAAATATTAAAAGCTCAGTATGAATCATCTTTCAGTATTCCAAAAACTAACAAATTGATATGCGATAGAAACGCGTTATTTGAAGAAGAACCACAAGGGGAAAGTATAACGCATTTCGACTTTACCACGGATGATATTACACAAGCCATAGGGAAACTAAAAACACACTCAGCGGCAGGACCGGATAAATGGAATTCCACACTGATCAAAAACTGTAAGAATGCAATCGCTGAGCCCCTATACTGGATATGGAGACGATCATTAGACACGGGAGAAATACCGGGCATCCTGAAGAGCACGAACATAGTCCCAATATATAAAGGAGGAGATCGATCCGAGGCCAAAAACTATAGGCCAGTGTCGCTTACATCTCATCTCACTAAAATATTTGAAAGAATAGTTAAACAAAAAATCTATGACTTTTTGGAAACGCAGAAAAAATTCAATGATAACCAACAATGGTTTCGGTCAGGCAGACCATCCCTATCACAAGTAATGGAACACAACAACAGCATTTCTGATTCACTTGAAAGTAATGAAAACTATGATATACTATACACAGACTTTGCTAAAGCGTTCGACAAGTGTGACCACGGAATCATAATACATAAACTGAAATATATGGGAATAACAGGAAAAGTAGGGAAATGGATATATAATTTCCTTAGTGAGCGGAAACAAGTCTTTATAATACAAGGAGTACCCAGAGATGGGCAAGATACTTGGAAATTGTATCTGAGATACAGATACAAGATACCCAACAAAAATGTATTTGAGATACAGATACAAGATACTCTAAAAAACTGTATCTTCAAGATACAGATACAAGTTACAGATACAAGACACATTTTTAAGATACAAGATACTTTTGAAAGAATAATTATTTGAGTTTAGTTTCACCTGGTGAGCCATGAGCGCACGAGTTGTCTCATTCAATTGTTTATTATTATATTTTCTGGATATAAATAAATGCCAAATCAATGGTACTTCATATCTCAGTATTCATATAGTGATATAACTAAAAGGAAAGCACAAAGTAAATATGTATAAATAATCCTGAAAATTTTTAGGTGTGGAAAAATAAAATAAACCACACTTTTTCAATTTATGTATTTCAAATAAATTGTTAATACAGGTATGCTCAGTTACCTACTCACGAATAAAAAATAAAGTTTTCCTCATAATAAATATATTTGTAGGAATAAGCAAATATATGTATAATTCCTGATTTTTAATCATGTTAAAACATGTTAAAACCGCGGGATACAAGATGAAACCTGAGTACGTCTGTGCCGAGGCTGTGCGCCCAGCGCAACGGTAGTATTCATGTACAAATATGTAACAGCAATCGCCGGCCTGCTTCAACGTGCGTCAGATATGATCATATTTCATGAATAGTTATTAGCGTCTCTATTTAAAAAGTATCTTATGAAAGTATCTTTGAAAGTGTATCCCGGGATACAAGCTACATGACAAAATGTATCTTAGATACTTCTCAAGATCCTCCAAAAATAAAGTATCTAAGATACGTATCTCAGATACGTATCTTGTATCTTAAGATACTTTTTGTATCTTAAGATACAAGATACTGCCCATCTCAGGGAGTACCTTCATCAGAATCAGAGGTCCTCAGCTCGGTACCACAAGGAACAGTATTAGCTCCACTACTCTTCATAATCATGCTAACGGACATAGATGAGGACGTTACCAGAGACAGCACAGTAACATCCTTTGGGGATGACACAAAGATCAGTAGAAAAATAAGAAACCCAGAAGACATAGGATCTCTACAAACCAACATAAACAAAATCTACAAGTGAACTGAAGACAACAATATGAAGTTTAACACCGAGAAATTTCAGCTATTACGGTACGGAAAAAGAGAAGACCTAAAGTCCATGGAATATTATTTCCCAAATGGAGAGGAAATTCAGAGAAATTCCAGAACAAAAGATTTAGGAGTTGTAATGACAGATGATGCGAAATTTGAAACACAAAATAAGATAGCAGTAAACAGAGCAAAGAGAATAACGGGTCAGATATTGAGAACCTTTAAACGAAGGGATAGGAATGTAATGATTCCTCTACTGAAAACCCTGATAATACCCAAATTGGAATAGTGCTCGGTCCTAACCTCCCCATATAAAAAAGAAGACATTAGACAGCTGGAGGGGATCGAAAGAAGCTTCACAGCCAAGATCAATGGGTGCAAAGAACTAAATTACTGGGAAAGGTTACGAGAACTAGACCTATATTCACTGGAAAGGAGAAGAGAGAGATACACCATTATTTACACTTGGAAAATAATGGAGAAACTAGTCCCTAATCTTACTCTGTATCCCATAACTCCCCAAACAACGGTGGAAAGTAGAAGCGGTAGACTGTGTCGTATTCCCAAATTGAAGGCGAGACAGGGAACATCCTTAACCCTGAAAGAAAATAGTTTTGTAGTGAGAGGACCAAAACTGTTTAATCAGTTGCCCAAACACCTAAGAAACACGAAGGGAGTTGCAGTGGAAATCTTCAAAAGACTAGACGCCTGGCTCAGAACAATCCCCGATGAGCTGGGCGTATCTGGCTATGTGAGGTGGAGAGCGCAAGAATCCAACTCACTACTTCACCAGGCCAACTCGAGAGGAGGAGCGACAAGCTTGACCTTTGCGAAATGAGAAATCATCGCGCGGAACCTTTGTAAGGTTGTAAGGTAAGGTAAAGTATATATATATATATATATATATATATATATATATATATATGGGAATGAACTCGGAATGGTTCTCTGAGTTTTTTATGATACACACAGACCGTGCATGGAACAAGGAACTCTTCTGGGATAATTAAATCCACTATAGTCCGAATAAGTAATGGTAAATGACAAATACCATAGTTTTTCTTTTTCATGATGCAAGCCCGACGTGGGCAACCAACGGGTCTCTCGCAAAGAGGTCCCATAAATATAGCTTCCCTCACCAGCTATCTGCAAAGCAGACAGTTACTTATTCAGACTATAGTGGATTTAATTATCCCAGAAGAGTTCCTTCTTCCATGCACGGTCTGTGTGTATCATATATATATATATATATATATATATATATTTACCGGGTGGACGGAAAAAACCTGGACACTTTTGTTTTTCCTAAAATTTCAAACTATTCAAGCTAATACACCCAATTTAGTACAGGATGTAGCCAATAGTATGGTTATCATGTGCTGAAAACCTCAGTTAATTATCTTTGGCCGTTTCTTAATTATAAAAAATTTAACTTTACGAAACAAACAGCGAGATTTTGTGAAGCTGACTACGTCCTTGGATGTGTCTGGTGTTCGTTACAAAACAAGCAGTTTCCTCATGCGCACCTAAGACTGATAAGTGGCGACATGGCGAGTTGGTAGGCGAGCAATGTCAGATTTCTTTAAGAAGTGTTGGCTGATTGAATGTTTTTCTTATTTTTTTTCTTGTGGTGTTAATTAAAATTCTATCGTAATGGTTTTAAGTAAAGAAGACTTAGTTGTTATAAAGGCGTATTTTGCCGAGAGGGGATGGAGTGCTAGAAAAATAATTGAGGAATTTCCTGGAAAAAATTGGAAAAGAAGTATAGTACAATATGCAATAAATAAAATTAGACAATCAGGGTCAACTGACAGAAAACGTGGCAGCTGTCGTCCGTTACTGCTCGGATTTGAGAAAAAGAAAGGTACGTTAAAGAGCATGCGTTGTCGCATGAAAATAATCCTGGTACTCGTCTTTCGCAGAGAAAAATGCCGAATAATTTAAATATTTCGCGCAACAGTGTTCAAAACATAATGAAAAGTAAAGGAATAAGATATTTTAAAAGATTGAGTGCCCCAGAATAACAGAAGAAGCCATGGGAAAACGGTTAGAAAGGTGTAATTCTTTGTACAGGAAATTTAATTTAGCAGACATTAAACGCATGTTTTTTCAAGATGAGTCCGACTTTACATTAACTGTGTCAACAAATCGACAAAACAACCGAGTCAATGCATTAACTTCAAAATCGGAAAACCCGCCAGACAGTCTTTATCATCTAATTTCACGATTTTCCAAGAAATTAATGGTATTTTGTGGTGTTTCTTACAATGGAAAAACCAAATTATTCTTTTCTGATCTACAGAAAACAAAAATGAACTCGGAAAATTACATTGAACACCTCGGAGAACTTTTATGGAATGCCAAAACTTGTACCCGAACGAAGATTCTATTTTTGTTCAAGACAATGCACCATCTCATTCGGCCAAGGCAACCCAAGAATTTTTGATGGCGAACATTCCTGAATTCAAAAAGAGTGAAGAATGGCCACCAAATTCTCCTGACTTAAATCCCCTGGATTACTTCGTGTGGAATGAGCTGAAGTCATTGGTGTACCACGGTCGCAGGGAGCCATTTTCAAAGATGGAAGCACTTAGACAAAGAATTGAGGTTGTTTGGCCCATAGTGTCCCAGGACAAAATCAAGTCATCCATAGATCAGTGGAAAAGAAGAGTACTGGCCGTAATTCAAGAAAATAGGGGGCCAATACAATATCGATTTCAATAGGGTAAGTTTTATATGAGTTCCATTGAAATTTTTAGCACATGATAACTATACTATTGGCTACATCTTGTACTAATTTGGGTGTATTAGCTTGACTAATTTGAAATTTGTAGGAGAAACAAAAGTGTCCAGGTTTTTTGGTCCACCCGGTATATACATATATATTTTTTTTTAAGTGGGGGTTGTTTAACCTCTTTCGAAACATCATCAAAGGTCATATGACGGAGGGGACCTACAGCTTTACGTGGGATCCGAACCACGGGTCGCTACATAATCTGGGCGCAGAGGACGGTCTCCCGTCCAACTACTACCCAGACCCAATGTCGCTTAACTTCGCTGATCTTCGTGAAGCGGTGTTACGACATCGGCCACGACGTAGCATGTATATATATATATATATATATATATATACAGCGTGTTTGAAAACTTTCTGTACAAATTGTAATGGGGGATAGGCAACACCAAGACAAACCCTTTTCGTCTATAAGTGTATGTCCGCTGACGTCACCATTCGGCGCGAGAGGGCGCCGATGCAATTGGCTAAAAGGTGAAGTGGGCTAGACTCGCGCTTGCCGCGGGCATTCTTAAATCGGACGTAGTACGCGTAACATGGAGCGCTTCACGACTGCTGAGATGGCTGACATGCATATGGTGTATGGGGCTGCCAATGGAAACGGAAGAGCTGCTGTGAGGTTGTACCGACAGCGCTTCCCAAACAGACGTGTGCCAAACCACCAAACGTTTGCGCATTTGCATCGGCGACTGCGAGAAACTGGAACATTCCATGCAAACATGCATGACACTGGTCGGGAGAGAAACGTGCGCTCTCCTGACATGGAAGAAGAAATCCTACGGCGATTTGAGGACAATCCAAGCGCAAGCACGCGAGGTGTTGCACGTATCCTCGGTGTGAACCACGACCTGGTCTGGAGAGTGTTGCACGAGCAGCAGTTACATCCGTTTCATCGTCAGAGAGTCCAGGCATTACAACCTCGGGATTACCCTCTTCGTGTGGAATTCGCACGCTGGTTTCTGCAGCAGACAGCGGTGCAGCCTAATTTTCCGGCTTATGTGCTGTTCTCAGATGAGGCCTGTTTCACACGTGAGGGTGTGTTTAACATCCACAATTCTCACGTGTGGGCGCACGCAAATCCACATGCTACACGGGTGCATGCTCATCAAGAACGGTTCGCCGTCAATGTTTGGGCGGGTATCGTCCATGGCAAGTTGATTGGGCCGTACCTGCTGCCTGCCCGACTCGACGGGCGGGTTTATCGGATATTTCTTGAAGAAACGTTGCCGGAACTGCTGGAAGATGTTCCCGTGGCTATTCGTAGACGAATGTGGTTTCAACACGACGGGGCCCCAGCACACTCCAGCAACGATGTGCGGGATTATCTGAACGCCACTTTTGGGGACCGATGGATAGGCCGGGGTGGGCCCGTAGCCTGGCCACCGAGATCGCCCGATTTAACATGCCTCGATTTCTTCCTGTGGGGACACATGAAGAACCTCGTGTACGAGACTCCCATTTACTCAGAAGAAGACCTCGTAGCAAGAATCGCTGTCGCCGCTGGAACTGTTCCCGAAATGCCGGGAATCTTTCGACGTGTACGTCGGTCAATGCTTCGACGCTGTCGGGCATGCATTGATGCTACGGGTCGCAACTTTCAGCACCTTCTTTAAATAAACCTGCCTTCTTTAAATAAACATGTTACGCGTACTACGTCCGATTTAAGAATGCCCGCGGCAAGCGCGAGTCTAGCCCACTTCACCTTTTAGCCAATTGCAGCGGCGCCCTCTCGCGCCGAATGGTGACGTCAGCGGACATACACTTATAGACGAAAAGGGTTTGTCTTGGTGTTGCCTATCCCCCATTACAATTTGTACAGAAAGTTTTCAAACACCCTGTGTTTATATATATATATATATATATATATATATATATATATATATATATATATATATATATATATATATATTAGGGTGTCACTAGGTATAGGGGGAAAATTAAACGATGGATATTTTCCTATGACACCCCCTAAAATTGTTCCATTTGGTGTAAAACATACGGAAGAGAAATTTGGTCCTGATTGGTCATCATTTAAAGGTCGCCCTCGTCACTGAAAACAAGACCCATTTGTTGACGTCAACAAGCTGTTCAGTGTTCACAGCTTGGGCCGAACCAGATAATAAAAAACAAGGCAATTTGGTGAAATAACGAAAGTAAGACACTTAAAAACGCAAAGAATACAAACAGTTTATTATATAATCAAAATAGAAGACATAATTTGGCGAATAATGGTACAAAATGGAGAAGCAACAAAAGCAAAACTTTGAGAAATAAAATACATATACAGTAGCAGAATAATTGGTGCTCATACGCTGATCAGTGATTAGTTCTTTCGCGTCCTCACTAATGCTGATTTGTTCGGAGCTGGGTGTTGCTTTCTGTGGTCAGTGACAACTTGAACGAGGAACTGGAGCTGTTCTTCTTTCACTGTCAACTTTCCGTTCAGCTCCTTCACCAGAGCCACGGCCCGTTCTGCTCTGTCGTTCACCACTGCAAGTTTGGAGACCACATCCCGAGCTTGCACGTATTCAGAGTTTGACGTCCATGAACTGGGATGGTGGAGCAGAAAGCAATCTGGCAACTGAAGTTTTGAGAAGAATCCTCGGGTGTTCTTTGTGATCAGTTGCTCCAGTCCTTTGCTGTCACTGAGGAACATAGTATCAAGAACCAAAGGTCGTTTTGGCGGCATGTGAGGGGCTTCTTGATCTAACGCTGCAACCATGCTGCACTTCACTTCCATCGATATCCTCTCATCAAAGAACGCCAGACCCACTGCCTCCTCCGAATGGTACCACAGGTGCGCAGACAGCTTCTTGGTGGTACCATCAGAGATCTTCTTGTGCGGGTATCGAAGGAGCGTCCTCATCAATTCCCAATCATTCAGCGGAGCTTCGATGGACAGATGAGCTGTTGCCCACGCTTTCATGTAAACTAGAACAGAAAAGAGGCAGATATCTCGAATTCCGCGTTCCTCAGTGTTCGTCAGTTTAAACTGTCTTCGGAAGAGCCAGATCTTGATGGCATAGAGCCCCTTAGCCATCCATCTCGCCGGTGCATAGCACCAGGGGCGCGGAAGTTTAGTCCCTTGTATGGAACTCCTCCAAGAAAGATGACGGAAAGATCGAGGAATTCCTGATAGTCATCACGAACTTGAAGTGCTTGTGATTTTGCAAACTCAATGAGCTCCGTTCTATGCTTAAAAATAGCTGCTTTGGTGAACGCATCTGTGTCCGCAGTTTGGAACTGTTGCTGGTCAATGCGGGTCCAATAATCATGGAAGCGCTTGAAAAGCAGAATTTCTGGACCGGTAGATACTGAATCTAGCGATGCTGCACGCGCAGTGTAACAGGTCACGTCCAACTTTTTCTTCCAGAAGAACACAAGTTCCTCCACGGTGGCCTGTGTTTGTCGCGGTTGTGTCGAAACACATAGATTTGACATGATCGGTCACTCCCCATTCATTCAGGCAATCTATGATGGCATTTGTTTGTGCCAGCGCGGTTCCTGACAGAAGTTTTGGCACCCCGAGGAGCTGGTCTGTCCCGGAGCCAGATACAAGAATAGGTAAGCGGTCAACATATTCTCGTGACGTCAGATCTTGCATGAGTTTTCCGTCCCAGTGAACAGTCAACGGACTATTGCCTTGGAACTCGCTCTTCAGTTGCCGAGCCTTAAGGGTACGGAATTTTTCACGCTGACGATGAATGGATCCACGATTGATGTTGTAGTCGCTAGCATCATGCCCTAAGCTGGAAGCTGCCTCAAACAGCAGATATGTGGCCTTTCTTGACGAGAGTTGCGTGCGATCAAGCGCTGCCGCCAATTCCGATGTCATGATGTTCTTCGTTGCTCTTTGTTTAGACGCTAACGAACCACCACATGCTCCTTTTTCTTCGCTATCATCTGAGCTGGAGGATGAGGACTCCAAAACCGCTTCGTTGGATACTGCCTCCATTTCAGCTGCTGATCGCTTTCTTCGTTTCTCCTCTTCCTCCCGACGTCGAGTACAATCTTTGACTTGGCGCTGATGGGTCATGTCCAAACCTGCCATTGAACCTGGACGTCCTTTCTGGCGCTGCTGCTGAAGGAACTCCCAATCCTCTGGGTACTTGACCAATTTCTCACAATCAGCGTGGGCGATGTCAGAGACGATCGAGGCGTTCAATGAATTCTTTTTCTTTCGTCTTGTGTGAATCGCTCGTCCTTGAGGCGTGTTTTTTGAGTCCTTTCCACTCCTCGAAGACTTTATCCAGTTTGCTGACGCAGTGTGTCTCGAGTCTGGTTGGAATGTGAGCTTTCTCCCAGAAGGACATCACTGCTCGAAGTGACTTCCTCAACGCGTCACGTATTGTCATTTTCTTTTCATGGTGAAGGTAAAGGAAGTAACCGAATGCTTGCCTGTAGGAAGGAAGCTTGCATCCTTTCACCTCATCAACCGCTGCCCCTAATAGGTATATACACTTCCGGGTTTCCATCACCAGAAATCACGTAGCTGAAATGAGAAACGGTGAATCGTTAAGTATTGTTCACTTTATTTCTCAGATATTCAGACACACACAGATACACACACACACACATATATAGAGATATATAGATATCTAATGAACGATTATGGAGACGCCGCGCAAGCATTAAACTTTGGAAGGCGGGGGCGACCTTTTATAGTTATTCAAATAAAAAGATTTTTCAATCACCATGTTTTTTTACCAATGGAATAGATTCGCGGGGTGTCAGCATGAAAATTTCAAACTTTGCATTTAAGTGACACCCTAATATATATATATATATATATATATATATATATATGAATTTTAGAATATAAATTTGAAATACCTAGGAAAAATTGTAAATGACGCTAATTTAAATGTGCACCAAATTTGAACTAGCTGCTGCTTCAAAAAGAGGCTCCCTTCAATGACCTTGAAAAACCGTCACATTTTGAGCCTCAGTCACTCAGTCTTCCTAAAGTGCGTACAGTGACGAGATGTGTTGCAGTTTAGATTAGCCTATTAATATAACTACTTAACCGTTTTTGCATGCATAAATATTTATTTCTTGTAATTCTCTGATTTAATTACATTAATTCTATTTTTTCAGAAATATTAAAATGGATAAAAAAGTAAAGACAAGGCAGTGTAGTATATGCCCAGTTTTTGGCGTTGCTAAAGAACTAAATAGCAATAGGCTTCCAACCTATGAAGAAATGTTTAGACATTATTTATGGGTAAGAGCTGGCATAAAGTTCACTAATAATAACAAAGATCCTGCAGTCTCTGACGTATCAGAAAGAGTCAATTTAGATATTGAAAATATTTGGGTAAAGGCCTCAATTCCAACAGTTTTTCACAAAAGAGTTTTGCAGCTTGTTCGCTCCTATCATAATAAATATATGGTGTTCATAAAGCCATGGAAAGGAAACCCAAATTATCAAAACAAATTACAGTTGTTCAGAGTAAAAGCTAAAAATTTATTTGATATTGCTAGCTGCAAATGTGAGTTTGATTCATGTCAATGTGATAAAACTAAAAAGGTTCCTCGCATTGAGCAAAAATTTTTCACTGATGAAAGAGGAGATAGAGAAATGGCAACTGGGAACATAGATAAAATAACAACTGAAAACCTTAAAAAGAATATGAGACGAAAAGAAGTCGAACTTTCTCGAATTAGCAAAAGCATTTCAACTAATGATGATGCTGTAGGCCTAGGCCTTCATTCTTCTGATTCTGAGGGTGACATTTCAGCTTGCTCAGGGAAAGAATCAAACCCGACCCGAACAAGAGCTGTTGATGATGCTAGACCGTCTAACTCGCATCAACAAATGAGAGTTAATTTAGGAAATGTTGCACAAGTTTGTGACAGATACGACATATCTGACCGGGCAGGTGCATCTTTGGCATCTGCTGCCCTGCAAGATGTTGGTCTAATAGGAAATGAGGATACCTCCCTCGTAACTGAGTAAAATTAGAAAAAGGACGAAAATACGGCGTAAAATGCAACAAGAAGATAATGAGGAACACTTAAAAGCTCTATATTTTGATGGAAGAAAAGATAAAACTAAATGTCATATCAAGCAAGGCAAAAAATATTATTACATTTGGACAATTGAAGAACACATAACCTTAGTAAGAGAACCAGGGTCTTGCTTTGTTGGTCATATTGCACCTGTCTCTGGTACTGCTCATGGTATTAAAGATTCGTTAATTCAGTTTTTATCAGAAAATGTTCAAAACATTGATGAACTGGTAGCTATTGGATGTGATGGAACTCCTGTAAACACAGGAAGGCATAATGGAATTATTAGCCTCTTAGAATTGGCATTAGGGAGACCTTTTGCAGTGGCTAATATGTCAATTGCACGTTGACGAACTTCCACTTCGCCACTTGTTATATCACATTGATGGGAGCACACAGGATATGATACCTTCTCTCGAACAATTGACAAAGCACTGAAAAATTGTGAACAACTTCCAGTTGCAGGATTTGATAAAATTGAAGCTGATATACCATACATATCAAATGAAGACTTAAGTACGGACCAGAAGTATTTGCTTGAAATCTGTAAAGCTGTGTGCTCAGGTAAATGCTCTCAGGATTTGTCTGCAAAAAATCCAGGAACTTTATCTCATGTAAGGTGCATAACTACAGCAAATCGAATTCTACACTTATACATTGCTAAATATAAACCATCAGAGAACCTTCGTGCATTAGCAACATTTGTAATGAAATTTTATGCTCCAGTGTGGTTTACCATTAAGTCAAAATCTTCATGCACAGGAGGAGGAAGACATGTCTGGGAAACCATTTCAAGATCAAGATACCTTCCACTTGAGCAGAGAAACGTTATGGATTCTTCAATACAACGCAACGCTTACGTATTTTGCTCAGCCAGAGAACCTATTGCTCTCCATGATCACCGATGATCAGAAGCACCTCAAAGAACTGGCAATTCGAAGAATTATGCTTGCAAAACGGAAAACACAAAAGGAAATCCGAAAATTTACAATACCTAAGGCTGAACTTTGAAGCAAAAGAATACATTGATTTATTAACTGGCAAGAAGAAGGGTGATTACCGTATTTCCCGGCGTATAACGCGCACCGGCGCATAACGCGCACCCTAATTTTGAAGAGAAAATTTAGGAAAATAAAAATTTACGAAAAAATATACCTCCTACCTCACTTCACATGTACAATTTTAACGAGTTAATTTTAACATGTACATGATTTTTGGAGTATTTTGGGGGACAAAAAAGTGCGCGTTATACGCCGGGAAATACGGTAAGTTCTCCGCTTTTGCAGCAATTAACGGAGAAGGAATTGAGAGAGCTCGCTTCCAAACAGTCAGATTTTGGAAGCATACTTGGGATGCCATGTCACACACAGGCCGTAGAAAGATGTATTAAGCTAGTAACAGAAGCAGCAGCTACAGTTTGTGGAAAAGAACGAAGGGATGGATTCATTCGAGTGAGAGTGAAATCAAGAAACATAATGCCATTTTTCAATACTAAATCACAACATAGTTTGATAAGCAGGAAAAGGAATAAGACTTAGACAAAAGTCCATAATAAGGTTGGGTGGTTGGGATGGGCTAGGCAGGGAACTCGATGTGCAGCTACCTCCACGTGGTGAGTTCTCTGTACTTTGTTTATATATATATATTATATATATATATATATATATATATATATATATATATATATATATATAGGGTGGGCCGAAAATCTGGATCCATAGGAAAATATTTATTTTAATACATAAATTACAACAAATGGTAAATACTTAAAATGAATATCAACTTTAACTCGTAAATGCGTATCCGTGATACTGTACAGTAGTTCGTACTCCAGTATAAATACTCAAATACTTTTTTTATTTCAGCCCAGAAATGGCTTCGAATCTAACAACAGAAGACCGGGTAGAACTTGTGCTCATATACGCAAAACAGGGCGCTACACACAGAGAAGTTGCTACCGAATTCAATAGAAATCATCCTGATAAGCATCCAGTAACACATGCGACTGTTGGCAAGTTGTTTAAACGTTTCAAAGAAACAGGAAGTGTACATGATCGACGGCGTTCTGGTCGTCCAAAAACTGCAACTGATGAAAATACCTCTGCAATGGTATGTGAAATATTAACGAATAGTCCAGTAAAGTCAACAAGAAGATTATCAAATGAAACACGCATCTCGAGAACGTCAATTCGAAGAATTATTAAAAATCATAAATTCCATCCCTAAGTGTCTCGATGTCAGAGGCCGCCAATTTGAGCATTTGTTATAATTTGTTGTTTATACTGGAGTACGAACCACTGTACAGTATCACGGATACGCATTTACGAGTTAAAGTTGATATTCATTTTAAGTATTTACCATTTGTTGTAATTTATGTATTAAAATAAATATTTTCCTATGGATCCAGACTTTCGGCCCACCCTGTATATATATTAGGGTGGTCCACAACAGCGGTTTTTGGAATTTTAAATTCGGTCACATCTGCCCTTATTCTATTCCCCCACATGAATAAACATGTCAATTATCTTTGCTCTAGGACATTTTTATGCACTCGCTCAAAATGAAACAATTTGAATAATGACTTGACAATTTAGGACTACATTATATATATATATATATATATATATATATATATATATATATATATATATATATATATATATATATATATATATATATATATATTAGGGTGATGCACAAATCATGACCATCGTGGATTTTTAGGGATACCCCCTCATTTGTTCCAATTTGTCACAAAAACACCCTGTGAGAAATTCCAGGTCAAACAAATAACATTCAGAGGTCGCGCCCGCCAATTGAAAATTTGAAAATTACAAAAAATTAGAGTAAAATCAAATTTTTTGAATTTGTTCTTATTTTTGTTGCAGGTTTGTTGCAGGTTGCAGGTTTTGTGCAGGTTTGCTGCAGGCAGAGTGGTAGGTGATGCGTATATGAGCAAATAGCGTTCAAGGAAATCGGTATCGCAGTGTGCTTGTGGCAGTGTCCAGGAGAGGTGCTATATCAGTGAGTCTCTCCGCCTCAATTTCTCTTCTATTTCCTCTATCTTAATTGTGACAAAAATGAGATAAAGAAGCTCAACAGATATCTGGCTGATCGGTCAACAAATAGATAAATTGAATCAAAGTAAGCTTCCATCAAAGAAAGAAGTAATTTCCTTATTCATGAATTATAAACATATCAAGAATGAAACTGTCAGAGAAGCATTAACTTCAACCGTTAATGATGTATTGGAAGTGTGGCAGAGAGCAGGAATACCAACAACCCAGAAATGTAATGTTGTGAAGAAATTAAATAAACTGTATGATGAGTGGCAAGGGCTGAAGAAGAGCAAAGGAAAAAAATCGAAGTTTTCAATAGAGAAAGAGAATACATGGAAAGAAAAATTGGATGGACTCTTTGATATTGCGCATGCAAATGCTAACGAGTTAATAACTATTGAGGAAGATAGAGAGTTTCTACGGCTACAAAGGGAAGGTCGAAAGGGTAAAATGATGGCAGTTGATAAGGATGAAGAAAAACGTCGAAAGGAAGCTGCGAAGAGACATGAAAAAATGGATAAGAAAAGGTTACATGAA
Source organism: Bathynomus jamesi (assembly GCA_023014485.1). NCBI lineage: Eukaryota > Metazoa > Arthropoda > Malacostraca > Isopoda > Cirolanidae > Bathynomus > Bathynomus jamesi. Next base: position 753,405 of record JAJOZX010000770.1, on the reverse strand, counting down.
TCAAGTGCATTTGATGAAACAGTTGTTCTTGCAAGCAGCAGCAGTTCCTGCAGTGATTCACCTGCATCTACGGAAGAAGAAGTAGATCTGGAAGTGCCCTCAACATCCAAAAGAGGCCTTCCAAGAAAAAAATTCAAGATTATGAATGAAAATCTGCTTTCCTCATTGGATGTTGCTAAGATCAGCGACCGATCAGCCTCTTTAATAATTATTCCAACGATCGCAAATGTTGGAAAAGATCCAGAGAATTACAATGTTAGCTACTCATCGATTCGCAGGGCAAGACAGAAATCAAGAAAGAAGTTCAGTGAAAACTTGAAAAAAGAATTTCAAGCTGACAAACCCTTGATTGTTCATTGGGATGGCAAACTCCTCGAAGGCATTACCGGGAATGAGGTTGTTGATCGGTTGCCAGTCCTAATCTCTGGCAGTGGAGAAGATCAACTGCTTGGAGTGCCAAATATAGATCATGGCACAGGAAAGGATACTGCAAATGCAGTACATCAGGCGATCATTGATTGGAATCTAATAGATAAGGTAAAAGGCATGTGTTTCGATACAACTGCATCGAACACAGGTCGTAAAAACGGAGCTTGTGTCCTAATTGAACAGAAAATGGAGAAAGATTTGTTGTGGTGTCCTTGTCGACACCATATCCTTGAAATCATGTTGGAAGCAGTGGTATCCCCTGCATTACAGGCTTCATCAGGCCCTGACATTCAGTTATTCAAAAGATTCAAAACAAACTGGAATAAGATTAATCTAACTTCATACGATAAATTAGAAAATTATCCACAAAAGGAAAAAGAGGAAATCATCAACTTTGCAGCAAGAAAAATCAATGAAGATCAACCTCGCGACGATTACAGAGAGTTATTGGAACTGACAATCATCTTGCTTGGCGGTACTCCAACGACTGGAATAAAATTCAGGAAGCCTGGGGCTTATCATAGAGCCCGTTGGATGGCGAAAGTCATTTATTCAATGAAAATCTTTATGTTCAAAAGTCAGTTCAAAATAACAGCAATAGAAGAAAGAAATCTAAAAGAAATTTGTTGGTTTTCTGTTTCAATTTATATTAAGCATTGGTTTTCAGCACCCTGCGCAGCAAGTGCTCCACGAAATGATCTGAGTCTTCTCAAGATTCTTCACAGCTACAAAAGCACAAATGAACAACTAGCAAATGCTGCTTTAGAAAAATTCAAGAATCATTTGTGGTATCTCTCAGAAGAGTTGATCGCATTGGCTTTCTTTGATGATAAAATCAGCTTTGACACCAAAAGAAAAATGAAGGATGCTCTTACAAAATCTTCGGAGCCAGATCCTCCAAAGAAGACACAAATAGACATCAAAACTATTGACAATAAGCAGCTTGAAGATTTTGTAACTGCTAACACAAAGTCCTTCTTCAGTATACTCGGATTGTCTTCAACGTTCTTGAGCAAACCAGTAGAAGATTGGCTTCTCGATGAGAGTTATTGGGTTGCAAAGAACGTAGTGAATCACATGAAAGTTGTTAATGATATTGCTGAAAGAGGAGTGAAATTGATTGAAGATTATAACAAATTAATTACCAATGATGAACAACAGAAGCAATATCTACTGCAAGTTGTATCAAATTATCGGAAGAAGCTTCCGGACAAAACTAAGAAAACCCTCGTATCTTTGACGCAACAGTAAAATTTACGAGTATATCCATTCTATGTATCTATTATAAATATCTATTGTATTGTATCTGTTTTATGAACAAATGGAAAAGAGGAAGGTGGTATGATAGGCCTCGTGGGGAACTGCCACTCAAAAAAAAAGTAACGTGACGCTTGCTGTACCTCCTGGGTGTCATGGAAATCAGCAAATTTTCAAATGGCGGGCGCGACCTCCAAATATTCGAATTTTGACCCGAAATTTCCCCAGGATCATTTTTCCACCAAATTAAACGAAATGAGAGGGTATCTAAAAAATTTGAAACAAAAAAATTTTACTCCCCCACTTTTGCATCACCCTAATATATATATATATATATATATATATATATATTTTATATATTAATATATGAAATTATAACAGCGGAACAAATAATGCATACAGTTGAAGATCTTTAGGTCTTCTTGAGACCAGTTTTAGTCGGCTCTTTGAATTCCTTGCGGTGCTGAGCGACTGCTCGGAGAAGGTACTGCTTTTGCGCTTCATCCTTCGTGGTTGTGTTGAAAGCCTTAATGAGCGCAACTCCTCTTTCTGCGCAATCGTTAACCACTGCCATCTTCTCTACACGTTCCTTCATTCCTTGGTAAGCTGGATCTGTGTTCCAATCATTTGGTGTCTTGGACAGGAATGATTGCGCCTGTTCACTTCCGTGCTGCATGATGAGGTTGAAGAAGATTGCTGAACGTTTGGTGGCATAGAATTCCAAGGGATTGCTCGAGGAGAACGTTTTTCCGTCCACGCGCTTGAGTCCTTTTCTTTTTTCGGGAACAGCTACGATGTTGTGAGCAATCCTCTCCTTCGTGGACGCGTGAACTCGAGGATCAAAGAGTGCCAAGGGGATTAAGTGCTCAGAAATGAACCACAAATGGCGCTTCATCGCGACAAATGCCGCGTCGTTCGTCTTTCCTGGGTGAGCTTTCAGCTGGCGCAAGAAAGTGAGGTCATTCAATGGAGCCATGTATGCAACACTGGCCTCGTTCCAGTAGCGGCCGTAAAGGAGCGTGATAAACAGGCTTAGTTCCTCGATGTTCCGTTTCTCGGTCTGAAGCAAGGTGAATTGATCTCTGAATAGGAACACCTTGAGCGTGTAAATGGCCTTGGCCATCCATCGCGCATGGTGCATGGCTCCAGGGCTTCGAATTCTCACAGGATCGTCAAGCTTCCCTCCCAAGAAAAGGAGGCAGAGAAGCATCAGTTCATCACAGTCGTCCCGCTGGCTCTTCTTCTTGACAGCCTCCTTGTAGTAGGAGACCATTTCCTTCCTCTGCTCTGCTGTTTCAATGAACAGGCTGTCAGGTACACTCTCGAACTTGCTGCGATCAATGAAAACCCAGTGCTGCTTGAAGCGCTTGAATAGGCCAATTTCAGGTCCACTGGATGTTCCGAAACAAGCACCGAAGGCCGCAGCAAGGACGACTTCTACCACGTGGTGTCGGCAAGCGATCCACACCAGATCAATACCCAACTCCTTTTCAATGAGAGTACAAGCTCCAGCATGAAGTCCCGTGTTGGACGCAGTTGTATCAAAAACAAGACCTCCAACGTTGCCCCTCAAAGACCAGTCGTCCACAAGCTTCAGGCACGCCTGAGCCTGAGATGCTCCAGTTGCAGCAGCTACCATTGGAACTCCAAGGAGTTTCTCTTCCCCGTTACCGGTTACAAGCACAGCCACACGGTCCACCACCTCTAACCCATTGGAGATATCTGTAAGCAGCTTACTATCCCAGTACAAGAGAAGGGGCTCATGGGTCTTGAAAGTGGCCTGATCTTCGCGGCACACCGCTTCACGTGTACATTGTCTCACGCGACGAATGGTGCTGCGTGAGATTGACACTTCGTCCAAGTTGTGCCCCAGCGATTCAATAGTTGCTGCGACCACTGCCATTCCTTTCCTGTCACTGATGTTGTGGCGATCCAAGGCTAAGGAAATGTCAGGCGTGATCACAGACTTCAATCGCTTAGGAGTGGAACGTTTCCGTGCTGACTCCTTAAAAACTTGAACTAGAAGCCTCCAGTTCTCCCTGGGACCATCTCGCATCCGCCTCGCGCTTGGCCTTCTCCTCTCGGTTCATCTCCGCCTCACACCGAATCCTCTTCCTCGTTTGTTGGTCAGCCATTTTCTTGTCAATCGGGCCAAAGCTGGAGGAAGTGGGATTATCGAGCTGAGCGACAAGGAAGTTCTTGTCCTCCTCATTCATCATGGTCTCGAGGACGTCATGACGTGAAAGATCGAACACATCGTCAAGGTCTCCGCGAAATATGTCCTCCTTCATTCTGTAGGATGGGAAATTCTTTGTGCGGTTCTTCTTCAGCCCCTTGTATTGCTCGTACAGTTTCAGGAGCTTCTTCTCAGCGTATCTGGTATCCGTCATTGGAACGTTTGCTTTTGTCCAAAACGGGATCAAAGCCTCAATGGTCATCACCGCACTGTTATATTCTGTCTTCCTCTCCTCCAGATGGTGGAACATGAATTTCCGGAGGACTTGAAGCTTGGTAGGGAGTCCTGCCCTAGTTAACTTCTCCTCCGCCTTCCCTAGTAACCACACCTCACTGCTAGACCGTGTTTTTGATTGCTTCGGCGGCATTTCTACACATTCCTACAAACGAAGAAGCCAAATTTAGTCACACTATAGTAATCAGTCATTAGTGAGACACATCATGCATGATTGAGCGACCTCTTAACGACACCGTAGACCAACCATACTTCACACAGTTATTCACACTAAGTGTAGGAACAAAGGCAACAATGACCCAAAAGTGAAATCTCAGATGCTAAATTTTCCCTACGCTTGTGAACCACCCTAATATATATATATATATATATATATATACACACAAAGTAGCGGAATGCTGCCAGAAATGTTCAAATTAGGAAGCGATATTTTGCCCTCGGTGGGAACCATGAACAATTAATTCAAGGGACATCAAATTTTGTGTGAACATTGAGAGTAGCCGTTGACAACTTTTGCAGGCATTCCAATACGATATTTGAAAAAAAAAATTTTTGGTCCATTTTCACTCCACCCTAATATATATATATATGTTAACCCCTCCGTCTATGGCCTGGGTTGGTTCGACGTCGACGGGGGTTCTGGTTAGGAGGCAGCAACAGATTTGTTACTTGCAGTAGTTTCTTCTGTACTACTCCTCGAGTTCTTCTATAGTGGCTCAGAGGATTCTGAGAGGCTTATTATATTCTATGAGGATTCCCCCCGAGTCTTCTTATAACGTATCGGGAGATTTTAATGACTAACTTCTCTGAAGAGAGAACGGCTCGAAGGAGACGATAAAGACTTTTTCTTACTGTAATTTACTGCTAAAATGTTACAGGTAATGCTCAGCCTCGTAGTCTAAATCTGAATGAACATGGAAGAAATTAAGGGGGTTTATATACCCATATTCTGCTAACATCATTATTTTTAAATGTTGAAAAGGCTGTATTATTTTTGCACAATAGTTAAAAATAAAGTAAACTTTTTTGCTGTGACAATGGTTAAACAGATAAACAGGATATAAGAAGAGGAAGCCATATTTCTATCTTAAACAGCGTATTTTCATATCTGATGTTTTCCGGGTCTGCCAAGTTAATTAGAAGTGAAAATTGAACTTTGCATCTTTACACTAAAGTATGCATATGAGCAAAAATTAAAGGTTTAAGATTCACAATTAAATGCTTAGGCAAGACATGACTTCTTTTATAACGAAGAGATAACGTATACAAAACATGAACATTACAAAAGTTACTCAGGATTCATTATTAAGCTAAATCTAAAAATGATTAAGAAATTTTTAAAAAGAACAAGTCATCAATTATTTGGCAAAGTAGAAAGCAAATAAAAAATTTATTCCCAACGGAAAAATAATAATAATAAAAAAATAATAACAACATCGCCGAGTATACATTCCTAAATGGCGACATAATGTCGGGTCGTATATTGAGTACAATCCCAAGTACATCGCTGAGTAGGTTGTAATTTTGGTTTATTACAATTATGATTATAATTACCAATTAATTCACATTCGCTTATTATCGTTAATTATAGTTTCATTAAAGTACATTAATTACATTATATTAAATTGTTATCGTTAATTACAGTTTTATTAAAGTACATTAATTACATTATATTAAATTATTATCGTTAATTACAGTTTCCTTAAAGTACATTAATTACATTATATTAAATTATTACAGTTAATTACAATTAAACAATTAACTGTAGTTTTTTACAGTGTTTCATATTTATAGACAATTAGGATGTTAGGAATATAACATATAGTACATGGGCACATACGGTGTGTATATAATATATATATATATATATATATATATATATAACATAACACATAATAATGTTTTATGATTAGAAGCAAGCGAGAGGAGATTTTCACCTCAGAAGCGCTCGCTTCCGCTGTGGTTAGCGGAATTCGAACACTTGCATAAGCATTTATGAGTATTGCGAGAAATTAATTAATTTAAAGAAAAGAAATAAAAAGAATACATGTGAACGTACTTACATGTAAGGTAACTACGTACGTGATCATGATCATTTGCGAACATGTACGAATGCATCAAGTTTTATACACACATTGGTAGTCACACTAGGGTTGACAATAGGTAGACAATGGGTAGCTGAATGAATAATTAATAAAATTAATAAAAGATAACGGTCAAGATAAGATATGGATGTATGAATGAACAACATATAAATAATGACATATAGAGTGTAAAGTTTTTATTATTATGTTAAAGAATTTATCATACATTGAATACAAAGATATCCACACACTAAACACGTGATTCGTATTCAAGGTGTGGAAAACGTGAAGAGAATGAAGTTACTTTATGACGTCATGGTTTTTCAAATTATGCGATACGTAAATTCATAATTAATACGCCATAGTTATTTAATTCGTACGTACAGTATAAGTCATTATTGGGAGAACTTAGAGGAGACGAATTAAAGAGATACACTAATGAAGGGTTTACAGCCATGGTACAAGAGTGAGTGCAACTATTAATTAAATAAATACACTTATATGAGTATACAGTAAATATTAAGGAATTGGTACATTTAGGAAGAATTAAGTAAATAAATAAAGAAGTACAAACAAGGGTTCAAATCACGCCACATTCAATGTGCATGCATAATCTAATAAACTTTACGGATGAGGGTTAGATGCGAGACAACAATAATTAATTATCATAAATTCTATAATAAATGGAAAATGGAGATATGGGTAATATTGTAATTGAAATGTTAAACGATCTAAACCGTCGAGTGTCTTGTTTCTACTTTGAGGGAAGGAAATTAAGGGACATTCGCTTCTCACAACGAACCTCCAATGACACAAACATGGATATGACTTAACCATAGAAATGGTAGATAGCATGGTTGTGACACTGCAAAAATAGAAAGCAACCAATAAAAATTTTATCCAAACTCGAGTTAGGCGATTTTGGTTCTTATGTAAAAATGAATATTGATTATATAGGAATTATTCATTGTTCATTTTACATATATATATATATATATATATATATATATATATATAATATATATATATATATATATATATATATATATACACTATATATATAATATATATATAAGCGGGTAATTCAATAAGTATCCGCACTTTTTATTTTCACAATTTTATTTTCCCATCTGATAGATTATAAACACATCACTTCTTAACATAGTCTCCCTGTTTCTCAATACTCTTAGTCGAGCGATCTACAAGATTACGCCGTAAGATTGGCTGGTTCCTTTGCCAAATGGCTGTGATCCTAAAGCCGTCCAGGAAAGCTTGTAAAGACCCCATTATGCGCCGCGTTATGCCTGCGAGAACAGCTTCTATCTCTCTCTCTTTCCTTCTTGTGTTTTATTACCCTTGTTAGGTTAGGTTACCCACCTTTGAAGGGTGGTCTAGTCCCGGCTCGCATACACGTTTTAATAAAGGTTTTACTTTTTCTATACAAACCTACATGTATACACACCTACATGCATACACATACAATTCATATATATATATACACATTAGGCCGGGTCGTTTTTGCTTGAAAAAACTTTTTGGGGAAGTTTAATTTACCCTGTATTACGAAAGTTTGTGTACCTACATAGGAAGTATCATGACAAAGTTTCAAGCTTTTATATAAATATTTTGAGGTTCCACAAGTCACTTAAAGTTTTGGTGATTTTTTCTGATACTCCGTATAGTAAACTACAGCTCTTTGTTGACTTGCCATGATAGTTTACAAGGCAAATCACCCAGAATTCACCACGAGGAGGTGGCTGTAGGTCGAATTTCACACCATGCCCAGCCCAACCTCCCTTCCATTAGTTTTTACATGTAGTTTATTGACATTTGTATTCGCATTTTGACTCAAATGTAGGCATGTTTGATCTTGAAGCAATCCTTGCCTTTGTAAACCCATCTCTATTTTCCTGGCCACAGACAGAAGCTGATGCTTCTGTTACAAGTTTAACATGTCTTTCCATAGCTTGTGAATGACATGGGTACTTTTTCAATAGAGGGTTAGTTTCATCACCCCTTACGATAAGCTCTAACTGGGTGTTTGTCAAGCTTTTTGTCAGAGGTGGTTCATGTCTTGGGTAGTCTCCAAATCGAATTAAATCTGTGTAGTCTCTTGTCAAGAAATTAATTTTAGGCTGTCTAAATTCTCTAATGCCTGAGGACACACTTTCCCTGGCTAAGAGAATGCGCCGGAAAGGTAACTCTCTCATCACTTGCCTTTCGTCAAATAACATCGAGACCAATAAAGTTTCTGGGTGAGCAAAATATGCCCCTCTTTCAATAACAGGATCAATGACTGCCTTAAACTCATCAGATAGGTATCTTGAACTAGATATCATAAACCAGAGGTGCCTTGGTCCTTGGTAATAGTAAGGATTTCGCTTTATATTAAACCACGTTGGGGCATAAACGCGAACAATGAATTCGGTCAGAGTTTTCAAGTTTTCTGACGGTTTTTTGGTCGCAACATAAAGTCTAACTATCCTGTTGGCTGTCGTAAGCCATCTGGCATGGTTCAAAGAATCTGGGTTGCGGTTTTCAAGGTTTTGGGAACATTGGCCTTCTATGACTGTTTTACAAATTTCCATGAGATACTTTTGATCTTGGCTTAGATCGAGATCTCCCGGAATAGAAGGCATATTACTTTATTTGATTGCTTCAAACTTGACAACTAGCATCTTTTCGCACGCAGTAAGACTTTTGCCAACATTTCCAGCAAGGGCTTTTGGTCCTTTGGTTTTATCATCCAAATAATTATATAATTAAACAAATGGCGGAGAGGTAGCTCATTGGTATGCAGCAAACACACGAACCAATGAAAAGGAGTATTGTAGTATACCTCTAGTTGCTTGATAACTCCATTATGTATGCCAGCGTTTACATTGGTTCCAACACATCCACTGACATTCAGATTGTCTACCTTAATATTGTTACTGTTAAGAAACTTTATCACTTCCTTAGAAATGTTAGTTGAATTTCCAGTCACAGGAGTGAAGTGCCCAAGATATTTTGATTCTGGTTCAGCTATAAGCGTGATGTGTTCCTCAGTAATTGTTGTACTGTAGTACCTCCCATCCTTACAGATATTTGCTTTAGTTAAGTCCTTTCTTCCATCAAAATACAATGTTTCTATACTTTCTTCACTTGATTTACTCAACTCCTCTTTGATCTTCTTTCTCTGCCGTCTCACCTTATTCTTATCCACAACATTGTGATAATCTTCAGAGGTAATGAGACCAAAATCTTCCAGAACAGCAGAGGCAACGGCTGCACCAGCTCTGTCTGATATTCCGAATCGGTCACAAGTGTTTGCTAATGAAGACAATTTCCGAGTAAGCTTATGTGCTGCACCTGATTTCTTTATACCTTCCTCAATATGATTATCATCATCATGCACTCTATCTGTATCTGTTGATGTGTCAGAATCAGGAATTGTATGAAAGTTATCCCAGTCCATTGGCTCTTCCCTGGAAGTGGATGGGTTATTGATATCTCCATCTTCAATGTTTTTAGAAAATCGTGCTCTTTCTTGTTCTTTACGCTCAGATCTTATTTGCAGTTTCTTCGTTGTCTGTAAATCAATACTGCCTATTGCCATTTTTCGTGCACCTCTTTGGTCAATTAGGAAAGAACTTTCCATGGTAGGAACGTTTAGCTCTTTTTCACAAGTGCAAGAAAACAGATCATGGCATTTGCAGGCAGCAATATCAAAAAGCCTTTGATTTTTGGATTTGAACGCGGTCAGTTTAGAATCAAAATCTTTCCTTTTTCTACCAGTCTTCATCATATTTTTAGATTTTTCATGACAATCCTTTACTCTGGCTAATATTTGCTGTTCTGATATTGTTGGAATTGGTGCACTTTTCCAGATCTCTTTTACCATTGATGCAACTATTCTTGCCACATCATTAGCATTTGGCTCATGTTTCCCCTCACTAGCTATAAGTAAGAGGTATCTTCTTTGTAAATATTCTTTTAAAACGTCTTCATATAGGGGAAGTTGATTTCCACTGAGCTCAGCTTTCCCAAAAAGGGAAACAGCTGGACTCATATGAAAAGTGAATTTTTTTGTTTTTAGCTGGACTCATGATTTTTTCAACAGTTGCTTTCACTTTTACGGCCTCAGCCATTTCGGATAATTTGGGAAAGTCACTCTGTTAGTGTAACAACGCGTATTTAAATATTCAAATAATCAATTCTGAAAAGAAAAATTGTGTATATAAATTATATATATTCTGGACGAAACACAGTCAAGAAGAAACTTAATAGCAAGAAGAATACAAAAAATACAAGAAAATCTTAGTAAAAAATCATAATTGCTAAATAATTAATAAAGTTTACGTATTTAAATAAAGTTTTAAAAGTTTTAAAGTGTTTGTAATGTTTTACGTTTTACTTGCAATCTTCAGAGGACTTGCGGAACATCTAAAACTTGATCAATTTAGTATTTTTAATCTTTGTTGAGCATTTATTGTGCATCTACAAATTTCTTGGACACAGGCATGTAGAAATTCACAAATTTAATTTTTCGACCCGGCCTAATATACATATATAATTATATATATTTATATATATATAAAAAGGTTTGTTTTACTCTTTTCTATACAAACCTACATGCATAAACACCCACATATATGCACATACAATTCATGTATACAGTATATATATATACTTTTGTGTGCTGAGCTGCCAGGTTAGGTTACCCTCTCCCCTTTACCCCCTTTGGAGAGTGTAAACCAGTCTCCCCACTTGTTGCATAAACTTCCCTTCACCACCCTCTCCCCTCCCTTTGAGCATTATTGATCATGTTGCATTCAATTGATTTCCACTCTACCTTTTGCCATCATCCTACTGGATTAATCAAGAGGTAATGAGGTCAACCATTATGACGTATTTGCAACAAGGGATTAGTCGTACTTCAGATTATTCGGAAAAGGAATGGTATTCATTCTTGTAGTAGGAAGAGTGAACTTCTTGTTCCAAACATGGAAATATGACACACACACACACACACACACACACACACACACACACACACACAACAATTCTTATACCTTACTGTACCTTATGAACCTTATGTTGTTTCGTGCGTTGGTCTCTCTTCACACGGAGGTGAAGCTGGTGGCCCCGCCTCTAGGTCTGGCTTGGTGGAGGAGCGAGTTGCTTTCTTATGCTCTCCACCGTACATAGCCAGGCACGCCCGGCTCATCTGGTACCGTCCTGAGCCAGGCATCCAGTCTTCTCTTGAAGACTTCAACTTTGATCCCCGTTACGTTTCTGAGGTCCTTTGGAAGCTGGTTGAAAAGTCTTGGCCCCCTGACAACCAAGCTATTTTCCTTCAGAGTTGAGGAGGTCCCTTGTCGGGCCTTTAATATGGGAACACTACACATTCTGCCTTTCCTATTTTCCAGTGTTGTTTGAATGGTAATTGGGTTTAGTTTTAGGTTTGGTACCAGTTTTTCGATCATTTTTCATATGTAGATTATGGTGTACCTCTCTCTTCTTCTTTCCAGGGAGTACAGATTTAGTTTACGTAGTCTTTCCCAGTAGTTGAGTTCTTTGCAGCCATCAATCTTGGCTGTGAAATGCCTTTGCGTTTCTTCTAGTTCATTAGTTTCTTCCTTTTTATATGGGGACGTCAAAACTGAGCAGTATTCAAGTTTTGATATAATCAGTATTTTTAGCAGGGGAATTATTACTGTCCTGTCCCTTCTCTTGAACGTTCTTAGTACCTGTCCGGCGACTCTTTTTGCTTTATTTATCGATCTGATTTTGTGTTTCGAATTTCGCATCATCTGTCATTATTATCCCGAGATCGATCGCTTTCGTGCTTCTCTGAATTTCCTGTCTATCTGGAGCATAATATGCAGTCTGTTTAAGTTCTTCTTTTCTACCATATCTCAGGAGCTGAAATTTCTCAGTGTTAAATGACATGTTGTCTTCTGTCCATTTGTATATTTTGTTCGTGTCCCTCTGCAAGGCCTCCACGTCATGTACGTATATCGCTGATTTTTCTGCTGATCTTTGTATCGTCTGCAAAGGATGTTACTATACTATTGCTGTTTACTCCGCTGTCTATGTCTGTTAGCATGATAATGAAAAGGAGTGGAGCCAGTACTGTCCTTTTTGGTACTGAGCTGCGTACTTCCGATTCTGATGATGATATACCTTGAATTTTCACGACCTGCAGACGTTCTCTGAGGAAGTTGTAGATCCATTTTCCCACTTTGCCTGTTATTCCCATATATTTAATTTTATGTGCTATTATACCATAGTCACATTTGTCGAAAGCTTTAGCAGAATCTGTGTATATAACATATATATATATATATATATATATATATATATATATATATATATATATATATATATACCTATATATATATATATATATATATATATATATATGGGAATGAACTCAGAATGGTTCCCTGAGTTTTTTATGATACACACAGACCGTGCATGGAACAAGGAACTCTTCTGGGATAATTAAATCCACTATAGTCCGAATAAGTAATGGTAAATGACAAATACCATAGTTTTTCTTTTTCATGATGCAAGCCCGACGTGGGCAACGGGTCTCTCGCAAAGAGATTCCATAAATATAGCTTTCCTCACCAGCTATCTGCAAAGCAGACAGGATCCAGCTTTGGGACATGATCTAGGGTTTAAAACAGCCTAGCCCCACTACATTTAGAACCTCAATATAAGTAAAAGACTCGTTGCATTCACGTCGGATTGAATAAATCAAAGAGAAAGGGGTAACTATTATATTTTTAGCCAAAACCAAAACTTTAACCTCAACTGGCAGAATTGAGCGTCCACTTTTCAAGGCACATAACATGTCCGTTTCATGATGGGAATGAACTCAGAATGGTTCCCTGAGTTTTTTATGATACACACAGACCGTGCATGGAACAAGGAACTCTTCTGGGATAATTAAATCCACTATAGTCCGAATAAGTAATGGTAAATGACAAATACCATAGTTTTTCTTTTTCATGATGCAAGCCCGACGTGGGCAACGGGGTCTCTCGCAAAGAGGTCCCATAAATATAGCTTCCCTCACCAGCTATCTGCAAAGCAGACAGGATCCATGTCCCAAAGCGGGATCCTGTCTGCTTTGCAGATAGCTGGTGAGTGAAGCTATATTTATGGGACCTCTTTGCGAGAGACCCGTTGCCCACGTCGGGCTTGCATCATGAAAAAGTAAAACTATGGTATTTGTCATTTACCATTACTTATTCGGACTATAGTGGATTGAATTATCCCAGAAGAGTTCCTTGTTCCATGCACGGTCTCTGTGTATCATATATATATATATATATGTATATATATATGTATATATATATATATAGTTTTCATTTAATTCCCATGTTGTGTGTTTTGCATTTCGCAATCAAATTGAACAGAAATTGAGTGTATTTAAATCTATTTTCACATTTCCAGTATTCAACTCTCTCCATGTGGTCTGCAATGGAGACTCAGATTCCATCCCCGACATTGGATAATACTTTTTATACATCCTTTACTTACATATTATTTTCACATCTGATACATTATAAACACATCACTTCTCAACATAGTCTCCCTGTTTCTCAATACACTTAGTCCAGCGATCTACAAGCTTCCTAATGCCATCACAAAAGAATGTTTTTGGCTATGCGCGTTGCCAGTCATGCACCGCCTCCTTCAGGTCATCATCGCCTTGGAATCGCTGACCTCTCAAAGCGTCTTTTAGTGGTTCAAACAGGTAAAAATCAGAAGGTGCCAGATCTGGAGTGTAGCCTGGATGGTCGAGGACTTCAAATTTAATTGAAGGCATTTTCTAGTCTGTGCAGCGGTATGAGGGCGCGCATTGTTGTGTAACAGAATAACACCTTCCTACAATCTCCCTCTCCGTTTTGTGCGAATTGCTTGCTTTAACTCATTTCGAAGCATGTCAGAATACGATGCACTTGTTACAGTAGTTCCACACTCTAGATAATGTTCAATGATAGGGCCTCGTGTATCCCAAAACAGTGTTAGCGTAACTTTACCTGCTGACGGCTGCGCTTTGAACTCCCTTGGAACGGGAGATGGATGCTTCCATTGCATGCTTCCATTGAAGTACCGCTGCTCAGACTAGAAAAAGCCTTCAAGAACTTAAATTTGAAGTTCTCGACCATCCAGCCCACAGTTCAGACCTGGCACCTTCGGATTTTTACCTGTTTGGACCACCGAAAGACGCTTTGAGAGATCAGCGATTCCAAGGCGATGATGACCTGAAGGAGGCGGTGCATGACTGGCTATGCACATAGCCAAAACAGTCTTTTGTAATGGCATTAGGAAGCTTGTAGATCGCTGGACTAAGTGTATTGAGAAACAGGGAGATTATGTTGAGAAGTGATGTGTTTAGAATCTATCAGATGTGAAAATAAAATTGTGAAAATAAAAAGTGCGGATACTTATTGAATTACCCTCATAATAACAGGTAGCACGTAACCGAGACGAGGCGTCATTGTAATTTGAACCCCGCAAAGAGACCGATAATTATCCACCTAATTTGCACATTAATGGCTTTTTATTTATACCGAAACACTACTGACAACCGGGGTAATGCGATGGGGGAAATTAACGTTAACAATTTAGCCAGAGAGAGACAGACCCGAAATAATTGGTTAAATTTATAAATACACAAACACCTTATTTGGACGCTGTCCGATGAGTGAATTTGGGCATTTTATCTCGTCCCAAGACCATTTCGTGGTTTTGCCAACTAGTATTTTATAAACACCATTATTTACCGTAATTACATTTCTTATTAAACAAACATTATTAAATTCTTATAAACAAAACATTTAATTATTAATTAGACATTACTACACTCGCATCACCGCCCTTGAAAATAAGTTTTACACTCGGAAAACTTATTTATTTCAGTTAATATCTTTTAAGAAATTTATTTGTTTTGCAGTTTTTTTTTCTTTAACAAGTTCAAAGTTAGAACAGACAAGAAATCATTTCAATGACAAATTCCACACATTAGATATTTTGTATCATTTCATAAAAAATCGAAAAAAAATATAATTTTCACAATATTTGCATAAAAATAACATTTCACACTAATAATCAATTTACAACCTGTAACGCATCTGTTACGTGAAAAATAACGGATAATTTTCTGAACACTGGTTACACAAATTTCAAGTTCACAATCTATTCCAGCGATTCCTCATCAAAGATGGCTTTACATTCGAAACAATTATTTATATAGTTATACAGTTATTATCAGGGCAACATAGAAAGAAGAAAATGTTTATATAAAATACTGACCAGTGCGCACATACCATTTCATGAAACACAAAATAAATATAGGCAATAATCGCACCCTTTCACTTATAATTTCATTGCATAATAATCAGTACATTAATTGCTGGACGTTGTTTAGATCACAATCCGCACAGTTGACAACGGACTTCAATTTTCAATCGCAGCTCTCCTGCTCACTTCGCTAGAATGCAAGGGGTTGCATCACCATGCAACAGGTCAGCACGCTTGAGGTTCCGCTCTCTCTCCAAATTGGTAAAAAAAAAACCAAGAGAGACGTCCAATTCTAAGAGGTTCAAGGGGTGGAGATATACTGAAAGTGGAACCACGCAACGGAATTGGACGGAATTTGCAATTCTAGAAGTCGACGAAGAAGCTCGCCTCTCTCATCTCGACTTTTGTCGGTGAACGCTGCTCTTCCTATGTGCAGCTGAGGAACTCTCTTACTGGCAATAATCGAACGATCACTTCGCCGTAGGCGGTTTCACAACGAACCTACTATATGTCTGTATGGACAGTGAAGCCTTAGACACTCGTTTAAACTCTCGTCGTTTGCCTGAAAAATAACAGAAGACTATCTTCGACCGAAACTTTCCTGCACCAAGTCTGCGCATTCGGTTTCTTTCTCTCACTCTTCTCTTCTCTTCTCTCTCTCTCTCTCTCGGTGATCGATCACCTAAATCGGGTCAACTAAACTCAATGGATGGAATTCGGATTCAACTGAGTTGCTTCCAAATCGAGCCTCTCGAAATTTTGAAAAAAAAATTTATTCGAAACGTTTGCACTGCTACTGATTATCACTTCATATTTAATTTATCGAATTTCTTGACACTTCACTTCAAAACAATAACTATAATTTTCTTTGGCCAAATTCACCGAAAACTATTACAATTTTACAGAATTCACAAAAAATTAATCACGCCCTAGCTACCAATAAGGTCACTTATGACAGGTACATCGGAGAAGATAATAAAAAAATCATCAAACGAAACGAAACAATACTGCATAGTAAAAACAAAAGCGCCCCTACATAGTAACCGTTATTATAATTTAAAAATATTATTATTCAAACTACCTTCAGAAATCACATCGATACATTTAAATACAAAAGACAAAAATGAAACCCAGAAACTTCATGTCATCAATTCTCAACAATCAATGAACCATCTTACACTTTGTCGGGAGCACACACAGATTACCACAAAAGCGTTACTGGCAATCTAAAAGGCTCCATTTCCGGTGAGCACTGAAGCTGAAGTTTTAATTGCACGAGTAAACCCAAATGAAGTTTAAAAAATGACACCATTTCCAAAACAGTCATTAAATAAAAAAAAATTTAATATTAATACCGAAAAATACTTTAATACATTAATTCCAAAATGGAACGCTAAATTTCATAGGAAGAAAACTCGTAATTCACAAATTACATCTGAGAGACAACTCTTTCCTTCAACACAAGACCCAGTATGGTTTGTAAATCACAAGAATTCCAGTAATTTATCGTTTTCAAGTGAAACTAAATACAAATTTACATCGTTATTCTAAATAAGAACATATTATGAACCCAAAACTACAACAGAACCTACTACGTAAACAAAAATTAAAACAAATCATTGCATAATGAAGAGTGTTCGCTTTTTGTTTAAGCGAACCTCTATAAAAATATTCCTAACCGAATGAAACTGCATTACATCACATAATTTTGTAATATTTTCTATGGAAACGCGCGAACGTAAAAAAACATATTTCATTATTTATACACAAATTACATTGTTAAAAAAAACACTCATCACAATAAAATCTAATTTCAGAATAAACATTTAACCAGCGTATCCGTACAAAATATCACTTGGAATTTTCATTAAAACTCATGAAAAACATGAAAAAATTAGGCAACAAAAAGCCAGCCCACGTATAAAATAAAAATGAATGAATATATAAAAAATCAAAAACAAAAATTAATTTACCAAAAGAATTTACGAAAACAATCCCTGTATTCCGATTAAGCAAATTTTTATTTTTTATAACAAATTTAGCTTACTTTCAGGTCTCACAATTTATATACGGCAAGCATATAAACTCAAGCAGTCCGAATTTGACCCAGTATAAATTAGTGTCTTTAACGATTATTTTTCGACTTTAAACCTAAAAGTAACTTAAATTTATAAAGCGAACTTAAAAGTTTAAGCGAATCCTAAAATTAAAAGCGAATCTTAAAATTATACATATATGATGGTCATGTGTCGCCTGAAAACCCTAAACTCCACTATCCGTCGAAGAACAATCTCAAAAACTGCCTACTAGATACTGGAAAATTTTGTTACTCACTTATTTAATCTCTTACAATGCTCTACTATATATATATATATATATATATATATATATATATATATATATATATATATATATATATATTTATTACCTACAAATGCGTTACAATATATCCACCAACCTTTGAAATCGACCGTATTAAATTGCATGTAACAATTTTATAATTTACTGTCATACAAGTGTAAATTTTATTTACTAATTTTATTATTATTATCATTATCACCATCATTTGCAATGCCGAATACATAAACACAAAACAATTTTTAAACAAAATAGGCAGGCTGTATAAAGAGTGATAAAAGTTGAAGAGGAAAGAAAAAAAATAAATGAGTCATCGGGCTACCATTTCAACTTTTAAATGTCTCTCTCCACGACTGAAGAAAACGAGCGGCGAAACAGCGTCTGACTCCATGAGAAGATAAACAACGACTCAAGAATTTCGACTCAAACTGAGTCGAACGGTGGAAACAGTCTGACTCAATGAAAATAAAAAAATTTTAGTCGTAACGGTTGGAACAGTGACTCCAACGAGAACAGAAAAAAAACGACTGAAAATTTTGACCGCGAAATTTGGAAGGGACGCTACGAGGATTTCGAAAGTGAGGCGTCATCTTGAAATACAGTTACAATGAATTGTTAAGGAATGGGAATCGAAATTTACTTGCAAATGGGGTACACAATGCATCTTACTGTTTAGAGTACCGAAACAGAATAGTTATTATTTTTATAAAGACTATAAAACGGAGAGCAAAAATTTAACCGAAATACAGTATAAAGCGCGTACCGAGGACGTGGGAATGCCCTTATTTGAATTTAATAGGGACCACCGCTTGCTACCAAAATAATGTAGTGATTCCCATTCATTCTCTTTTATAATTTATTATTTTCTTTTCTTTCTATTATTTATCACTTGTTTTCTCTGTCTTTATACGGACGCGACTGACGGTTGAGCCGTTTCACTTTCGAATAATGCAAGAGAGACCGGGGGATTAATTATACAATTACTTACACTTTACTGACTTTTATTTATTCCGAAAACACTTTTAGATAAACGGAGTAATGCGAGGGGGGTAATTAACCTTAACATTTTAGTCGGAGAGAGACAGACCCGAAATAATTGGTTAAATTTATAAATACACAAACACCTTATTTGGACGCTGTCCGATGACTGAATTTGGGCATTCTCTCTCGTCCCTAGACTATTTCGTGGTGTTGCCAACTAGTATTTTATAAACACCATTATTTAACGTAATTACAGTTCTTATTAAACAAACATTATTAAATTCTTATAAACAAAACATTTAATTATTAATTAGACATTACTACATTCTTCTTTATTCACAGCCATTTTCTGGAAACAGACAGAAAAAAAAAAATCATATGGTTCCAGACTTTTGAATAACATTGTAGTGTAATATAAAATTTCAAGTAAAACTAAAACACGAGCCCGTTTACGTAAAAGGCATCATGGATCTTACCAAAGCAGTGAACCATACGACTAAATTTATTTATGTTTTTATTTTGCAGAATAACTACTCCAGAAGGATTTAACAAATACCTTAAAATTTCATTTACTTACTCATAAATTCATCCTCATTTATTTATGCACATCTATATTATTATTAATAAATAAATATTTTGTAATTAACATATATACGAGTATATACATATACTCCACAGAACCTATCACCTAAACCTTAGAAAAACAACAATATATTCAGAATCCTTGTTAAAAATAATGAAAGAAAATATGTTTCATATGCTCGGCAAATGAGTATTAATAAGATAAAAAATTAATATTTAATATGTTATCTAATCAAAATTGACAGCTGAAAGTATTGGCATCAAATAATTGTTTCTTTGTTTCTGTGTTTCTGTGACCATGAACAGGGCCGGATTATGACATTCTGAGCCCTAAGCCATGTCAAATTTAAGAGGCTCCATACGATATGAAAACTTTATATTTGTATATATACTCAGGCGAAGGCATAAAGATAAAATAATAATCTAATTAAAGCACATGTCTTGCAATATGCCTTTTGGCATTACAAAATAGTTTCAACTTAATATATTTTCATGGATGATTTCATAATTAGTAGATGGGAAAACTTTATATCTACAGCAACAGCTGCAACACAAAATGAAAAAACAGTTACAGTTACACACACCAGCTTATTTAATGAAAACAGTACAAACTGCAATATGTCTTTATGCACATCACCTTAATGTTAACATAAAATTTAAAAAAATTTTCTTTTGTGATTTTTGGAGGAAAGTCATTGATGATGTCCTCAAATGATAAGCTACGGAGTTTGTCACTTTCGATGCCCAATTTGCGCATGATGCTTAGGGCAGATAGCTTTTCTTGCAACATTGTTGTCTGCAGTTCATTCTTCATGTGTTTCAGTTGCGAAATGACCCAAGCACACAACCTACTTACCAAGTAAAAGTTTTCAGGCTGCTGCAAGCAAAGTTAACCAAGGCTAGGTTAACTTTGCTTGTAGAAGCCTGAAAAATTTGTTCAGCCAGATGACCAGCCCAATGTTGTGAAAAATAGTTTTTCTATACAATCTAGTCATGTTATTATAGCCTAATTAACTAATTACACAGGCCTGCGATGGTTTTGTTGTCCGAAATATTTTATCACTTTATAGGAATTTTTGAACGCTGATTCCGAAAATAATATTAATTTTTCGCCATTACGTACAGATTTTTCACAAAATGTCATATTTCATATTACATATGTAAGTAATTTTCTTTAAAATTGACTCAATTAAATTTTGATTAAAAACTACTGCCTATAAATGCTTCGAGATCAGAAGTGACGTCATAGCGTCTTCTAGAACATTCGAGAAACGCACCCTAGTATAAGTGATTGACAAGCCACGAGATGAGTCACTCTGTCTAGTGCGTGCGAGGTTATAGTTCTTTATTATTGAGAGGTGCGCGGTGACTATATCTCTCTTCTGAAATTTGTTTATTTGTCGCTATGGCAACCAGAGGATGTGTAAATAGCCCAAACATTTTCTGTTATATTTGTTGAAAATTTACTGTGAAAAAAGAAAGGTGAGATATTACAGACTTCGTCAAGAAAGCATACTATGCGTATTTCGGAATGAAACTTGGGAATCAAGACAAATCATGGGCCGCACATAGTTTGTAGTGTTTGTGTTGAACAACTTAGACTGTGGAGTAAAGGTAAAAGGATTCTTTACCTTTTGGGACTCCAATGGCCTGGCGTGAGCCTAGAGATCACAGCAATGACTGCTATTTTTGTTCATGTAACATGCAAGGCTACAATACTAAAAAATAAAAAGGAAATTTCTTATCCAAACTTTCAGTCTGCTACAAGACTTGTTGTTCATGGACCTGGTATACCTGTACCTACTAAACCAAATACTCTTGATATAACTTCATCTGATTCGGTGTCTGATGACGATGAAAACGATGATATTGATTGTTTTCAAACCGAAACATCTGGTGAACCCCAATTGTTTACACAAAGTGAACTTAATGATTTGGTAAGAGATTTGTCTCCCGAAGATTCTTCAGAGATTTTGGGATCCAGACTTCGTGCAAAGAACTTGCTTTCTTCCGGGACGTCATTTTACTGGTACAAAAATCGAGAAAAAGAATTCATCCAATATTTTTCTCAAGAAAATTCACTGGTATATTACAACAATGTTTCGGAACTAATACTTAAGCTAGGCGCTGCAGTCTATAACCCAAATGAGTGGAGACTTTTCACTGATTCCACCAAAAGAAGTCTAAAAGGCGTCCACCTTCACAACGGTAACTTGTATACATCCGTTCCTGTGGCTCATTCGGTTCCCTTGAAGGAAACGTTCGAAAATCTTGAGCTTCTAGCTAAGGTTAAATACAAAGAATACGGTTGGCTACTTTGTAGAGACTTGAAAGTGATTTGTATGTTGTTACATCAACAACCAGGTTATACAAAGTTTCCATGTTTTTTGTGTGAATGGGATAGCCGAACAAGAATTCAGCACTGGATAAAAAAGGACTGGCCACGCAGAGTCAACCTGACACCTGGGTCTAAAAACATTCAACGTGAAAGTTTGGTTGACACGAAGAAAGTCCTTTTACCTCCGCTTCACATAAAATTGGGCTTCATGAAGCAATTAGTTAAGGCCTCGGACGAAGATGGAGATTGTTTTAAGTATCTGTGTGATAAATTCCCAACTTTTTCAGAAGCAAAATTGAAAGAAGGAATTTTCGTTGTTCCCCAGATTAGAAAACTGACTTTGGATGAACACTTTGAAAGAACAATGAACAGTCTTGAAAAAGAAGCGTGGATTGCTTTAGAGGATGTTATCAGCAAATTTTTGGGGAACAACCAAGGACCCAAATTACCAAAACATTGTGAACAACATGCTAAATAAGTTTATAGAGTTGGGTTGTAATATGAGTTTAAAATTACATTTCTTACATTCACACTTGGATTACTTCCCTGAGAATCTCGGAGCACTCAGCGAAGAACAAGGAGAATGGTGTCACCAAGACATCAAAGAAATGGAGAAGACATCAGGGAAGGTGGGACATCAGCATGATGGCTGATTACTGCTGGGTGTTGAAACGGAATACTCCAGAATTATTAAATAAAAGAAAAGGAACAGCGCGTACATTCGAGACTAAAAGGCATAGATCTCGCAAGAAACCTCAGGACAAATAAAGATGAATATGTAATTGACGTTAAAGAGAACAACTCTTACAAAGTTCTCATTCGCAGGCCTGTGTTATAATTAACTATCATAATAACAACCATAAAAAATATAACAAGTAAAATACAAAATATATTTAGACAAACCTATAGGCTATGTTAGCCCAAGAAAAAAGATTTTCAGAGTAGGCCTATTTTTTGTACCTAGCAAAGGTATAAGCTATGTTAACTTTTTTTTATGCAGGAAGGAAGGGCCTAGGGCGAATGCCCGCAAAAGGGCCC
The DNA here is from genome assembly GCA_023014485.1 of Bathynomus jamesi. Lineage (NCBI taxonomy): Eukaryota > Metazoa > Arthropoda > Malacostraca > Isopoda > Cirolanidae > Bathynomus > Bathynomus jamesi. The sequence continues at coordinate 730,565 of JAJOZX010000770.1, read as the reverse complement.
CGCCCCCACAGAAGAAGAAAAGAGCCAAAATCAAGATCCGGAGTTTTCGAGATGCCGAGACACTGCGTTTGAAAGATGGGAGGTCACAGACAGGAGGGAAGATGGAGTGAGGAAGATTGTTCCAGAGTTCACCGGTTGAGTTGATGAAAGATTCAAAATACCGATTAATCCTTGCATTAGGTAGTTGGACAGAAAAGGAATGAGAAAGTGTAGAAAGTCTGGTACTGCGTGCTCTCCTTAAAGGAGGAGCCATGCAGTTAGAGAGTTCAGAAGAGCAATGTCCGTTATAATAGCGATAGTAAAAAAAGAGTGAGGCAACATTGCGGCGAAGAGAGAGAGAATGAAGACAATCAGTAAGAGGCGGGGAATTAATGAGACGAAAAGCCTTTGATTCCACCCGGTCAAGTACGCCTGTGTGGGTTGAACCACCCCACACATGAGAAGCATACTCCATACAGAGGGCGGAGAAGACACCTGTACAGAGACAGCAACTGAGTGGGGGTGAAGAAAAAGGGGCGGCGATACAGCACACGTAACCTCTTAGAAGCTGTTTTAGAAAGAGGGTATATGTGATCTTTACAGGAAAGTTCACTAGAAAAGGAAATGCCACGAATGTAAAGAGAAGAGGAAGGATTGAGTTATATGTTGCTGAAGGTAAGGGGATAGTCTTGTGGAAGCTTGTGACGAGTAGACAGATGGAGGAACTGAGTTTTTGAGACAGTGAAAGCCACAAGATTTCCTTTGTCCCAATCAGATATAGCAGAAAAATCATAGATCAGGTGTCCCATAGCCACCCCCACGCGAATCATGGAGTGACTACTCTGACGGACGTTTTGAGAAGAGGGTGGAGAAGTGGGAAGTGGAATCATCGGCAGAGAAGTGAATAGGACAAGAAGTGCGAATTAAAACATCATTAATAAATAAAAGGAGAAGAGTGGGTGATAGGACAGAACCCTGAGAAACAACACTATTGAGAGCTTTAGGAGAAGAACAGTGGCTATCTACAACTGCAGCTATAGATCGGCCAGAAAGGAAATTAGAGATGAAGGCACAGATAGAAGGATAGAAACCGAAGGAGGGCAACTTCGAAATTAAAGATTTGTGGCAGACTCTATCAAAAGCTTTTGATATATCTAGCGCAATAGCAAAAGTTTCACAAAAATTCCGAAAGGAGGAAGACCATGAGTCAGAGAGATATGTAAGATCGCCAGTAGAGCTTCCCTTGTGTAACCTATACTGACGATCTGAAAGAAGATTGTGAAAAGAAAGGTGTTTAAGAATCTTCCTATTAAGGATAGATTCAAAAACTTTGGAAAGGCAAGAAATCAAAGCAACTGGACGATAGTTGGAGGGTTGAGAGCGGTCACCCTTCTTTGGGGACAGGCTGAATGAAAACGAACTTCCAGCAGGAAGGAAAAGTACCAGATGAGAGACAAAGACGAAAGAGTTTGCTTAGGCAGGGTGTCAGCACAGAAGCACAGTTCTTAAAAACAACAGGAACAGCATCGGAATCGTCCAGGGTTGAATTGGAGGCGAAAGTTTCGAAGAGTTCAACTTTTTCAGGAGAAAAGACGGTAACTGAGCCGTCTGAATGGAAAAGAGGGAAAGAAGAGAAAGTAAAGTTGTTGAAGAGGTTATTAGCTAGATGCCAGAAAGAGCGAGAAGAATTAGAATTGGATAGATTTTCACATTTTTGTCGGATGAAGGAATTTTTGGCGAGTCGAAGAACAAATTTTGTACGATTCCGTGCAGAAATATAAGCTGAGTGAGAGTGAGGAGTTGGATAGCGACGGTATCGTCTGAAAGCCTCCTCTCTGTTGCGGATAGCATTAGAACAAGTATAGTTAAATCAAGATTTTTTGCATTAATAGTAGGAATAGAATATGGAATGTACGCCTCCATGCCCGACAGAATCACCCCCGTGATGCGCTGTTCAACTCAGAAGTGTCCCGGCCACGGAAGCAGTAATCACTCCATGGGAAATCACGGATGTATTGCCTAAGGGCCTCTCAATCAGCGGCGACAAAGTGCCAAAGCCTCCTCCTCTTGGGAAGATCCAAAGGCCGAAATGGAGCGATAGGACAGATAACAGATATAAGATTGTGATCGGAGGAGCGCAACGAAGATAAAAATTTGGCTGGGTGAGAAGAAGCAAGCACGAGACGTAAGAAATAAATCCAGAATGTTGTGCCTATCTCCAAGGCGAACGGGGATACGGGTAGGGTGCTGCACAATTGGCTGCAGGTCATTTAGGATAGAAAAGTTGTAAGCTGGTTCACGAGGGATGTTAGTGAAATGGGAGGAAAGCCAAAGGTGGTAGTAAACATTGAAATCTTAAATGGAGATTTCAGCAAATGGAGAGCGGGAAGAATGTATCCCACTTCGGAATTCATGCAGTCAAAGAATTTTGGATAGTCAGTTGAATTAGAGGAAAGGTAAACAGCGCAGATGTATGATATTTAGTTTGAGATTTGCATGTAAGCCGTACCCAGAGGGTATAGAATTTGGAAGTTTCGAGTTCGGGAATACGAGAACAAGTTAGGTCATTGCGTACATACATGTACATATACGCGTACATATACGTACACTTCCCTCCTTATTCCTTACTACATACACAGGCACCTTACATATTACATAATCTTTTCAAAATTAAAATGGCATCAACCTCAAGAGCCTCGGAGTCTCCTGGGGAGAGGACCATAAATGTCCCCACTTTTGGCTTCCCCCATGCCGATACCGGGAACGCAGACCCGGGCAGCGGGCTGGATCCTACCGGCCATTCGAGGTGTTCTGGACCTCTGTCTAGTTCACTTTTCATAAACTTCTGCAACATTCGTGGCCTTTTCTAAAATTTTAAATCTGTTGAACACCACCTCTCCTCCTCTAAACCTCATCTTCTTTTCCTCACTAAAACTTAGGTGTCTGGGACGACTGACAGCAACCCCGTTTCTGTACCCTCTTACTTTCTCTATACTCAATTTCACTCCAAAGGTGGTTGTTGCGTATATGTACGCAATGACCTAACTTGTTCTCGTATTCCCGAACTCGAATCTTCCCAATTCTATACCCTCTGGCTACGGCTTATATGCCGATCTCAAACTAAATATATCTGTGCTGTTTACCTTTCTCTTAATTCTACCGACAATCCAAAATTCTTTGACTACCTCACTTCCAAAGTGGAATACATTCTTTCCTGCTCTCCATTTGCTGACATCTCCATTTTAGATTTCAATGTTCACCACCACCTTTGGCTTTCCTCCCATTTCACTGACATCCCTCGTAAACCACCTTACAACTTTTCCATCCTAAACGACCTACAACAGATTGTAAAGTAGGGTGGAGCGAAAATGGCCGTTTTTTCAACTTTTTCTTAAAAACCAAATGGGTAGTGTGGAAAATGTGCCAAATGGTCTGAAATGAAGGCATGCAAAGTTTGAAACCATTTGGACAAGTCTTTTAGGTGCCTCCAGGGCATAGAATTTATGGATTTTGGAAAAAACTTAGGTGATTTCAATATTTTTTTCATTTTTTAAGAAACCCATCCCTTCTTTGCGGTGGCTTGTATTAGGTTCATTATAAGTCCAATCATCAAATAAAATTTACAGAATGAAAAATTTTGATTATCTTGAAGTGCCCCCAGGCGCTCAAAGAACCATTATTTTCCATACATTTCCTTGTTTATTCTGACTTATATAGTATATAAGGTCAGAATAACCCAGAACTCACCTCGAGGAGGTGGCTGTATATCGAGTTCCACCCGTACCCAGCCCAACCACCCAACCTAGCAAGGCACTTCTAATCAGTCATCAACATTGCTAATAAGATGTCAACGAGTTCTCCTATTATATCTTATAACGAGTACTGAGACTTGGTGTCAAATTTAGATATTAGTTTCCATGAGGCAAGTCTGGCCCCTATGAACCCATCTTTAGATTTCGCTCCACAAACAGAAGATGATGCCTCAGTTACCAATTTAATTACTCTTTCCACTGCTTGTGTGTGGCAGGGATACTTCTTGATTTCAAGCTTGCCTCGTTCAGTTAATTGTTTTTCTATTTCACTGTCTGTTAGGCTCATTGTCAAAGGAGGTTCAGTTACTTTAGTTCTTTGCCAATTGATCATCTCGGTGTAATCATTGCAGTCAAAATTCAGTTCGGGAATTTTAAAGTGACGAATTTCGCTTTTCTTTTCCTCTCTGGCTTTCTTGATTCTCCGCCATCCAAGCTCTCGTACATATTCCCGTTCATCTTGCAGCATTGATAGAAGGATGTTTTTAGGATGAGCGAAATATGCGTTTCTTTGAATAACTGGACGAATTATACTCACAGTTTCTTTTTTTCAGAGTTTTTGATAGTTGTATGGTTTTGCAAACATTCCTAGCGCCATAGACGACAGATGAATTTGATTTTATCTGAAACCACATCGGTGCGTACACTTTCATTATGAATTCAACAATGGCAATTAGATTCTCTGTTGGATCTTCTGTTGATATATATAAACGGAGTATTCGATTTGCTGTTGTTAACCATCGAGAGTGGGACATCTTTCCTGGATTACGGGGAGGCAAATCTTCAGGAACATTTCCTGTCGAAACAGCTTTATGAATATCATATAGATATTTTTGGTCAGAACTTAATACCTCTGAATCGACTGACTGTGTCTCTGAATCAATTGGTAAGAATTATTTCAACGGGAGCTTGTGACAGTCTTGAAGTTGTTTGCCAATTACACCTGTAAAGCCGCGCGGACCCGTTGTTTTTCCATCCAGATGTTGAATTAAATGACGCAATGGGAGCTCATTTGCATGTAGTTGGCAAACAAACCATTGTAAAGGTTCTCCAAGTTTTCCTTCAAGTAATGTGCAAACACCGCCCTTGGTGCCTGTGTTGACGGCTGTTCCATCGCATCCAACTACGGTAATATTTTCAGTCGATATTTTTTCTCTTCTAGGAACATCAAAATACCTGTAGCTATGTTTTGTGCTGATCCTGTTGCTGGTGAGAAATGGCCAAGAAATTTTGATTCAGATTCGGCAATAACAGCAATATGTTCTTCAAGAACATTCTTGCGGTAGAATTTGCAACTTTTCTTTTCCGACATACTGTAATTGTTGTATTTTTGCGACCATCAAAATAGATACTTTCGATGGCGGTTTCACTTTCTGTTGCTGCCTCTTTTTGTACTATTTCTCTTTTGCCTTTCCTCTCCCGTCGTATTTTGCTGCGATCTATGACTTTGGATGAATTTTCTTCAGAAATGATGCCAATATCTTGCAAGACGGAGGTTGATATCAAGGCAGCTGCGCAGTCGGACACTCCTTCTATCGCACGCCAGAGCTAAGGCAGGTAAAACCGATTTCTGTTCCGTAAATTTCTGCTCCTTTTTCTGCCTTTTTTGGGGAGGAATATAATTATCATCACATTCATCAGAGGACGTCTCAGTACTTGAGACCGACGTTTCTTCTGATAAATCAACTGCCTCTGATGTACTTTCTGCTAGGCTTGTCAGGCTGCGAGATTTTTTAATTGCCGTTTTTTGTAGCCTTCGTGTTGTTTCAATATCTGCTACTCCGATGGGCATTTTTCGCTCTCTTCGTTGATCCATCAAGAAATCCCGTTCTAAAACAGGGACTTTGGAAGCCTTCTTACAAAAGCATCTTTCAAAACACTTGCACTTGCATGCAGCAATGTCAAATAATTTCTTAGCTTCATTTTTTAATTTATTTATTTTTTCTTTATAATTTTCATTTTCCCGCCGCCCCTTGAACTTGAATCCTTTTAATATCGTTCGATACTTCTTGTGGTGTACTTTTAACATATCCAAAATACATTTCTCTGATAGCACTGGGATAGATGCTTTGGAGAAAATATCGATTATTTTCTTTGTAGATTCTTCGCAATGACGTTTATAGAAGGATCTTTATTTGACGTTTGCTTTAGTCGATACCTTTCCCAGAGAAAACACTTCATCACGTCTTCATATGTTGGAAGTTGACTTTCATTTAAGTCGTTACCACTGCCGAATATGGGGCACAAGTTTGCTTGCCTCGTACGCGAGGTAGATGGTCTACTTGAGTCCTGCATCTTGAAAGAACAACGAATAGCACCGTCTTCTGTCACTGCCAGGTTAACACTGGCCTGTCAGGCTGTGAGTCAGTGAGAGAGTGAGTCCGTGAGAGAGAGAGTGGTGATGTTGATGTATCTATCTATATCTGATGTATCTGTCATTACCGCTAAGTAACTACTGAAATATATTGACTTGTACAAATTCTTGAATATATATATAAAATAAATGACATATTTTAGCATACTTTACCGTCTCGGGGGCACCTGAAAATGAACTCCAATTGCAATGATGTTTTACAGTGATTGTTTTCACACCAAATGGCACCTTTTCCCGACTACCCAAGTTCGTTTTTTGAAAAAAGTGTATTTCGCTCCACCCTACTGTACAGCACCCTACTCGTATACCCGATCGCCTTGGAGATAGGCCAACATTCTGGATTTATTTCTTACCTCCCATCCTTCTTCTTACTCTGTGGAACTTTCCTCTCCGTTGGGCTCCTCCGATCACAATCTTATCTCTGTTTCCTGTCCTATCGCTCTAATTCGGCCTTTGGATCCTCTCAAGAGGAGGCGGCTTTAGCACTTCGGCGCCGCTGATTGGGAGTACTTCTGTGATTTCCATGGAATGATTACTGTTTCCGTGGCCGGGGTCCTTCTGAGTGTGCACAGCGCATCACAGAGGTGATTCTGTCGGGCATGGAGGTGTACATTCCATATTCTATTCCTATTACTAATGCAAAAATAACTTGCTTTAATATGAGAATAAAAACCCACTCTAATAGACAGAGTTTATTTCCACGACAGTTTCGACGCCCACTGGCATCCTCCTCGGGTGGATACAGAAACACAAATGAAACAAAACAAGAGGGAAAAACAGTTCAGGGATCGACCGTTAAGAAATTCGCACCTAGGTTAGATTCCATTCTCTCGAGACAGGAGGGGCATTTTCATTAAGTACATTCGCACAAATTTTTAAAAACTATCTTCCTGTTCTAAACATACAGATTCTATTTTTTTACATAATTATTACATTTATAATTAAATTTATTACATTTAATATTGCATAATTATTAATTACAGAAATTATAAATTTATTATTACATTGGTTATTACATTGTTGTTTATTATACAGAAATTATAAACCGAAAAAACGAATGAAAAAGGCGATTAGGAAATAATCCAGAGACCATTGAGAAATTCGCACCTAGGTTAGATATCGTTCTCTCGAAACCAGAAGGGCATTTTATTACAGGGTCAGCTTATAACTACATTTCCACAAATTAAAAATATCTTCTTGTTCTATACATACAGATCCTAATGTTTTGACATAATTACTGCATATATTTATTTCCACATTAATTACTTCCATTATTACATTTACTAAAAGCGAGTAAGGAAACATTCCAATCCAGAGACACACACTTAGGTTCGAACACGTTCCCACGACTCCGTAAGGGATTTATTGACCAAGAATCTCATTAAAGGGTCTAACTTATAAGTACCTTCGCACAAATTAAAATTATCTACTTTTTCTATACACACAGATTCTATTATTTTTCTTTTGACATAATTATTACATTTATAAAGTACCTTACTTGATTCCCAATCTATAGCATGATTATTTTGGCTAGCGTGATAAAAAATGGCATTATTAGTATTACAACTTCTGAAGGCATATTTGTGTTCTTTGATACGGGTTTCAATATTTCTTCCAGTTTCTCCCACGTATACTAAATCACAACTTTTACAGGGAATGCTGTAGACACAGGCTTGTTCCTCTTTTGCAACGTTATTCCTAACCAATTTACTTTTCACGGTAGACGAATATTTGAACGCCAAAGCAAACTTAAATTCTTTCGTCAACGGTTTTACTCTTTCTAAGCCGGCAATGTAAGGCAAACTCACGTAAAAAAGTGAAGTTTTTTGCATTAACTTGCTTTAACTTTACTTGTTCTAATGCTATCCGCAACAGAGAGGAGGCTTTCAGAAGGTATCGTCGCCATCCAACTCCTCATTCTCGCTCAGCTTATATTTCTGCCCGGAATCATGCAAAATCTGTTTTTCGACTCGCCAAAAATTCCTTTATCCGACAAAAATGTGAAAATCTAACCAATTCTATTTCTTCTCGCTCTTACTAGAATCTAGCAAACTCTTCAACAACTTTACTTCCTCTTCTTTCTCTCCTGTTTTCCATTCCGACGGCACAGTTGCCGTCTCTTCTCCTGACAAAGCAGAACTCTTCCCTCAAACTTTCGCTTACAATTCAACCCTGGACGATTCTGGTGCTGTTCCTCCATCTCCTCCCCCTCTGACTTTATTATGTCTGAAATTAGAATCTCTTCAAAAGATGTTTTTTCTGCCCTATCTGCCCTATCTAGGAAGGCGTACGATCCTGATGGTGTTCCTCCTGTTCTTTTTAAGAACTGTGCTTCTCTGCTGACACTCTGCCTAGGCAAACCCTTTCGTCTTTGTCTCTCATCTTCTACTTTTCCTTCTTGCTGTAAGTTCGCTTTCATTCAGCCTGTCCCCAAAGAAGGGTGACCGCTCTCAACCCTCCAACTATCGTCCAACTGCTTCGATTTCTTGCCTTTCCAAAGTTTTTGAATCTATCCTTAATAGGAAGATTCTTACACACCTTTCTTCTCACAATCTTCTTTCAAATCGTCAGTATGGATTCCGCAAGGGACGCTCTACTGGCGATCTTCTTGCATATCTCTCTGACTCTTGGTCACCCTCCTTTCGGGATTTCGGTGAAATTTCTGCTATTGCGCTTGACATATCGAAAGCTTTTGATAGAGTCTGGCACAAATCTTTAATTTTGAAATTGCCCTCCTTCGGTTTCTATCCTTCTATCTGTGCCTTCATCTCTAATTTCCTTTCTGGCCGATCTATAGCTGCAGTTGTAGATAGCCACTGTTCTTCTCCTAAAGCTATTAACAGTGGTGTTCTCAAGTTCCGTCCTAGCACCCACTTTTTTCCTTTTATTTATTAATGATCTTTTAACTCGCACTTCCTCTCCTATTCACTCCTCTGCCGATGATTCCACTCTTCACTTCTCCACCCTCTTCCCAAAACGTCCATCACAACAGTCGCTTCATGATTCGCGTAGGACGGCTATGGGACACCTTACCTCTGATCTTTTTGCTCTATCTGATTGGGGCAGAGAAAACCTTGTGGCTTTCAATGCCTCAAAAACTCAGTTCCTCCATCTATCCACTCGTCACAATCTTCCACAGGACTATCCCCTTACCTTCAACAACAGATAACTCAATCCTTCCTCTTCTCTTTACATTCGTGGCGTTTCCTTTTCTCGTGATCTTTCCTGGAAAAATCACATATATTCTCTTTCTAAAACACCTAAGAAGTTACGTGTGATGTAACCAAAAGTGGGCAGTTGCGGCGCAACTTGCGGCGCAACATTTTTGGTTGCGCTTGCGCTTGCGCGTGCGGCGCAACTATTTCAGCAGAGTTGCGGTTGCGGCTGCGGCGCTACAAAAATCGTTGCGCGTGCCCACCACTGCAGATATACGTTAAATGCAAAGGTGGGCAGTTGCGCCGCAAAAAGTTGCGGCGCAACTTGCGGCGCAACATTTTTGGTTGCACTTATTTTTGGTTGCACTTGCGCTTGCGGCGCAACTTTTTGAAAAGGGTTGCGCTTGCGCGTGCGGCGCAACTATTTCAGCAGAGTTGCGGTTGCGGCTGCGGCGCTACAAAAATCGTTGCGCGTGCCCACCACTGGCTGTAACGCCTCCTCGGTTTCTTCACCCCAACTCAGTTGCTGCCAGTGTACAAGAGTCTTGTCCGCCCCTGTATGGAATATGCTTCTCATGTGTGGGGTGGTTCAACTCACACAGGCATACTTGACCAGGTGGAATCAAAGGCTTTTCGTCTCATTAATTCCCCGCCTCTTACTGATTATCTTCAATCTCTCTCTCTTCGCCGCAATGTTGCCTCACTCTCTTTACTATCGCTATTATAACGAACATTGCTCTTCTGAACTCTCTAACTGCATTCCTCCTCCTTTAAGGAGAGCACCCAGTACCAGACTTTCTACACTTTCTCATTCCTTTCCTCTCCAACTATCTAATGCAAGGGTTAATCGATATTTTGAATCTTTCATCTACTCAACCGTCTTTCCATCTTTCCTCCTCTCTTTGGCCTCCCATCTTTCAAACGCAGAGAGTCTAGGCGTCTCGAAATCCACTCCTTCTTGCATAAAAAGAATATACGCAATTACTTAATTTAATAAAAACTTATCATTTAAACCTCTTTAATTTCCTGGTTAAATTTGTACAATACCTCTGGTGAAGGTAGGCGAAGTAAATTTAGATTAATACTTAATTCAAATTGAAATTTATTAAAATTAAGTACTTTGTGTTGTAGATCACATACTATTAACTCACTAATTTGGTTAGACACTGCCTAAAGTGCCTTAATGGTAGCGTCGCCTGTTATTACGCATTAGTTAGTGACTCTTATTACAAGAACCACTAACGAAATTGAAATGGAGTTAGTTTTTTCTTTTTTTGGAGACCCCTCACATTGTGAAACCCGAAGCTGTAGCTTTGTTAGCTTATGCCTTAATCCGGCACTGACCATGAACTGTGCTGGTTGTGAAGTAGACTTTGAAGACTTAATTCGTCTTGTTGCTTTATACGAAGATAAAGCTTTGGATTTTTTTGCAAATCACGCTGTAATAGTAAAAACTCGTTTATGTGCGTACTATGGAAAAGTGTAATTATAAATTAGATTACAATAAAAAAATGAAATTACATACCAGAAAATATTTATTTGAGGTGTCTTGAGACGTTTTAACAGAATCTGCTATCCGTTTCTGGTGAAACTGAGCAGCTTTCGAGATATACATTTCTTTGAAAAAAATTATGTATCTCAAAACCTGCTCAATTGCACAAAAAACATATACCAGATTGTGTTAAATCACATTACACCTCAGAAAATTATCATCTGGTAGGTAATTTTGGGTGATGTGTTCTGTGGAATATTTAAACACACACACACACACATATGTGTGTGTGTGTGTGTGTGTGTGTGTGTGTGTGTGTGTGTGTGTGCAAACAAAATGTATGTTTTAGGTTCCTTGTAAATAATATATATAAAAATATATACAAAACAAAGTATAATGACAACAGGATCTACAGAAGCTAAGGCTAACAAAGACCCTAGAGTCCACTCTAAGGTTAGCCATAACTGCCATGCGGCAGTTATGGCGATTAACCTTTCCACACGTGTGGAAAGTTGCTTCATCACCGAAGAGAATGTGGTTCATTAAATTTTCATTCTGAATGTGTTCAACAAGATCGGCACACATTGCACTTCGCTTTGGATAATCTTCTTCATATAAGTCATGAAGTACCTGAATATGATAACTTCTCTTCTTCAACGTCGATTTCGAAATTTTGTGGAGAGTTGATGTGGGTATCCCGAGTCTCCGTGATGTGGTGCGATACGACATGCTTGGATGTTCATCGATAACATTACGTACCGCATTTACACATGCTCAGAGACACTTGGACATCCAGATCTTGACTCATCACGAACAGATCCCGTTCTTTTAAATTTATTAAGCAAATCACGAAGTGTCTTGTCTGCAGGACCTGGCTTGTGAAATGTTCTTTCAAACCTCTCTCTAATTTCTTTGCATTTCTTTCCTTTAATCCGAAGTGTCACCACCATCACCCGTTCTTGTGCATTCATTTTCATAGAGTTCTGCAACAAAAATAAATAAAAACCGTTAATTCAACGAAATAGATAGGGACATTCTAAACACCCTGTATTAACGCTGGTAAAGTTCACGACGGACGCGGGAAGATTATTCCATTCATCAATTACTTTAAACGTAAAAAAAGTTTTTAGCAATGTTAGTAATGAAACATCTATCACGTAATTTAATCCCCTTATTATGGGTATTACTATTATCGAAAATGAACAATTTGTCAAAATTTACGTTATCGATTTTATTAACGATTTTGAAAAAATCAATAAGCTCCCCCCTTAATCTCCTAGTCTCGAATGAATGCAAGTCTAACTCTTTAATCCCATCTTCGTAAGACTTGTGTAGTGATGGAATTAGTTTCGTGGCGCGTTGCTGAACCCTTTCCAATCTATCAATATCCTCACGCAAATACGGGCGCCAAAACTGAATGGCATATTGTAAGTGAGGCCTGACTAGGGACTTGTAAAGGGGCAATATAATATTCTTCGATTTAAATTCGAAATTACGTGTTATGAAGCCTAACATCCTATTAGCTTTTGCACAAGACTCCAGGCACTGGTTCCTAACTTTTAAATCCTTAGATACGCGTACGCCTAAATCTACTTCCTCGTCAACACTCGCTAACTGTTTATCATCCATCGTATACGTGTGATTATTGTTACGAGAACCTATATGCAAAACTTTACATTTGTCTACGTTAAATTGCATCTGCCACTATTTACATCGTCTTGGAGCCTATTTCTATCGTCCACGTTAAGGACTTTACCGCCTATTTTAGTATCATCCGCGAATTTTGACACGTTAGTGGTCAAGCCTACACCTATGTCGTTAATATAGATTACGAATAGCTATGGGCCTAACACTGAACCCTGAGGGACACCGCTACCTACATCCAGCTACTCCGATTCCCTATCATTAACGACGACTCTCTGTTTCCTGGCACGAAGCCATTCCTCTAACCAGTTAGCTACCTGATCGCGTATACCGTGCGCTTTAACTTTCGCAATTAGTCTTCTATGCGGAACTGTATCGAACGCGTTTTTAAAGTCTAAATAAATAACGTCAGCCGCTCTATGCCTATCGTATTCGCGTACTATTTCGTTATAGAACTCTAACAAATTAGTTAAACAAGATTTAATGCGTCGAAAGTCATGCTGACTACTATTAATCAAATCGCGACTCTCTAAGTGATCGACGATACGATCCTGAACTACGGATTCCAATGAAAATATCACGACTTAATCTAACCAATCGTCAAGGGCGTACAGTTGACATAACGAATGGTTAGGTTAAATCGTGATATTTTCGTTTGTTAGCCTTATAAGGCTAAATAACGAAGGCTGGGGACCCTGATCTTCAGGTGATCCTCGTAGTTCCCGGAATAAATTATTCCGCGTGCAATTTATTTCTAATACTACGCGCGTTACAATAAAAGACGTTTAAATTATTTTTTACCACGGATCGGCGTTTTAAATTATTTTTCACGTCGGGCCAGCGTTACCTGGATCCACGTTTATAGAGGGCTTCGACCTATACAACTTTCGAACGTTCTCATCGATTATTAACCTACCTAGCCTAGCATTTCCTATTTCATTAAAATGCACCCCATCTTTTATAAAAAGGCTAGGATCACTTAAATTCTGACCACAGCTTTACAAAGGGTACATTTTCCTAAGCACAAATCTCTTCTTGTTTAGTGTTCAAAAATATTGTTTTTAACGTAATCGTAAAATTTAAACCGTACCTAGGGGTAATACTTCGAACTAAAGACCATCTGACCTTGCCTTCAGGGACTTAATTAACCCCACTATATCTCTCCAAAAAGTCAGGCACTCTCGCATCGGGCCTATACGAGTCGTTGCCCCTACCATCGTCACCAACATCGAGTGACGGGAGGCAACATCAATCCTATCTACTTCGTCTCTAATTCTGTCAACCCTGGCCCGTGGTAGACAGACCCTCCTCCTCTTGGTTGGATTCCGTTCAACGAACTCCTTATTCATATGACGCACTAAGGAGTCCCCAATTAAAATTGTTTCCCCATCGTTCACATCCCTATCCAACTGGACGAAACGGTTCGAAACCTCGATAGGTGGGGGATTCCTATCACCTAACGTAGGCCTAGCTCCACCCTTAACTACTCTAGGTCCCATCCCGTCTACTAATCTCGGACCAACCTTAACCGCTTCCTCAAATCTGTCTAACCTTCCCGATAAGCTATCTACAGTATAGTAGAAACTAGGCTCCTAACCTCACCCTTCAACTTACTAACGTCTTCAACGTTAGTATAGGTTCGGCATTCGTCAACTGTAAGACTACCCCTGCCCACATCAAGCGTTGCAAGTCTTTCCGTTACCTCGCGTCCACTACGTTTTAAATCAACTATCTTTTCGCTTAACTCACAAAAGAAACAAACCGATCTCTCGGTAATCGCCATAGGACTGCCATTGTAATCTTTAAAATCGGTATACCACCGATTAACCCCACCCCTAGCACACGACCCTTACTGCGACGGCATCGCGCAAGTTAAGGTAGTTAACGTTTATAACCGTGACAAGTTTTAATTAAATTAAGCCTGCACGCTATGAAAACTTCTAAATCGCTAAAAACCATTAATATTCAGTTACTTAACTATAACAATGTGAATATAAATGTAAGTATATAAAATTCAGGACTTTCCAATAGTAAATTTATCGGCAATATCCAAAAGTAGAAACAATATCAGAGAGCCCAAGGAATGCGTCCGCTCAGCAAGGAGTCTGGCTGACCTTCGTAAGGATGAGGATGATAATGATGATGATAATTAATCTACACTAAAACCCTCTGTTTCCACGGCTTACATCATTGTAGGTGTGATCACGTCAATAAATGATCAATGAAAGAAACCCAAAATGTCTTTGAGGACTAAAAACCAATTATTTACTAAAGGAACGGAACGCAAACCTTAATCGCTTTGATTGCAATTTATCTTCTTGATTTCCTTCCTTCCTCGAATCCATTCGAGTTGTCTTCTGGTCAAAATGGAACTCGAGATGAAATAACGATTTCGAGGCTTTCCTGCCAACTGAACCGAGCCAAGAGGGATCGCTGAACAACGGAGAGTCAAGGCCCTATCTCTCTCTCTCTCTCCGTGTGTTTGTGTGTATGCGCGCGAGCAAATCTATATATTTATCTATCTGTCTACTTATCAGTCTATCTACTGGTATCTATCCGTATGTCTGTATGTCTTAGTCAGTAACACCGAGCTAACGTATATAAGTTGAGTACCGTTTGTGCGTGCACTGAAGGGTGTTTATAAATACAAATGTCGACCCAATAACAATTATTGCTTGTGATGATTGCCTCTGAATATGATCCTGCTTAATGCCCATGTAAATTGCAATATGGTCCTATGAATTACAAATAAAAACTGTATTGCTTTTACTAAGTTTAATATAACAAAGACTTACTCTCTGAACAACATGTACGTTATACCTACATTTTACTACCGAATAAAACTGCCCAAATCGTTATGTCTGAAAGAAATGTGCAAAAGATTGATTAATGAAATTTTTTATTGCAAGACTTCTTTTCGCAAATGATATTATTAAGGTATGTCATGACTTTTACACTGCACTTAAAATTAAGTAAGCCAATGATTGTTTCTAAACTAGCTGGAGAGAAGGTCTCTTCCCACTCTCTGTCATCCCCATTTCACTCCTTTTTTCAAAGGAGAAAATTCTCAAATCGGTCCATTCCCATTCCCACTGTATGTAGGGATTCCCGATTTAAGTAATATTTTCTAAGAAAATACATCTCTGGCCTTCAGTTGCATCATCATATCTTTTTACCAAATCAGGGAATGATTTCTTAAATTTGGACTTCTCACTTTTATCATTCTCACTCGTGGACCGTGGATAAGAGTGAGATTGAAGTGGAAGTAATTAAAGAATCCTATATTATTATTCTACGTATAAGAGGTAAATATGACAACAGAATTACAGGATATTTTTTAGTGATTTGTTCAAAACGAGCGATTATTATATTATGTAAACAAAATAAATTTTGTGTTTGATTCATTTGACTCTTAACCCAACCCACCTCCACTCAATCCTCATCTTTGAAGTCGTTGGCTGGGAGTATAATTATGAATTTAATAAGGCGCCTCGGTGGTGTAGTGGTTAGCGTCGCTGACTACGAAACCATCGGCCCCAGGTTCGAGACCCGACGGCAGCCGGCGCGCAGCAAAACCCAGCTGTTCATCCTTCCACACAATAAAGAAAGTGGTTGGTAGATAAATGGGTACCATAGGTGGCCCAGTGGTTAAGGCGCTGGGCTGCTGATGGGACGTGGTTCGGATTCCACGTAAAACTGTAGGTCTAAGGTGGAGTGAAAAGCTTGACCTTCGTCAGAATGAACAATTCGGGCGGAAGCTAACCAAAGTAAAACAATTAATTTTTGAATGAAATAACTGAGTTCAGACAAATTACTGGTTTCGAAAAATAATGAAGATGATATTGATGTTAAAGAGAAACTGTTGATATTAACCCTTTCACTATTCATTTTGCACGTAACGTAACCTAACAGTTATTATAAATAAGTACGTACAAGTACGTACAAAACACCGAAAGGATTGAGAAAATACTGAAAATGAATTTAATTTACAAAGCCGAAGAAAATGTTTATTTAAATAAGTCTATTTAAATAAGTCAGTTGCGACCTAGAATCAACAGGCGACAGCGGAGATAGTTCTGTGGGTGACAGTTCCATGCTGCTGCCAATCAATCAATAGGAATTAAGGTGTGTCGAGGGAATGTCATGGAAGGATGATGTCGTTTGCATGTGCTGTGTTCAGGGAATGCAGAAAAGAAGAAAGCGGAAGGGTGACGAACTGCAGATACCTTAAGTTTCGAGGACTATCACAATGGACAGAAAAATAAGAAACACCTTTTAGCGGAAGAAATTATAACAGAAGTAGTTCTGATCATTGTGATGAAGAAAGTTTTAGGGTGGTTTAAAATAAGAAACAATGGAAGCCTGGAATTGTCGATAAAACAGATTGGAAGGTATAATATATATATATATATATATATATATATATATATATATATATATATATATATATATATATATATATATATACTCGTACATATGGGAGTGAACTCAGAATGGTTCCCTGAGATTTTTATGATACACACAGACCGTGTATGGAACAAGGAACTCTTCTGGGAAAATTAAATCCACAATAGTCCGAATAAGTAATGGTAAATGAAAAACACTATAGTTTTTTGTATTTTTTCATGATGTAAGCCCGACGTGGGCAATGGGTCACTCGCAAAGAGGTTCCAAAAATATAGCTTCCTTCACCAGCTATCTAGCCGGGCTAGGCTGCTTTAAACCCTAGATCCTGTCCCAAAGCTGGATCCTATCTGCTTTGCAGATAGCTGGTGAGGGAAGCTATATTTTTGGGACCTCTTTGCGGCTACTCCAGTTGATAAACTAGCAGAAACTGCCGACAAAGTAGTGGAGATTGACACAGCTCCGGTCAACAACGTGAACACACAATCGGAACTGGAGTTGAAAGTGGAAGAGTTAAGTCAACAACTCAACCACGTTTGTTCTCTGCTACAAAATCAACGGCAAAGAAGCCATTCTCGGTCAAGATTTACGAAGAGGCATCGTTCGAGTTCCGGGAAGATCTGCTTCTACCACTCTAAATTTGGAAAGAAGGCTAGGAAGTGCATCTCCCCTTGCAATTTTTCGTCGGAAAACCCCAGCAGCGAGTCCTAATGGCGTCTAGTACTCGCACTGCCAACCTGTTATTCATAAAGGACAGGAACTCTGGTGTCAATTTCTTGGTCGATACCGGAGCGTCAGTCAGTGTATTCCCTCAAAAATCTGGTCATACGCACTCGGAATCTCCGCCTCTATACGCTGCTAACGGTTCACGCATACCCACGTACGGTACTCAGTCGCGTGAACTAAACTTGGGCCTTCACCGATCCTTCAAGTGGATTTTCATCTGTGCTCAAGTGCAGCATCCCATAATCGGCGCTGACTTCCTCCAGCATTTCAAACTCCTGGTGGATCTTGACAAGCGACGCTTATGCGACCAGGCCACACTGCTTTCTGTTCTTGCCAAACAGGTTGCCCTTCCGGACGCCTCGAACTCTGCACTTTCCCTCGTTCCCCCTAATTCCATGTACCAGTGCCTTTTCCAGCGATATCCAGGAATTCTTCAACCGATGCAGTTGGGTGATACCATTAACCACACCATTACCCATCACATTACAACAAAAGGTCCCCCTGTGTTTGCAAAACCCAGACGTCTTGCCCCGGACAAACTGAAAGCTGCCAAATCGGAATTCCAGCTTATGATAGATCTTGGGATAATAAGACCTTCCAAAAGCAGTTGGTCCTCTCCCCTACACCTGGTCCAGAAGAAGTCAGGAGACTGGAGACCATGTGGGGATTACCGGTTTTTGAATTCGACAACCATCCCGGACCGATATCCGGTACCAAATGTCCAAGACTTTACTTCTCTTCTCCACGGCAAATCTATCTTCAGTAAAATAGACCTCGTTAAGGCTTTCCACCACATTCCCGTAGAGCCTTCGGATATTCCCAAGACTGCAGTTTGTACACCATTTGGGTTATTCGAATTTGTGAAGATGCCGTTCGGGCTACGGAATGCTGCGCAAACCTTTCAGAGGTTTATAGATGAGGTCACCAGAGGCTTAGACTTTGTTTATGCCTACATCGATGATTTGCTTGTGGCCAGCTCAACGGAAGAGGAACATAAGGAACATCTTTCACTCCTCTTTCAACGCTTAGAACAATACGGTGTTACTATTAATGCATCTAAGTGTGTGTTTGCACAGCCAACCTTGGAATTTCTTGTCACACGATTTCGCAGCACGGAATTACCCCCCTTCAGGACAAGTGTGAAGTGATAAAAAATTACCCTATGCCAAATAATCAGCGTGAGTTACGTCGGTTTCTAGGTTTGGTAAATTATTACCACAAGTTCATTAAAAACTGTGCCAGTGTTCTTGCTCCTCTACACGCTATGATCACACACAAACGCAAGGTAACGAAATTGGTATGGTGTAGCGATAGTTTACAGGCGTTCGACAATGCCAAAAATGCTATCAATAGTGCATTGTCTCTGTCATTTCCTATCAGTGATGCCCCCTAACTCTGACGGTCGATGCATCAGATGTTGCGATCGGTGGGGTGTTGGAACAAACCATTAACGGTCAACAAGCACCCATCGCGTTTTACTCGAAAAAGCTGCAGCCAGCCCAAACGCGTTATAGTGCTTTCGGACGTGAACTTCTTGCTATTTACTTAAACGTGAAGCATTTTCAACATTTCCTTGAAGGCCGAGAGTTTTGTGTTTTTACCGACCACAAACCTTTGGTCACTGTCTTCAATAAAAACAGCTGTAACCACTCTCCCAGAGTCATCAGGCAACTCGATTATATCTCGCAATTTACCACAGATATCCGCCACATCAAAGGGTCTTGAACACTCCAGCGGATGCACTTTCAAGAATAGAGATTACTTCTGTTACCCTCAGCTCTACACTGTGGAATGCTATTGCACAGGATCAAGATAAGGATACGGAACTACAAGACCTGCTCAGAGAAGACTCCACTCACTCACTTTCCCTCAAGAAAATGAGTATGCCAGGATTGTCTGTGCCCCTCTATTGCGACGTATCAACAGCTGCTATTCGCCCTTATGTCCCTCCATGTCACAGACAAGCAGTCTTCACGGATCTTCATAAGCCCTCCCATCCTGGTATCCGTGCTTCGCAACACCTGGTTACCTCTCGCTTTGTTTGGCCCTCGATGCGGAAGGATGTCAAACATTGGACCAAAACGTGCCTTGCCTGCCAGCGTGCCAAAGTCCAAAGGCACACCAGGTCCCCCTTTGACGCATTTCCGCCCCCATCCCAGCGATTTGAGGTAATTCATGTAGACATTGTTGGCCCTCTTCCAGTGATTCAAGGCCAACGTTATCTGCTCACCTGTCTCGACCGCTTTTCCAGATGGCCTGAAGCCATCCCACTTCCTGATATCCAAGCGGACACTGTTGCAAGAGCCTTTCTTCATGGATGGGTATCAAGATTTGGATTGCCGACAAAAGTCATCACTGACCAAGGTCGCCAATTTGAGTCTTCGCTTTGGAAGAAGTTTACCAGCTTGTTGGGTACAGTACATGCGCATACCTGTGCGTATCATCCGCAAGCTAACGGCCTCGTCGAACGCTTCCATCGCCAGCTGAAGTCATCCCTTATGTGTCACGAAGACTCCCATTGGATGGATAAGCTTCCACTCGTGTTGCTTGGTATTCGCTCTGCATTTAAGAGTGATCTGAAGACTACAGCGGCTGAACTAGTCTATGGAACAACACTGCGGCTACCAGGTGGCTACTTCACTGCAGGGGATAAGTCATGTGATCCTACGGAATTCGCTCAAACACTTTCCTCTCACATGCAGTCCCTTCAGCCTGTTCCCCCTCGATTGACTAGCCAACAGAACATCTTTGTTTCCCCAGCCCTCCAGTCTTGCACCCACGTTTTCGTTCGTGTACCTGTCCCAAAACGGCCTCTCCAATGTCCATATGACGGGCCCTATGAAGTTCTCCGACGTACGCGCAAATCATTTCTCATCCAGCGCGGTTCCAAGGTCGACAAGGTTTCTATCGATCGTCTTAAGCCTGCGTTTTTGGAATCAACCTTAAGCGAGGTACATGTAGCTACCAAAAAGGTCCAGGGGAAATCTGTGTCGTTCGGAACTCTTTGAACTTCCTCTCTGGTGGGGGAGTGTGTAGTGAATACTCTTATTTTAGTTTCAAGATAAATGTTAATTTTACCGTCTTGAATTTCGGAATAGCTATAAATTCATTTTAAATTAGTTACCCATCATAATTCAATTGTAAACCACATTAATACTAATTTTATGTATACTGTATTATTTTATTGTATGTAAACATAATTAATTATATATCACAATTGTCAGTTAATTATTTATATTCAAATAATTATTTTAATCTAATACCATGTCCATTTTACAAATAAATAATAGAAATCCAAGGGTTATATTTTCCATCCTTGGTACTGTCGCAGTTTCGCCTAACGGACTCAATACGGCTAGTGAGATAATCACTGGTTGGCACTTAACCAGCGGCAGTGCTTATGGCTACATCATCCAGGTTAACCTATACCGGATAGATGCGCTACGGTCCCAAGCCGTAGCTTGCCTAGGCCTAACGACGACGATGACGAAAACCAACAACATCATTTACTCAAAGAAATAACAGATGCACTATCACAGCTATTAACTCGTGGCATCTACCACATGAAAACTTCCCAACCGACCAAAAATTTCCGCCAGAAACGTCACACTTAGGGTATAGAATTACATAATTCGGCACTGATGAATCAATTTATAAACTCTCATTCATGAAATCATCCATTTTCTTAAAATAATCTTAACAACTATTATTTATTATCATATCACTTGAAGTTAAATTGCTATACTCGGTGATTAAAACATCGCTTTCAACGCTTCAGTTGATGGATGTTGACAAAGTTCCTCATTTCCACCATATCTTAAGAAGTGAAATTTTTCAATATTAAAGGTAACATTGATATTGATGCGGATATTAAGGACGGTATTGTATCATGCTTCGCAGATGACACAAAGATATGTAAGGAAATATTGAACGAAGGTGACATAAGAAAATTACAAAACGACAATGAAACATTATTCCAGTGGGCAGAAGACGACAATATGAAGTTCAACGAAGAAAATTCCTACTTCTAAGATGTGGTAATAACAAGAAGCTACAGAAAAAAGGGTACAAAACTCTGCAAATCAAATAGATAACACTAAATCCACAAGTCAGGGATCTTGGTGTAATAATTCTTCGGATGCAGAATTCAGAGAGCACTATAACATCAAAATTACGGCAACTAGAAAAATAATGGGAATCTTCTGGAGGAGCTTCCGTAGCACATCATGCTCAAATTATGAAAGAGTCTAGTCCTGCCAATAATTGAGTATTGCTCAGTACTCACAAACCCATACACAAAACGAGACTGCGAACATTGAAGCTATACAAAGGACTTTTACGTCTAAGATAGAGGAAACAGAAGGTGAAGACTACCGGTCTCGACTACATTCCCTGGGTATCTACTCTCTCGAAAGAAGGAGCGAGCGGTACACAATAATATACATATGGAAAATACTTGAGGGGCCTGTCCCTAACCCTAGAAATAAAATAGAAACAAACTGGAATGAGAGAAGAGACAGATTTGTGCGATCCCAGATGCGGTGGGGCAAGGGTCTATGAAAAAGAGAATGGAAAATACCGTCAGAAAACGAGGCCCAAAGCTTTTTAATGGTCTACCAAAAGAAGTGAGGAATCTCCAGCACACCAACCTGAATAACTTCAAGAACCGGCTGAACAGATTCCTGTGCAAATTCCATGATCAGTCATGCGAGGCTGACTACGAGGGCAGTAGAAGATCAGAGAGCAATTCCCTCCTTCACCAAATTCTGCAAATGAGTCGGGGTTGCTGCGGAGGGGTCGACCGCAGGTCGATCCTGAACCATCGTTCAAACTCACCTAAAGTATATATACACACACATATATATATATATATATATATATGATGAATAAAACCACGAAGGAAAAAAGAAACACAAACGGGTGCTCAAGCGCTTTCGTCTAATGACATCCTCAGGAACACTGGAGTGAAAGGACAGATCAAGGCAATATATAGGTTACAAAAATAAACATACATACATACATATTCATATATATATACATATACATATATATATATATATATATATATACATATACATATATATAGTAAGCATAGAAAAAATTGTGGGAGGAGCCAACATTTATAGTTTATAAAACGGGTCACAAAAGAATAAAGAAATAAAAATAAATATAAATATAAATTGAGAAAAAATTAATTACCAAATAGTGCCTTAGTGATATATATGTCACAGCCTAAATAATCATAAAGAAATAAACAGGCAAATAAAAAAACCACAAATATATATACATACATATATATATATATATATATATATATATATATATATATATATATAAAAGACACTTTTAGCACTTTGGCCGACCTTCAATATAAATTCAAATGGCTTGTTTATGGAACAGGTCACAAAAGAATAAAGAAATAAAAATAAATATAAATATTGTAAGTGGAGTCTACAAATTCAAGCTCAAAAGGGAAGTTTTACAATCAATTTAATAGATGATGCCAAATTGATATATATGTCACAAAGAAATAAAGAAATAAACCAAAAAAAAAAAAAAAATTAATTATTAAAAAAATAATAAAAAATAATAATAATAAATTGAAAGATAAATTTTAAGAGAGGCAACCAATTTATAAGGGAAAAAATTACCACATATGCATATTATAGTCACAAACGAATAAAAAAGTACAAGTAAATATAAATTGGAAAACAAAATGATGCCTAGATGATATATAAAGAACAATAAAATATATATACAACATATATACGGTATATATACGAAATATAAACGCAATATATACAGAATATATATATATATATGTATGTATGTATGTATGCAGTTAAATGTATATATATATATATATATGTGTATGTACCTTACCTTACCTTACAACCTCACAAAGGTTCTGCGCGATGATTTCTCATTTCGCGATGGTCAAGCTTGTATGTATATATATATATATATATATATGTGTGTGTGTGTGTGTGTGTGTTTGTATATATGTGTGTATATGTATATATATTTGGTTATGCGGGTATACATGTGTACGTGTATTATTTGTAATTTTTTCAATTTATATTTATTTTTATTTCTTTATTCTTTTGCGACGTACCGTTTTTTTCAGACAATAATTATAAAAACAAATTTGGTAATTTTTTTCCCTTATGCATATATATATATATATTCTGTATATATTGCGTTTATATTTCGTATATATACCGTATATATGTTGTATATATATTTTATTGTTCTTTATATATCATCTAGGCATCATTTTGTTTTCAATTTATATTTACTTGTACTTTTTTATTCGTTTGTGACTATAATATGCATATGTGGTAATTTTTTCCCTTATAAATTGGTTGCCTCTCTTAAAATTTATCTTTCAATTTATTATTATTATTTTTTATTATTTTTTTAATAATTAATTTTTTTTTTTTTTTTGGTTTATTTCTTTATTTCTTTGTGACATATATATCAATTTGGCATCATCTATTAAATTGATTGTAAAACTTCCCTTTTGAGCTTGAATTTGTAGACTCCACTTACAATATTTATATTTATTTTTATTTCTTTATTCTTTTGTGACCTGTTCCATAAACAAGCCATTTGAATTTATATTGAAGGTCGGCCAAAGTGCTAAAAGTGTCTTTTATATATATATATATATATATATATATATATATATATATATATATATATATATATGTATGTATATATATTTGTGGTTTTTTTATTTGCCTGTTTATTTCTTTATGATTATTTAGGCTGTGACATATATATCACTAAGGCACTATTTGGTAATTAATTTTTTCTCAATTTATATTTATATTTATTTTTATTTCTTTATTCTTTTGTGACCCGTTTTATAAACTATAAATGTTGGCTCCTCCCACAATTTTTTCTATGCTTACTATATATATGTATATGTATATATATATATATATATATGAATATGTATGTATGTATGTTTATTTTTGTAACCTATATATTGCCTTGATCTGTCCTTTCACTCCAGTGTTCCTGAGGATGTCATTAGACGAAAGCGCTTGAGCACCCGTTTGTGTTTCTTTTTTCCTTCGTGGTTTTATTCATCATAAATACTTTTCACGTGTCACTTTCGTGAAATAATTTTTCATATATATATATATATATAAATATATATATATATATATACACATACATATATTATTTATATATATATAAACATGTCAGTACTATATTACATTTTGATTGCCAAACGTTTCTTGGATTCTTACTGGCAAGCTTCCCAGCCACAGCATCCCAGCTTAACCCATCCTCATGATTTTTTATATACCTTATTGCATACTTGAACCTGGCACTAGCCCTATTTTTTGTTGTAATATAGGGTCTTGCCCTGGCTTCCCTTGTTCACACCACATTAAAAAAGCATCTCTGGGTGCATTATGAAGTTCAGTCGCATAATCGTTCCATCCAGGCCTACATGTATAATTTTTCTCCTAAAGGTATTTAAGTCTATGCTAGCATTATTGAGAGAGGAATCATTTTGTTCATACATGTCTTTAAATTCCGAAATATGTGTTTCATTTCTACAGTTTACATCCTGACAAGCTAGAGTAACAGTATTTGATTTTTTGCTAGCAAAAAAATATTCAGTAGACTAAACTAAAATGAAAGATGGTAATTGTTACAACACTAGCATGCAAACATTTTTTAATATAGTGAATTACCGTACAAATGAACTGACTACGGACAACCAGCTTGGGTAAGTACTGTAGATTTGACTTAGTGAGAGAGAAAGTAACTGAAGCAAAACAATACGGTTGTAATGTTGTATAGTAAACCTGAATCTGAAGTGCCAAATTAAAAATAAATCAATAAACCATTTTTTTTTACGTTCTCTGTTTAAAATTATCATTATATGGTTGGGTGCTGGATGTTCTAATAGAATTTATTTTATGTATTTTACAAGGATACGTCATAGATAGTCGAAAGTTTAATGGCTAGTAAGTATATGCGGAAATTGTTTTCATTATTAGGAATTTTGTTATATACCATTTTGAAGTGTAGACAAATCTCAGACAACTCATATTGTTGTTTTAAAAACTAATTTCATTTGAGGTCTTTAGCTGGACTCAGCCTGGCTCCAAATTCTCAATTAATCAGCCATCCTTTATTGCTACACTGTACCCCCTCTTCACATTTATGTATTTACAATTATAATTTTAATAATAATAATAATAATAATAATAATAATAATAAGAAGAAGAAGAAGAAGAATGGAAATACTATCACACAGCATACTAGTTTATAAAATCAAAATAAAAAAAATATTGTAAACGTTCTTTATAAAAGTTCCTAACAGTAGCGGACTGCTAGTCAAATAAGTAAGGGCTACCTACACGTAAATCTACATATAACCCCTGGAGTTCTGGAAAGGAGCAGCATGAGAGCAATGCAAGATGGGAGATACACTTCTTTTCCAGGGATAGCTTAAGCACATTTACCTACTTGACAAAGATTTTTAGGCCCTCTTATTCAAACTAACTGCTATATACTGCATGTTTAATATAGTTTCCTTAATAAAAATAAGTCACATCAAAAAGTCTCACATCTCAACTTGTATACGCTTCAAACAGTGCAGTATTTGTTCAAGAAATTACAATACAAGTTACTAATAAAAAATAAAACTGCCCTATATTTGATGCAAACGAATAAAGTTCTCCTTTATTATTTTCTTTTTGTAGTCTAGAAAGACTTCATTAAAAAAATACCTACAATTTATGCCATCAAAATGTCATGCATAAACTCACATTCATGAAAGAGCCTATCTTTTTCTTAAAAGTAATTAAGTAGTTGCTATTTACCACATCATATTACAAGTTACGCCAGACCTACTTATCTCTTATAGCGCAATTATATCAACAACAAAACTGTCCTACACAACTTATCACTATTTATAAGCACGCATTCCTGAAAGCATCCATCTTTTTCTTAAAACTAACTAAGTAGTTGCCATTTACCACTTCATAGGCCAAGTCACAACAGATCTACTGGTCTCTTATAGCACAATTATATCATCTCCAAAAGTGTCCTGCATAACATAGCACTGTTTACGCAATTTATAGCTTTTTATCATATGTGGAAGCATCTAAAACTGTATAATTCTTCTACTCGTTAGTTTAAAAAAGGATTTCTGGTAGATCGGGTATAATCAAATAAATTATCATACTGATGTAAACCCAAGATGTCTCTTATGTGTTTCCAACAGTTGAGTGTGTGCAAGATTCACTTCATAGCTTCATTACCATACAGATAAGAGTAAGATTTAGTTGCTATGTGCAAGAATATAGC
This sequence comes from Bathynomus jamesi, assembly GCA_023014485.1. Classification (NCBI taxonomy): domain Eukaryota; kingdom Metazoa; phylum Arthropoda; class Malacostraca; order Isopoda; family Cirolanidae; genus Bathynomus; species Bathynomus jamesi. Next base: position 703,643 of record JAJOZX010000770.1, on the reverse strand, counting down.
GTAATAATTATATGGAGCTGCAGAAGAAATAAAATTCACACACACACACACACACACACACACACATTATTGATTTGAAATCACTGTTAAAAATGATTTTTATCAGAAATCAGCTTAAAGGGTTTGCATTAGACAACCAGTCAAGAAATGGCACTGTTTTACCGAGTAGTCAACCCAGCGAATGCCATATCATTATTATTACGTGCTGTGATTTCACGAAGGTCAAACTTATCACCCCTCCTCTCGAGTTGGCCTGGTGAATTAGTGAGTTGACTTCTTTTACTATCCACCTCACATAGGTACACCCGGCTCATCAGGATTTGTTCTGTACCATGCGTCTAATCTTCTTTTGCACTCCATGGATTTTAGTTCCTACTTTTTTTTCCGTATCGTAACAGTGAAATTTCTTAGTGTTAAACTTCATATAAAAACTTCTAAACATACCACATTATTACCCCTGTTCCATTCGTCATGCATTAAAAAAGTTCTACCTGCTTTATTGGTAACCTCTGAGTAGCACACCCCCCGAATTGTTCATTTTGACAAAGATCAAACTTGTCACCCGCCTTAGACCTAGAGTTTAATGTTGAATCCGAACCATGCTCCAGCACGGGCGGCTGAAATTGCAGTGTCATCGTTTTGTACCCTTTTTTCTGTAGCTTCTTGTTATTACCACATCTTAGAAGTAGGAATTTTCTTCGTTGAACTTCATACTGTCGTCTTCTGCTCACTGGAATAATGTTTCATTGTCGTTTTGTAATTTTCTTATGTCACCTTCGTTCAATATTTCCTTACATATCTTTGTTTCATATGCGAAGCATGATACAATACTGTCCTTAATATCTGTATCAATATCAATGTTACATTTAACATTGAAAAATTTCACTTCTTAAGATATGGTGGAAATGAAGAACTTTGTCAACATCCATCATCTGAAACGTTGAAAGCGATGTTTTAATCACCGAGTATAGCAATTTAACTTCAAGTGATATGGTAATAAATAATAGTTGTTAAGATTATTTTAAGAAAATGTTGGATGATTTCATGAATGAGAGTTTGTAAATTGATTCATCAGTGCCGAATTATGTAATTCTATACCCTAAGTGTGACGTTTCTGGCGGAAATTTTTGGTCGGTTGGGAAGTTTTCATGTGGTAGATGCCACGAGTTAATAGCTGTGATAGTGCATCTGTTATTTCTTTGAGTAAATGATGTATTATAAACAGACAACTACCCATTACCTTCAACGATAGAGCAGTCATGTATATAAAGAGCTGTGTTTTGTGCAAATAGAGTTACATCATATGAAATATTTATATATAGTTTCACTGATCTAACTGCTACCAGAAGCAATGTACATAAACGCAAAGTTGAGGTGAATGAACTTATAAAATTTTTATTTACAGAAATTTATTTGACCAGATATGATAACATTAAAGGTTGAATAATTGTTCTAGAGCAAGGCAGTGTACATGATTGTAAAACTAAAAATATATATATATATATATATATATATATATATATACACAGGTGTGTAGATAGGCATAAGCAAAACAGCATCTGCTTACACATTGAATTGAAAATTAATGATATTTTATATAACGTTCTCATGAAATCAATTATCATTATAATAGTCTATTATAATTATATGATGGAAAAGATTAATATTAATTATTACAAGTTGCAAAATAAACTACTTTGTCCCAATATTATGTTTCTATCCTGTGCTTTGAATAAAAGTGGGTTTTCCATCTCAGATGATTGTGTAACTATTGACATCTACCAGAAATTCCTAATTTTTAGTGCACCAGAGAGAATTTATAGGAATTTCGTATTTAATTTTCTGCTTCAACAGTGTAGGGTTGGGGATAGGCTACTTCCACATTTTCTCACAGCTTCGTGCTTCACACCTCGGTGTTTATACATTAAAAAGCGCTAGCTACGCCCGTATATATATATATATATATATATATATATATATATTGTAACTAGCTAACTAATTTTAGGTAGTGTAGCTAGGAATGTGTGATACAAAAGGAAAAAAACCAAGCTGATAAAATTTGTATATTGTATTACATTTATATATCTGCATAATGTAGGTGTTAGAAAGCGTAAAAAAGTTTGGTGTGCCTCCTGCTTCAGAAGAAAGTTTAGGATTGCCTTGAAAGAAGTTATATAATAAATCGGTGTGGTTCACCCCGGATTATTGCGTTCAGAATTTGCAGATAATGCATCTTTCAGGTTTGATTAAATAATCGGAAGCGACCGTGTAGTGAAAGATCTTCGTTACAATTATTATTGAAGATACGTACTCAATTACTTTAGTGGCATTGCTCCATGAAAGATTGTGCGATATTCTAAGCCAACAATCTAGGATGTTCTAATTGAACAGTACAATATGTGAAGGATATAAGGTGAAAGTATATAAACAACTCGATTCATCAGAATCTGCGAATAGAGTTAGGGCCACAATGTTGGAATAACTGTTTCGATGCAAAAGTTTGATTAAATATATAGTGATACGAGGTTAAATACAAGAGTAAACCCTATAATCGTTTTCTATTAATTGAGTATATTAAGAAAGTTGTTTTTTCGGCACAAACCTACTTATATATATATGAAAATGAAAATGAATAAGTTTATTGGCAGGCCATTATCGATAAGACAAATATTAATAATACGATGACATATCACATACTAAGGATGTGATATACAATTAATGAGAAATAATACAGTAATGTCGAAGTTGAGTGAAGCTATAATCAGACGTTTTCATGCCATAAATTCCATAGATTAGAAGACGTACGGTAGGACTGTTAATAGCTTGGATAATGCGGTGATTGTTTCTTTGCAATAGACTGTAATCTTGTTACCTCAGGGATGCTCATTGTGGGTAGCAAGCATTTGCGGAACTGCGCATCTCGGAGTAATTTATGCAGGAGTCTGAAAGAGTTTCTTTAGCTTCACTTGTACAGAACCGGAGGTTCCTTGTCGTCATATTCACTTTAACATAAAGGCTTCGAGATTTTCTTATATCTGATTCTTCAGTCAAGGAGATGGTTTGACCCCACTACTTAAATTCTTGTAGTTCGTCATTGTATATTATGTTATTATAAATTTAATATGTACATGGGAACTTCCCTGCCTTCTAGTTTTGTAAATAAAATATTGTGATTCATTCTATATATGCCTTACTTATATCTAGAAAACAGCTATAAATAGTTGAATTACTGTCAGTGTATTTAAATATAATTTCCTTAAGTATATAGATGATCAGATCAGTTGAGTGGGACCTTTTAAAACCAAACTCATTAAGTTCATAGGTAATCATTTAAGCGGTGTAGTAAGAAGAGTTTCTCTAGTAGTTTCGAGAAGCAAGAAGTGTTAGCATTAGCTCTTTAATTATTGCTGGATAGAATACCCTCATACTTATTATATATATATATATATATGTTAACCCCTCCGTCTATGGCCTTGGGTGGTTCGAAGTCGACGGGAGTTCTGGTTAGGAGGCAGCAACGGATTTGTTACAATAGTGGTTCGGAGGATTCCGTGAAAACTTACTAAATTCTCTGAAGATTCCCTGATGCTTCTTATAATGTATCGGGAAATTATTTTTCTCTACTTTATTGACTGAGTTCTCGGACGAGAGCACGGCTCGAAGGAAAAGATAAGAAACTTTCTTTTACTGTCATTTACTGCTAAAATGTAGAGGTAGTGCTCTGAATTTACAGGGGTAGAGGTTCGACCTCTTTCGACCATGGCTCAGGGCGGAATCTAAAAAAAATTAAGGAGGCAAGGGGCCTCTGCCCCCTCTTCTGGGAGTGAAGTCTAAGAAGAAGAAGTAGTAGTTGTTTTACAGTTACATGCTTTATATATAATCTAAATTTTGGGGGAGTGCAGTTTGAAGGTTAGGTTTCCCCCTTTAAACACATGATCAGATTTTTGAATGATTCCAAATAAAAATTTATAAAAATAATAATAAAATAAAATAATCGTATTTTGGCCGAGTATCCATTTCTAAAGGGCGACATAATTTCGTAGTAGTACATTGAGTACAATCTAAGTACATCACTGAGTACATTGTAATTTTGGGTTACTACAACTATGATTATAATTACGGATTAATTCACATTCACTTATTATCGTTAATTACAGTTCCATTAAAGTACATTCACTACGTCATTAAGTACATTACATCATTAAGTACATGAATTACATCACTAAGTACATTAGTCACTTACAGTTTTTACAGTTTCTATATTTATATATGATTATTGGTACAACACAAAGTACATGGGCACATACGGTATGTATTTATATACAACATGACACACATGATATATAACATAGCGCAAGATAATGTTTTATAAATTTGAATCAGAGCGAGAGGAGATTTTACGTTTTCAGATGCTCAATTTATGCTGTGATCATCGAATTGCGTACACTTGCATAAGCATTTTCGAGTTTATTGCCAGAGGCGAAATAGTTAAAATAAAAAATAAAAAGAAATAATACTTGCGAACGTATTTGCACGACTTTGAACGAACAGGTACGGATGCATAAAGTTTTGTGCACATTTCAAAGACTGACACGAGTAAAATGAATATTTAATAAAATTGATATAGGATAATGGTGAAGATAAGATATGGACGTATGGATGAATATGGTCGAATAATAGTTATATTGCATCATACCAGACAGGCCATAACATAAATAACGAGATATAAAGTGTAACTTTTTCATACGTCAGTTCATAATCAATATGCCATGGCTATTCAATTCGTACATACAGTACAAGTCATTATTGGGAGGATTTAAAAGAAACGAATTAGAAACAAAGAGTGGGTATTAAGGATTAAGAAGTACAACTGCGGGTTCCAATCCTGTTATATGCAATGTGCATGCATAATCTAATAAAATTTAGGGACGAGGGTTAGATGAAAGACAACCATAATAGAATAGCACAATAGAAAGCACAAATCGAAATTCTATCAGATCGGTTGAAAATAAGTCGGTTTCCCTTAAAAAAGAGAGAAATTAATTTATTTAAATTAAAATAATAAACATTCATTTTATTTTTCATAACACAGATATTAAACAAAGAATTTGTTTTCGATTTAAAATATGTTCAATCTGATTTTGATTTTTGTGATGTTCGCAATTTGTTAGCATATGAAAGTGGAATAACATTCGATGGGGTAATGTGATATTAGAATATAATAATAATATGCTTTGCGAATGCAATACAAGTCATTGAATGCGTTGATGTCGATGTATCCTCTCGTTAGGTCTATTAAGCCTTTTTCAGATATTTATTTTAAGTTTTCATTTCTACTGTCTGGCGGAACTTGCCGGAACAGAAAGTACTCGAATGTTTGTGTGTTTGTTTCGAAAGACCGTGAAAGTTGATTGATGAGGATTTTTTTTTTAAAGGCGATGTTGAATCTATTTCAAATTTTTTTAATTTTAAATTTTTTTTCAATTTTTTTTCCCCCAAGCCAAGGAGGAGGGGGCCCCTAATGGGGCAAATACCCTTCATTAAGGACGATGAAACCCCATAAATTGGGTGAGGAACTTAAGTAACGGGGTCCCCTCATAACGAAGGCGAGGTCTTCAAGGAGCCCCTCCAGGGACAAGATTTCAGAGCACCCTAACTTCCTCTGGCCAAACGCGGCTATACTACTAACCTCTAAATGACTATGAATTGTATTGATTTTTTAATAGTCATTACATGCATCAATACACAACTTTTGTACACATGTACAAATTGATACGTAAATATTTTTATTTTCGTTCCACCCTACTGCATATATTAGGGATGTACCTAATATTCGATATTTGGTATTCGGCCGAATAGTTTTTGATAATTAGGTTAAATTATTCAAAGAATAATTACAAACAAATCCAATTTGGGATAGTGATATTAATTGGTGATACCCTTACAAAAAAAAGAATAAGCAGTAAAAATAATTATCGCAAAACTAAATCTAGTAATTGAAATTTAAGGCAAGTAGATTATCGTGTAGAAAAATTAGTCGTTCAGCAGCATCAAGATCTAAAAGATTACGTGCATCGGTAAATACATTTTTCGCAAAACTGAACAGCCTTCACTTCGTTCGCTTGTGGATGGCGTGGTGAGATATTTGCAAGCAAGTACTAATAATTTCGAAAATCTTTCTCTTGATTAGTGTTCCCAGAACTTTCATTGTTTCTATGGAAAGTGAAGCTTCAGTGTGTTCTATAATTTTCTTTGTTTTAGACTAATATTCAGGGTTTTCTTTTAGGAAAATCGGCAGTTAACCCAACTTCATCTCACCCGTGCGGAAGAAGATGGGATTTATAAAATTTCAACTCCTCTTTTTTTTTTGTATTTGGTCTTCTCGGGCTTTGACAATAATTCTCTTAAATATTTTACATTGACGCCGAATAACCCAAATAAAAATAATATTCGGTATTCGGTGAATTTTAGTATTCGGTATATCCCTAATATATATATATATATATATATATATATATATATATATATATATATATATATATATATATATATATATACACCGGGTGATTACAAATGATCTTCCCGAATTTAAACATTTATTATGAAAAAACTAACAAAGCTACAACGAAAAGCAAGATATGCAAATAAAGAAGAACTAAAAATGTTTTATTTACAAGCTATTGAAGTTCAATATGAACTCTTTTTGTGGTTCCTTTTGAGGTTACAACATTCCTAAATGAGCAATTGCCTGATCGTTGGATCGGGCGTGGAAGGCCCATTCCTTGGTCGGCTCGTTCGCTCAATGTAACCCCCTTGACTTCTTCCTCTGGGACTATGAACTTTTTGTTCCACCAATGGCAACAACTTTGGAACATGTGAAGGAAAGGATACGTAAGTAAGGCTGTTAGAAAAGTTCAGTATGATATGCTATAAAATGTATGGAGGTAAACAGAATACCGCTTTGATGTCTGCAGAGCCACAAAAGGAGCGCATATTGAATTTCAATAACTTGTAAATAAAACTTTTTGAGTTCTTTATTTGCGTATCCTGTTTTTCGCTGTAGCTTTGTTAGTTTTTTCATAATAAATGTTTAAAATCTGGAAGATTATTTGTAATCACGCGGTATATATGTGTATATATATATATATAATGTATATATGTATACTGGTCAGTGTAATAATGATGTAACACTTAATATGACAACTGATTACATACACTCATAGATAACAAGCTTACCTTATCATCATATGCAAATGACATCACTCTAACATCCACCCACAACAACATCGAAACCGCTACAAATAACCTACAAACATATATAAACAGTATACAAGACTGGTTCACACACACTAGACTCAAAGTAGCGCCCACAAAGTCAATCATCACCTTGCTAACAAGCAACACAAAAGAACACCAGATGACTCCACAGCTTACGCTAAAAACACCAACATTCCACACACTCACAGGACCAAAATACTTGGGGTCACATACAACACATCATTATCTTTTGCAAACCACATTCAGGACATTAAAAACAATTGTACGTCAAGACTTAACACGCGTAGGGTAATAACAGGCACAAACTTTGAACACCAGCAGGAAACAACATCACTCATATACAAACAATATATTTGCTCAGTTATGGACTATGCTAGCCCATGCTGGGAACCCATTATCTCAAACACACACATAAACACCTTACAGACAATACAAAACAACGCACTTCATATCATTACAGGATGTACTCAAACAACACCAATAGAACACCTGCACACAGAAACAAAAATACTGAAAGTTAGGGAACATTTAGACATGAGGGGAACACAATTCATGGCAGCAGCGACAACTAACCCACAACACCCTTGTCACTACATGTACAATCATGCACCAACACCTCGCACCATTAAGGTAACACCAGAGAGACATTATAACCAAATACTCCATTCAATACCACGCCCCACAGACATCATACAGTACAGAAAACACATACAAATACACATACACCTAACCCACAAAGCACTGACACAACTCGGTCCGAATGTGGTCCTAGGTGCGAAGTCACCACCCATTGACAGGTCAGAGACCAGCCTCAGCAGATCGGAGCGAGTTAACTTAGCACGATTCCGATGTGGACATCACCCCAACTTACAGACATATAAACACAGACTAGACAACTCCACAGACGACACCTGCCACCTGTGCCAGGATACACCACAAACAATTGAACACATTATGACAGACCTTACCGTTCTAGCACAACATAGAACACAACACAACATCACTAGTGCGCTGAACCTCTGGCCCACTCCGGAGAGGGCGATCGGCTACCTGCGTGCCGCCGGCTTGCTCGATCAGGGTGGGCAGATCGGCTAACCAACAACAACAACTGATTACATAAAAGGTCTAAGTTTTAACACAAGAAAATCAGTTGAATTAGATAGTAGAAATTCTAATACTAAGTCATTATTCCTCAGAGGGATAGGAACTAATTAATTAATTATCTTATGCTCAGTTATCACAATCTGAAAATATTGCAGTTAAAAAAGATTATGTCATCTGGAAATTGCAGAATACCTTGTCGTTAACCATTGGCTGCAGAACAGACATTCAAATAACTCCTCTTCAAGCTTATGCTAATAACTTCATTGACAGCTTTCCCCCAAAAAAATTGATGCCAAATTTTAGAAATAAAGTTTCAGGAAAATGCCCAAAATAAAAAAATTACAGTACTTAACTAAAGAATGAGTAAGTGAAGATGATAAAAAGATGAATTGTGAAATATAACACTAAATATCTAAGAATTATGTTGGAAAGTAATTGAAATAATGAGCTTCATATTAAGAAGGGCCATGAATTTTTTTTAAAGAAGTTAACGTGTCATAGTAAGTTTAGTAAAGCAAATCAGTGACGTTAATGAAGACACATAGTATACATTTGTATGGTAGTGAGTTAAGATAAAATAATGATAATGTTCATGGAAGATTCTTAAATAGATCAAGAGTTGTTTACTAGATGCATAAAGAAATAGAAAAAAATGTTTTTACTTTTTATTTTAAATCAATCTTCAAGGTGTGTACAGTAATACATAATATATGTGACAACGCCAGACATAGATGGTGGTCCAAAAGGTACCTACCAAGTTTTAGCCTATATTTCACCAAAACTATTGAGCGTACAAAGACAGTTCAAACGCCATTCAACTCAGCATCTCAAGCCATTTATATGACAATGTGTTCGATGTGCTGTCCCTCCACTTCGACGATTTTTCGCAACCTCATCCCAAAATTCGATACCACGCTATGGAGAACCTCTGTCGGAATGTCGACGATTGACGTTCACTCGATGATTTCAGCTCCTCCAAAGTCTTTGTGTCCTTCCAATAGTACAAACCAATGACATTCTCTCCAAACTGATGTTAAACAAATGGCGTGAGTAGTATAATGTGTCAGCAAATTTCCATCGCATTCTATTCATTCGTTTCGGAGAAAATGTAAGTTAATGTTGGTAGGTACCTTTTGGGCCACCCTGTACCATTATATTAACTTCTTGAAATTCGTATATATATTTAGCTAAATTGGATAAAAAATTTACTAAATAATCGGAAAAATCGCCCTATTTTTTTTCCTATTAATATGTAAATGTAAATATAATTAGTTTTATACAACATATAATAAACAATTTGGCGCCGTGAGAGACAGCTCAAAGCTCGACTTTACTTCCAGAATCTTTTGCCTTCTCTAACTCCCCCAAAGGAAAAAAATCCTGCGAACGTCCATGGCTGTTCTTCATGGTCCTGCCTCAGGAATTGGCCTTAGGCTTTCCTTCTCACATAACAGCATAGCCTGATATACTGTAGAATGTTTGTGCCAGCCTTATCTCTTCTCGACCGGTTAAACCTCGTCACTTAACCAGCTAGTACTCACTTTTTTGGTCAAGGGCCGCGCAGTGTGTCTTACTAACTTTAGAGTGACACGTGTAATGAAATAAAACTACTAGGTGACGAAAATTAGTAATTATTATATTTGAGAATAGCAGAGCCGCAAGAAAGAAGGCTTGGGGCTGCATTCTGAGTAACGTTGATTTAAACTGTTTCATTTTGGATTGAAAAGATCCTAACCAAAATAAGCTAAAACCTCGCCTTCTGTAGGGTAAGTCTCATTTCATATGTTCACTCCTTTAGTTCTGATTACGAAATCTGCTGATTAACTTCTTAAACTTTGTTGAAGCAATCGTGCAACAAATTTTGAATTATTTTCCTTGATTTGAGTTACGCAATTTTGCGCATTTTAATTTCATTAATTTTAAACTCCATGGAGCGTCTCGTTGCTCCATCGGTTAAGGCGCTCGCCAGGCAGCGCTGAGACTCCGCTGAGTCTTGGGTTCACACCTCAGTGCTGTCTAGAGCTGGGTGGTTGTCTTTTCTCTGTATCTTCCATCACGACGAAGCGGTGGGCCGGCTACTCCCTTTTAACTGACTCGAGCTCAGGTAACCCAGGTTCGGGCCCCTACCCCTCACTTCCTTGGCGGATATAGGACACGGATGTTACCTTATCTTTTAACTTGATGTAACCACATTTGCAGTTTTAAGTTTCGCAGCTTTAAGTCGGAGTTTAAAAACAACATAACGAAATGTTAAAATTATTAAAGTCTCAGTTTATTCTCGCTTCACGAGTGTTTGAAATTAATACGACAAAATATTCAAATTTTAATTAAAGCAATTAAAATATCATTGAAATTTCTTGGATAGAAAATCAACTCTGTCATCCATGAAGAGATCAAAGTCAGACGCAAACAAGATCATCATCTTTAACGTCTTTAAGCTTACTTCTCTAAGTGGTATAAGAGTTACAAGACTGGGTCATCTCTCATCACAGGGAATAGGTGACTTATTGGCGAATATACTGTATATAGTATATGTGTCAATTTTGGAAGCAAATGCACGTGTTTTTACCTTTTCTCTACACGAAGGTTCTAAATTTCATCTAAATCAGAGAGGGGTGATAATTAATTGGTGAAATATAAAGTAATTGTGGTTATTGGTTATTAAAAAGTAAAACTATTGTTCGATTGACGTTGCAATTAAGAGGGGAGGATCAAAGAAAATCGCAAAAAGCTCCAGTCGAGGTAAGAACTTTACCTTTCTTGTAAATTCCAATTCCCGATTGTTTCGTTCAGTCAGAGCTAAGAGGAAATTGAGAAAGGTAAAAGAGAAGAGAAAAATGCCTTCAAATTCGAAGCCAAATAAATGTGTAAACTGTTTAAAAGTTGGGAAGTTAAATATTCGAAATCTTTTTCAGAGAGAGAGAGAGAGAGAGAGAGAGAGAGAGAGAGAGAGAGAGAGAGAGAGAGAGAGAGAATAGCTGTAACTGTGAAAATGAAAAAAAATTATCTTCCAGCACTAAATGTAAATTATATACTGTACGTCTGTTAAACGTTACGAGGGCATTAATTTATATGAAAATTTAAAAAATCAATGAGCAGAGACAGCAACAAATAGTTGGATTCTGCGCTTATATGTATGCGTCAGTTGTATGAAAAAAATAAACATACAGGTCAAACCAGTTTGGACGAAGATGAAACGCAACCAGGGATCGAAAGATATTTGGAGTGAGAAGCCAGTGACGCGACAAGGAGTCCTAATGATGAGATTGGTAATGCAGAAGGTGAAGTAATTACACACACTGACACAAGCGTCACTCCTTACAACGAAGCTGACTCAAATGAAGTAGTAACAAAGGATGAACAACTTGTCTCATTAAAAGAGAGTAAAATTGACGAATAAAATAAAATACCTCCAAAAAAGAAGAGGACTAACGGGTCATTTAAAAGAAATAAATGCATTTAGAAAACAAATGAGAGCAAAAGAAAGGAGACAATAATAAATTGGTGATATGCGAACATTACAAAAAAACTGATGCAAATATGGTAATATATATATATATATGTATCACCATCCAAAGGATTGTTTCAAAAGGATGAACAAATGAACCTGTCAATATGGTAAAATATGTAGATATTTTCATTCAGATACGCGTAAGTTCTCGATAGAGAAACTTATAAACTTGGTATTTTCCTACTCTCACGTCATAGGTTGAAAAGGAAAGATTATCAAGAATCAGAGGGCGCATATTTTGATTATTGCCGAATATTGGAACAAATCAATAAAGATAACACTTTCGTTTAAGGACGTTAAACAAGTAAAGAATTTTTTAAGAATTAAATCTTAAAACTATGGATAACTATCTAATCAGAACAATTAAAGAACTCTAATGCAAACATAGAATTTGGTTCCTCCTTTGCCGTACCATACAAAACAACAAAATGTAAAACCGCCAACAGTGGTACCCAGCAATAAAATCCACAACACTTTCAATACGAGAGAAAACATTCATTTCACAAACGCAAAAAACAAAAATTAAATAAACAATCCAATCTTGCCAGATTAAAATACAATGACAGATCAACACAGAAGAGAAGGAAAAATTAATCTGAAACCACGGAAGGAGGGAAAAATGTTTTTTATTTATGATAATTTAAAATAAATACCACTCCAGACCAAATACGTCATCAGTCTTCAGTTGCGAGCCAACAAAACAGATGGACAAAATAGTGAATTTTGTGCATTTTTAAAGACTGATTTTTAGTTCCGTAATTAACGAGTGACTTTGGTTTTCAGATATATCTTAGTTAAAAGTCTCGTCTTATGTTTCGGAATATATATCACTTTAACCCTTTCATGCCGTATGGGCGCAAATGAGACCATCAAATTTTATGAGATTTTAGTCATTCTGGATATATAACACAAGTGTTTTTTTGTGGCATGAAAAATAAACGAAAATCAGGTATGAAAGGGTTAATTACGTTTAAATGTACCAAAGGGACTCGATCTGTACACTGAAGCTAGAAATTTCATCGATATTATGACCGGTCAATGATCGAGCATTCCTGATGATTAATTTGTCTTTAAAGTCATGAACAGTGACTCTTGGGACTCAGGGACTCTTGATGATTCGTCTTTCATTTTGTATACTAGGGGCACTCAATATATTTTGCTCCACCCTTTTTTCTTAGCGAAATAATAGGCCGTGGGGCTGAAATGACTTTTGGGCCATAAGTTTGAACTTTCTGCGCTTCACATAACCGGATTTTTCCAGTTTGAACCTCCCTCCCTTGTATAAAACCGCTTTTAAACGCCCTTGTATAAAACCGATGGTTAACGCAGTTTCGAAAATGGCGTCTGAGTGATGTTCGTCGTAAACAGAGAGCTGTTATCGAGTTCTTAACCGCAGAGAAGGAAACAGTTGGAAATATTCACAAACGTCTACAAAACGTTTACGGAGATGATGTTGATGATCGAAGCACAGTTGAACGCTGGTCTAAACGTGTGAGATCATCGGAGAGAGGGAGAGCCAGCCTCGATGATGAGCCACGCAACGGTCGTCCGGCATCGGTTGTTACATCTCACGCTGTGCAACGTGCTAAGAGCATCATTCGATCAAATCGGTGCGTCACATACAAGGAGCTATCACTGGAGTTAGGAATTAGTAAAGTTAGTGTGAATACGATAATTCAGCAACTGCGATAGTCAAAAGTGTGTTCACTGTTTGTTCCTCGCGAACTGACTGAAGATCACAAAGCCCAAAGAAAAGAAATTGCTTCTGAGTCGTTGGTTCGATACGAGACAGAAGGGGATGACTTCCTTTCACGAACTATGACTGGGGATGAGACTTGGGCACACCACTTTGAACCTGAAACAAAACGCCAATCCATGGAGTGGCATCACGCAGACTCCCCAGGCAAGAAAAAGTTCAAAATGGCTCCCTCTGCAGGAAAAGTTATGGCCAACATCTTCTGGGACATGAAAGGGGTGATTCTGGTGGACATTATGAAGAAAGGACAAGCAATCAACTCAGAGGCATATATTGCTACCCTACAGAGATTCCAGAGACGTATAAAGCGAGTTCGACCGAAGAGAAAACTGGAAGACGTTCTTCTTTTGCACGATAACGCAAGACCACACAACAGTTTGCAAAGAAGAGAGGCCATCAGAAAAATGTGCTTGACTGTGTTATCCCACCCTCCATACAGCCCGCATCTGGCACCTTCAGACTTCCATTTGTTTGGGCCAATGAAGGATGCTATTCGTGGAAAAAAGTCTCAGAGTGACGATGAAGTTGTTGAGGAGGTTAAGAGGTGGCTCCAGCGGAACTCAGAGGACTTTTACCAGCAAGGAATAAAGGCCCTTGTTTTGAGGTGGAGGAAAGCCGTAGAAAAGGATAGAGACTATGTGGAAAAGTAAAAACTTGTAAAAGAGGTATGTAACTACTTGTGTACAAAATTTCTGGAACTTACAAAGAATCTTAGAAAGAAAAAAAAAAGGTGGGGCAAAATATATTGCGTGGCCCTCATATATATATATATATATATATATATATATATATATATATATATATATATATATATATACAGTGTCGTGCAAAAGTATGAGTCCACTGTCAATCTGATAATTATTAGATAATCTGTCGTATGAAAATTGGTTTTCATACTAAAATACACATTAACTAGAAACTCTGGCTCATATTAACGTATAACTAAGTTATTACTTAAGTTTATAAAGTTGTTTTAGCTGGATGACCCTCTAGTCTGCATAAATTGGACTTGAGGGTTGATTTATTATATTATTTACAACGCATGTGTTTAAAGATCTAGCAAACTATTGATGATGGATCTGCAGTAAATGCTCCTAACCTATTGTTATATCAGTATTTACAATTAAAAGTACGTATTGACATATTCACGTAAATTCTGAAAAAAAAATTTATCCAAAACATTTCTCATTATAATCCTAATTCATGCTGTTTTTTTTCTTTCACAGGTTTAAGAAATGACGAAAAGTACAATTTCTGATGAGATTAGATATAAAATAATACATTTGCATGGTGAGGGATTGAGTCAAAGAAAAATAAATGAATCTACAGGTGTTTCCAAAACTGGTGTAAAAACAATCTTGGCTCGTCAGAGATCAAATGGGATCCCCAGTTGGTCATCCTAGATTAGAGAGGCTTTCTAAACGTTCTCTATCTAATCTACAATATCTAAAGATTACTTCCCTTCGAGACAGACGTAAATCCAGCACTTCGCTTGCAGCACATCTCGAAAAAACAACAGGTGTCTCAGTTGATCCCTCTACTGTACGAAGGAAGCGTAACTCAGTAGGTCTTAAAGGATGTGTTGCGGCACAAAAGCCACTTTTAAGGAATGGAAATAAAGAGAAGAAAATATGCTTTGGAACACAAGTATTGGACATCTGAGACCTACTGAGTTAAGCTTCCTTCGTACAGTAGAGGCATCAACTGAGACATCTGTTGTTTTTTCGAGATCTGCTGCAAGTAAAGTGCTGGATTTGTGTCTGTCTCGAAGGGAGGTAATCTTTAGATATTGTTGATCAGATGGAGAAAGCTTCGAAGGCCTCTCTAATCTAGGACGACCAACTGGGGGTCCCATTTGATCTCTGACGAGCCAAGATTGTTTTTACACCAGTTTTGGAAACACCTGTAGATTCACTTATTTTTCTTTGACTCAGTCTCTCACCACGCAAATGTATTATTTTATATCTAATTTCATCAGAAATTGTACTTTTCGTCATTTCTTAAGCTGTGAAAGAAAAAAACCCAGCATGAATAAGGATTACAATGAGAAACGCTTTGGATAAATTTGTTTTTCAGAGTTTAGGTGAATATGTCAATACTTTTAATTGTAAATACTGATATAACAATAGCTTAGGATCATTTATTGCAGATCCATCATCAATAGTTCGCTAGATTTTTAAACACATGCGTTATAAGTAATATAATAAATCAACCCTCAAGTCCAATTTATGCATACTAGAGGGTCATCCAGCTAATACAACTTTATGCACTTAAGTAATAACTTAGTTATGCGTTAATATGAACCAGAGGTTCTAGTTAATGTTTATTTTAGTATCAAAACCAATTTTCATACGACAGATTATCTAATAGTTATCAGATTGACAGTGGACTCATACTTTTGCACGGTACTGTATAATTTATATATATATATATATATATATATTATATATATATATATATATATATAGTGTATATAGAGTGTATATATATATATATATATATATATTAGGGTGTGGTGAAAATTTTTTCAACTATTGCTTTACTGGTAATAACATGGATTGAAGGGTGATAAAAAAGAATATGAGAATTACAAAATTTTCAATTCATCCTAAGTACCCCATTTCCCCCCCCCCAAAAAAAAATGGCCACCAGCCAGTCATTATACGCTTAATAACTCGAAAAGCAAAAATTGTTTGTTTCACATTTTCTACCTCATATAAATGTTTCAGATGTTTAATGAATTTTTTTTTATTTTTCAGGTTTTTGTTGGATTTGGAACAAATATGGCTTCTGCTTCAAACATTAGAGCTACAAGGAGTCAATCAAAACCACATTTTGTATTTGGAACCGCACAAGAGCTTCCTCTTACAACATTGCCAACAAATAAACAGGTGGGCCAATACCATGTTCTTTTAAAAGAAGCCACTTCAGTGACTTCACATAACTCTGATATTTTCAACAAAATTACTGTAGATATACGCTGTATTTGGAGAAAAGCATCAATTCCTGCAATAGCTGACAAATCAATTTATATCAAATTAAAGCGGTTCATCGGCAAAGCAAACGATCTTCATAGATCAAAAAGTAGTGTCAAAATGAGAGAAAATTTTAATGACACCTTGGAAGAATTATTCAATATCAGTGCCTGTAAATGCCCTTTTATCTCCCATCAAAACTTTGGCTGGCCTGAGAGCCGCGAAGATGTTCACATAAGATGCACCTGTCGAAGAGAACTGAAGATACCAAAAAAAGAGCTCCTGTTTTTACAGGATCAGCGATCGACGCGTACAAAAAGAATTCAAAAAATGTAGTCTAGGAAATTAAGGACAGAAGAAGGAATGGTTAAAAGAAGAACAGAAATGAAGGACTCTCATATTTTAACCGAAATTGAGTGTTTTTCAGATGTAGATAGTACTTCCACACAATATGAATTAGACCCACATCAGAGTGAATCAGACTATGAGTCAGTTGCCATACAAGGTCAAATGAGACTTCCATTGCCTACTGTAGCGATGGAAGACGATAGATTTGTTATTTCAGATCGAGCAGCAGTTGTTTTTGCTTCAGCTGCTTTAGTTGATTATGGAGCAATCACTAAAGAAGATAGTACGCTTTTGATCGACAAGAACAAAATCCGACGGGAAAGAGAGAAAATGAGAAAAAGTTTTGTGATGGAGAGTAAAGCTAATCCTGCTGTCATATCTGCTATATTTTTTAACGGAAGAAAGGACAAGACTTTGGTGAAGGTGAAGAAAGGACACGACTTTGGTGAAGGTGAAGAAAGGAAACAAATGGTACGGAGACTCTATTAGAGAGGAACACTATGTTTTGGTGTCTGAGCCAGGAAATGAATATTCAGCCCATGTAGTTCCTTCTTCTGGTAAAGCTCAAGATATAGCCGATAGTTTGTTCTCCTTTCAAGAGTCAGCTATTAATGAGAGCATTCGTCTCATAGGATGTGACAGTACAAATACCAACACAGGTGCCAAGGGTGGGATCATCCACCTCATAGAAGAAAAACTAAAGAAATCGTTACAATGGAGCATTTGTATGCTGCATACAAATGAATTTCCCCTTCGACACTTATTTGAACATTTTGATGGTAAAACAAAAGATCCAACATGTTTCACTGGAAAAATCGGAGTAGCACTGAAAGAATGTGAAAAAATGCCTGCAGTCAATTTCAAACCAGTTAGAGAAGGCATTGATTTAACACACATAGAAAAAGTTATCGATGACCTTAGCCAAGATCAACAGTATTTGTACAAAATTATTGTGACTATAAGAAGTGGGAATGTCGCAAAAGATTTGGAAAATACAAAACCCGGACCACTGAACCATTCTCGATGGCTGACATTAGCAATTCGTGTGTGCCGCCTATACATTACAGAGAAAACTCCTTCATTGACTCTTTATTCAATAATTTTCTTCATTGCTACAAATTATGGACCAAACTGGTTCGATATCAAGAGTAGACCATATATATGGAATGGACCACATCACATATTTGGAGCAATTAAAAGATTTCAGCTTCTTCCAAAGGATGTTCAGAATGTAGTGAAGCCTTACATTGCTAGAAACGCATATGTTGCTCATTGCGAAAATGTTCTGATAGCAATATCATCAGATACATCAGAACAAAAACGAAAGAGAGCAGTTGATTTCACCATGAACATTAGAACAAAGACGGAAAATGTGTCCAAAATCAGAGAATTTAAGGTTCCTGAGATAAATTTCAACGCAAACGCATGGGATGATATTATTTACTGGTCAAAAGAAATGCTGACTGAACCTCCCCTCACTATGGCGCTCATAAATATTGAACCCAATGCACTTAGGGTTAAAAAACTGTGCCTATCCAATTATCCACTTCATTCACAAAGTGTCGAGAGGGCAATAAAACTTGTCACCGATGCGGCCTCTTCTGTATATTCCCAAGAATCCCGTCATGGATTTATATGATAAAAGCAATAATTAGGTCTCGTTCATTGCTGCCATGTATGGAAACCAAGAAAGAAATGACCACTTTTTGACAATTAGCTTTTAATTAGAGACTGAAATAATTCACCAAAATTTCATAAAAGCAAACACTTCACGATTTTTGAAAAGGGATCGTTTTGGAAGTGTATTGATTATATGTTTCTGCAATTGTGGTAATAAAATGTCAATAATTTCTCTCGTTGATTAGTGTTGTTGTAGATTATAGTTTGAATATTCCAAATTATATAATGTTATTAACTGTTATCAAAGTAATATACTTCGGTCATCAAAGAAATTTTCATTTACTGTATTTAGAAAAAGTGATTTATTTGTGATATTTACGGAGGTAAATTTTGATAAAATTTAAAATTGAGAAAATAATTTATAAAAGGGCAATCTCTAATGTATTTTTTTATTTTGAATCATTTTTTATCTATAGTGTCTTTTAATTGGATGCATATTTTTCAAGTTATAAGCATTTATATGTTTGACTAGCGGCCATTTTGTTTTTCTCAAAAATGTGCTAGTAGGGCAAAATTGATTTTTCTTTTATATTACTTTATGTCATCTATAGAACCCAATACAGCAAATTATAAGTGAAGCAAATAAATATTCCACAAAGAATTGCGTTTCACCCCACCCTAATATATATATGATACACACAGACCGTGCGTGGAAGAAGGAACTCTTCTGGGATAATTAAATCCACTATAGTCCGAATAAGTAATGGTAAATAACAAATACCATAGTTCCATATATATATATATATAGCGGCTACTGATTGATGGCGTTGAAAAAGCAGTTTAATAATAAACAGGAACACCAGAGAAAAAATAAACATCCTTCAAGGTTTAATAGTACCAACGTTTCGGAATGCACCAATTCCATCTTCGGGGCTAAAACAATAAAATGCCAAATCACATACAAAATAAAAAACAATTTAAAATAAAGTTAAAAATTATAAAACGTAGCTAAGAAAATGTAAAACATTAACACTAAAAGGTAAATAAATGTGAAGTTAAAAAGTTACAATTCTAAAAAGTAGCTAGGAAAAATATAAAAGCATTAAAACTGAAAGGTAAATAAATAAAATAAACTAGTACCTTAACCAAAACATAGCAGATCTACTGATGATTCATCAGAATTTAAGTCTGTTTTAATTTATAAATAAACAAGGATTCCATAATTTTGAGCTTAAGGTCAGAACTTCCAGCAGCAAGTACGGCGAAATTAGGCTGTGAAATTGGGTGGTTATTGTTGTGCGAGTGGTTACGTATGAGAGAATTAGGTGGTTTGCCAAGAGGTAAATTTGTACGGACCGATTTACCGAGATGTTCGTAAATACTGGATTTTAAATGTCTTTTAGTTTTACCTATATATGACCCCATACAGTGGTCACACTTGTATTGGTAAACTATGGATGACTTAAGAAGTGTAGGAATAACATCCTTGTATTTAAATAAATGATAAATCGATTTAGACGGGGTGAATATAATTTTTATACATAGTTGTGGGTAGAATTCCTTGAACAATTTTAAAAGTTTGTTTCTAATGTTAAAACTTGAGGTTCCCATATAAGGCAAAGTGAAATACAGGATATCTTTGGGGACTGTAATTAAGTCTCTAGTTGTGGGGTTTATTAGTCTATTTAAGGTTCTGCCTATTGTAGTCTCCACCAGTCTAGAAGGGAAATTATTCTTGGTAAGGAGTTTTCGGATGAAATCTAGTTCATCGTGTAGTTTAAAGTAATCTGAACAGATTTGAAAGCTCTGCTAGTCAGAGTCAAAATTAAATTTCGTTTGAAACCTAAAGGGATAAAGGAAGAAAAGTTCGTAGTAAGATTGGTGAATGTCGGCTTTCGGTAAACGGAAGTTTCAAAAGAGGAATTAGTTTGTATTATCTTAATGTCCAAAAAGGACAGAGAGCTATTAGATTCAGCTTCTGAAGTAAATTCAATATTAGGGTGCTTAGAATTAAGGTAATTACGAAACAAAGGGATATGGTCTGGTGATTTGAACAGGAGAAAAGTGTCATCAATATTATCTTCTATAAAAAACCGGTTTGAAGTTGGAAGGACACTCATTCAGCCATTTGACTTCATGATGACAAAGAAACACGTTAGCTAAGGTGGAACCAAGAGGCAGACCCATTTGAACACCTTCAGTCTGTTTAAAATATTCACCGTTGAATATAAATATGAGGTCTTCCACGGAAAATTTTAGTAGTTTCGTAATTACCTTAATTCTAAGCACCCTAATATTGAATTTACTTCAGAAGCTGAATCTAATAGCTCTCTGTCCTTTCTGGACATTAAGATAAAAAAAACTAATTCCTCTTTTGAAACTTCCGTTTACCGAAAGCCGACATTCACCAATCTTACCACCAATCTTACCCCCAGGATTCTCGGAATATAAGTAATTTCGAAAAACACCATATTTCTTCACTGTTTCTCCGCGCTCTTAGGATCGCCAGTCCGGAATACATCGATGCCGAATTGAAAAAAATCAACGGTATTGGAAGTGATCTGTGCTACCCACCTGCATTTATGGAATCTTGTCTTAACAAGGCAAAACGAACCTTCGCTCGTGTGAATAATAACACTCGCACTTTGTCAAAGGATATTTTAGTACTTCCATTTTTCCCGGGCTTTTTAGGCATTCCTAATGTACTTAAATTTTTGGATATTAATGTAATATTTTCATATAACAATATTGTGAAAAATATCATTGTAAAAAATAACCCTACCAATAATTCAGGCATTATCTATAAAATTGGTTGTAAACAATGTGATTCCTTTTACATTGGTCAGACGGGAAAGGATTTGCACACGCGTGTAAAACAACATCAATATTCCGTTAGAACGGGAAAGTCGTCCAGTTCCCTTTTTGTCCATTTGTCAGAGTTATCCCACTGTATTGATTGGAATAATGCTTCAGTTTTGTTTCACTCTAGCAACATTGTTAATAGAGATATTCTTGAGTCTGCAATTATCCAACTTACAAATAACTTTAACATGAGCAAAGGTCTTTTTCAACTCGATCCCGTTGTTTTGAATTCGTTCAGAACGGATTTAGACAAGAAGGGCAGAGTGCTAAAACTTTGGTAATTTTCCCTTATAAATTTGTATGCTTCTCTCACAATTTTTATTTTTCAATTTAGTTTTATATTTTTTTTTGTGACCTATATATCATTCAGGCCTTATCTATAAAATTGGTTGTAAACAATCCATTTGATCTTGTGTTGAATTCGTTCAGAACGGATTTAGACAAGAAGGGCAGAGTGCTAAAACTTGGGTAGTTTTCCATTATAAATTTGTATGCTCCTTTTGCAATTTTTATTTTTCAATTTATTTTTATATATTTTTTTTATATATTTTTTGTGACCTATATATCATTGAGGCATTAACTATAAAATTGGTTGTAAACAATCCATTTGATCTTGTGTTCAATTCGGGCAAAGTGCTAAAATTGGTAGTTTTCCTTACAAATTTGTGTGCTCCTCCCACAATTTTTATTTCTATATTTATTATATATATATATACTTATTATATATATATATATATATTTTTTTTTTTTGTAACCTGTATATAGTCTTGAACTCTTTATTTACTTCAGTGTTCCTGAAAATGTCATTAGACGAAAGCGCTTGAGCACCATTCTGTGTTTCCTTTCCTTCGTGGTTTTATTCATGATAAATATTTTTCACGTGTTACTTTCCTGAAATAATTTTCATATATATATATATTGGAGGATGTTAATAAAATGTTTAACAGAAAATTAAGAGAAATATTAAAAAATAACTATAATGGACTTTCACAGCAGTTTCTTAGTATCAATCCGTCACTACCATATCTGTACGGCTTAGTAAAAACACACAAAGTTAATAATCCCATGAGGCCTATTGTTAGCTCAGTGGGCTCCGTAACCTATAAGCTATCAAAATGGTTAGTTAGTTTATTAACGCCGTTAGTTGGCTCTATTTCTGAGTCACATATTGTAAATAGCATGGATCTTATTGACAAACTGAAATTCCCTAATGACCCTAATTTCAAATTGGTAAGCTTCGATGTATGCTCGCTATTCACAAAAGTCCCTGTTGATGACCTACTTGATTTTTTAAAAGATAAGATCTCTGAATATTCTTTCCCTGTTCAACACAACACTCTTATTGAGTTAAGCTTTGTGTCAAAGATTGTAAATTTCAGTTTGAAAATAAGTTTTATGCTATGTCGTTTGGATTGGCTATGGGAAATCCCCTTTCACCTGTACTAGCTAATTTATATATGGAATTTTTTGAAAGTAGAATTTTGCCTACGATTGTTAATTTTAACCTGGTTTGGTACAGGTATATAGATGATATTTTATGCCTTTGGCCTAATAATTTGGATGTGGAATTATTTCATGGTAGGCTCAACAATTTAGTCCCATCTATTAAGTTTACAGTTGAAAAAGAAAATGATGGAAGCCTATCTTTTCTTGATCTAAAAATTTGGAGATGCTCTAATCAGTTCAAATATGAAGTCTACCGTAAGCCTACTAATAATAACTCTTATGTGCATTTTTATTCTGACCATCATCCTTCGATTAAATCCTCTATTTTCTCTGCTATGTTTCTTCGAGCATTGAGAGTTGTCAGTCCTGAATTTTTAGATTCCGAGTTATGCAATATCATGAATATTGGTACTAAATTATGTTATCCTACTTCATTTTTAGATAACTGTCTTAAGAAATCCAAGAATAGGTATTATAATAATGTAATTGTAAAGGAATTTCAGCGTAAAAATATCCTTAGCCTACCTTACCATGTTAATTTTCAATATCTTCCAACTGTACTTAAAACAATTGGCATTAATGTAATCTTTAAGTATAATAATACTGTTAAATCACGCCTAATAAAGAAAAGCCCTGATAATGTTGTTGGCTGTGTGTATTCGATTGGATGTACACAATGTAACTCAGTATATATATAGGCCAAACCGGTAAAACGTTAGATATTAGGGTAAAACAGCATAAATATGCGTGTAGAACAGCTAATACTTCCAATGCTTTATTTAACCATATGTATAGATGTAACCATAGCATCAAGTGGGATAGTTCTAAAGCGCTTGTTAAAAACAGAGATATAATAGAAAGAAATATTCTAGAATGTGCATTTATTCATTTTAAAAACACTTTCAATAACAGTGCGGGGACGTATAACATTGACGACATCATGTTAAAATTTCTTTTGCCTCTCATTAACCCTTGTTAAGTATGTGCTAATTGTTTTGGTTTTCCTGTACGTTGTATATATTTATGGGCTTCTCGCCTTTTATCTTCATTCCCTGACGAGGTGTAGCTTTGAATACACGAAAGGCCTTGGAATCGTTTTTCTTTTTCCTTGTGGGTTTGCAGCATTTATTCATTTCACGTGTTTATTGTGAAATTCATCCCATATATATATATATATTTTTTTAATTGGGGTTGTTTAACCTCCTTCGCAACATCTAAGGTCATATGACGGAGGGGACCTACAGCTTTTACGTGGGATCCGAACCACGGGTCGCTACATAATCTGGTCGCAGAGGATGGTCTCCCATCCAACTACTACCCAGACCCAATGTCGCTTAACTTCGCTGATCTCCGAGAAGCGGTGTTACGACATCGGCCACTACGTAGCCCATATATATATATATATATATATATATATAATATAAAGCAGAAACGATATACGTATTAAAGTATACATACTAAAACCTTAACGTTTGATGGCCGAATGAGTAACTTGGCAGTTCGCAAAATTTGAATCTTTAGTAACATCGGTTCGAATCCCGCCAAGGTAAGGTAAATTTATTTCTAATGTATTAAATATTTTAGCTGGAGTTGCTATTAGTATATTGTTCTGAATTAATATAAAAATAACATGCATGTACGAGTAATTATACTCGGGTAATGAAAATAAACAAAAATGGAATTTAATTGACATTTCCTTCAATAGATGGCGCAACCCACTTCGATTAAATCTTTTCCAAGAAATTAGTTCCATGAAAATTATTCCATCAAACATCAAAGTTTGATAAAAATATTGTCGTCAACTGAAGGCACTTGCTTGATGATAGCATTTTCATCATCTTGATGAAAATTCCAGTCTCATTGTAGGGTGATTTCGGCGTTTAAAAAATGCTTAGTTTTCGCTGTTTCCTAGCTAAATTACTCATTTCTTACCTTAAGTCCCTGAAAAGATATTTTTCCTTATTAAATTTGATGTCGATTGATAACCATTACTATTTGATACCCATTACCCATTACTACTCGTCACAATCTTCTACACGACTATCCCCTTACCTTCAACAATACACAATTCAATCCTTCCTCTTCTTTTAACATTCTTGGCGCTTTCTTTTCTCGTGACCTTATCCTGGGAAAATCACATATGCTCTCTTTCCAAAACAGCTTCTAAGAGGATAGGTGTGTTGTACCGGCTCCGTAGTTTCTTCACCCCCATTCAGTTGCTGTTTCTGTACAGGGGCTTCTCCGCCCCTGTATGGAGTACGCTTCTCATGTGTGGTCACACAGCTCTACTTTTATATATATATATATATATATATATTTAGGTGGTCCAAAATTTGGGCTAAAATTTCAAAATAGTTGGAAATGTTCTCCACATGGCTGCTCTTATTCCTTTAGATGTGAAGTGATTTTGTGCAAAATATCTGTCGATTCAGTACATAATAAGAGGTCGCTATGATTTTCACATTTTCAATTAATTAATTAGCTAATCATTTTCTACCCGCTTCATTTTTAGAGGGCGCGGCAGTCACACCACATTGACTCCGCCCACCTTTCAGAGGATGATGCAATTGTTCAATTTCTTGTATAATGCTGTTTGTGAATCAGACAAATCATTTACTCATGCATCATTTCAAGTTTAAACTTGTTGGAGGACGGTTTTAAGTTCGTTCAAACTTCAAGAGCTTAGGAATAGTATCTCATGTAAGTATTAATTCATATATATTAATTATTAATTCATATATATATAATTTTTAATTCATATATATTAAGTATTAATTCATATGTATTATATTTATTCAGTATATATATAATATATATATATATATATAGAGGGTGGGCCGTAAGTTTCCATACATAGGAAAAATAAACATTTTTTTATGGACAACCATTTTTATTTATATAATATGCTCTACATGGTTGCCATTGTTTTGAAAACACATTTCAATACGTGTTCCCCACTGTTGATGAACACGCATTAGCACAGTTGACGTTATGCTTGTAATGGCGTTGGTGATACGTTCCTTTAGATGATTTATGTCTCGTATCTTTTCCTGATACACCATGGCCTTCAAGTGCCCCCAAAGATAGAAATCAAGGGGGGTGAGAGCTGGGAATCTGGGAGGCCACTCCACAGGACCACGCCGACCAATCCAAGCATCCGGAAACTGCTGATCCAAATACCGACGCACGTGAAGATCATAATGAGGTGGAGCTCCATCTTGCTGGAAGTAAACTGGGAAGTTACCTTCCTCGTTTAGCAGGGATGGGAAAATCTCTTCTTGCAACATGTTAAGATACCTTTCGGCATTAAGATTTCCACTGACAAAAATTGGTCCAATAATTCTGTCACCCCATATCCCGGCCCACACCATCACTTTACCGGCACCTTGCATCTTCGTCGGACTCAGCCAGTTAGGGTTAGCATTACTCCAATAACGTATGTTTTGCCGATTAACCTCTCCATTGACGTAAAAATTTGCCTCATCAGTAAACAAGATCTTACGTCAAACGCATATTCTTAGGGTATCTGAAACATAAAAACAAACGTTTAATTTTTCCTATGTATGGAAACTTACGGCCCACCCTGTATATATATATATATATATATATATATATATATATAATTATGTTCTTTATATGCAAATTTATAACCGGTAAGAATGTTGCTATTAAATTAAATAGTGAAAATTCTAAGGTATATATATCTTCTCATGAAGTTTCTTATTTACTTATTCTTATATATATTTTTAAAAATTTGGCTGTCTTCCTACCCATCAACCCCTAACCACTGTAACCAGTTTTTTTACTTTATTTATTTTGACTGCAATTTTTTACTTTAACACGTATATAATTGTGCTTTGGTGCTAAACGGTTAATGCATTATTTTTTTTCATTTTTCAGGTTATGGTTAGAAGTACTCGCTCATCTGCAGAAACGTGGGTTCTAGGAAAGCCCAGCAACGAGTTATCAACTGCAAGGCTAACCACATGTGGTGATGTGCTTCGTTTGGTTCAGTTTCACCACCATGAACAATCCAACACCTTGAAGGAGAGCTACAACTTGGCCTGCAAAGAGGCCCTGCAAGTATGGCAGAGAGCAAGGATTCCTACACAGCGAGTCGATTCCTGCGTTAGGAAGCTGTCAAAGCTGTACCAAGAGTTCCTTGCGTTGAAGAAAAACCGCAAGACGCAGTTACAAAGCTGCAGAGTGAAAGAGAGTATGTTCCAAGAGACTCTCTCAGAGCTTTTCGACGTTGCCTCGAAGGACGCCTTGAAGGTGATAGACAATGCAGAAGACCGCCAATTCCTGATGTTGCAAAGAGAAGACGTCTTTTCCTGCAGTATGGCAGGCCCTGAAAAGATTAATTTTGCCAAGGAACACCGCAAGAGATGTCGACAGGAGAAAGATGCTGACAAAGCTCTAAGGTACAAAGAAAGAGGGGCTGCATTCCAGGCTGGAGCTGCTGCTCTTCCATCATCCAACACATCCACTTCATCCTCTGAAGAATTCAACGTTGAAGACGATGATTATCGTCCGTCGACTTCGACCGGAAGAGCAGATGTACACTCTCATCCTCCGAAACGAAACAGTATCTTCACATCACCAGATGTGGTTGCTGCTCTTGATCGCGTCAACCTTCCCAATCGAGGAGCAGTCTTCGTTGGTGGATCAGTTGCTCAAGCCCTGGGCTATGATATTTCTACAATGACTCTTTCACGCAGCTCCATCCGTCGTTCAAGAAGGCAAGCAAGGCAGGCAGCAGCCAAAGAGGATCAAGCTTCGTTTTCTGTCGAAGGACCCCTTCTTCTTCTTCACTGGGATGGGAAACTACTTCCCGACATCGGCGGCGCAAAGGAAACAGCCGAACGAACCGCGGTAATCGTTACGGGAAATGGGATGGAAAAACTCCTAGCCGTGCCAAAAATACATCGAGCTACAGGAGAAGAACAGGCCAAGGCTTGCATTTCGACGAATGATGACTGGAATCTTCGCGGTGAGATCCAAGGTCTCGTATTTGACACAATTGCGTCTAATACTGGCCTTCACAGGGGTCTGTACCATGAGTGAAAAAGCAGTAGGGAGGGAACTTGTCTGGATCGCTTGTCGACATCATGTCCTTGAAGTCGTCTTGTCAAACACCTGCAACGCACTTCTTGGACCCACAGGTGGCCCGGAAATGACTCTTTAATCGTTTTCAGAAAAAATGGCCATCACTTCAGAAGGATTCCTTCATGAAGGGTTCAAACAACCTATTCAGAGATCCAAAGATGTTCCATCTTCGAGAGGGAATGATCCAGTACTTCACAAAGGCACTGGAGTCTAAACAATCGCGTGATGACTACGAGGAATTGCTACGACTCTGCCTCACCTTCCTCGGGTGCCGTGATGAGAAAGAAGTCAAGGTCCGCGCTCCAGGACCAACTCACCATGCACGCTGGATGGCCAAGGTCATCCTCGTCCTCAAAATTTATCTGTTCAAGCATCAACTGCAGCTGACAGCACTTGAGACGGAGAATATCACCGAGCTCTCTCTCTCTCTGTTTATTGCCTTGGTCTACGCATTCTTCGATCCTAGAGTCGATGCCGAGACCAAACGGAAGATGGTCGTAAACCTCCAACGTAACGCGAATACCACTGTTACTAGTCGATTGAAGCTTGAAGGAAACATTGAAGATTTGAATTTGTATGAAATGGTCACCAAAAGGACCCTGGAAATCTTCAGTCTGTTAAAGAAAGAAGGAAGGAAGGCAGCGGAGAATACCTTCGTGAGGACCGATCCCAATTCCTGGACGGAGGATGATTGCTTTCAAGAGTTTCGACGCACAGCGATCAACCTAAAAGTTGTCAATGATTCGGCGGAGAGGGGTATCGCCCTTATGAGGCATATAATACATCTTTGACGAAGGATGAAGAACAAAAACAATTCATCCTCCGATTAGTAGCAAAACATCGCCAAGACTACTCATCGTCTTCGAAGGAGTCAGTGATGAAGCGTTAATCTAAGTAATGATGTATATTATAAACGAAAGATAAATGTAATTTTCTATCAAACATATCATTTTTGTTCTTTAAAAATTAGTTTTCTTTAAGAGTGATTCTGTTTTCTAAAAAAAATAAGCTGTTTTCTTTGAGATTTAATCTGTTTTCAAACAAATAAACTAGTATTTGCCCTTGTTTTTGAATTTTTTAACCCAGATCAATCAATCTACTAGAAAATGAATAGTAAAATGAAATTCATAGCAACAAGTAAGTATCATTCAATTAGGCTGAAATTTGGCATGGAGATGTTTGATAGATATAGGAACAGGAGCAGCCATATGGGGGTAAAAAATTACAAAATTTTATTTTTTGGACCACCTTAATATATACATATATATATATATACATATACTTGTATAAACTAATCAAAGGCTTTTCCGTCCTCATCAGTTCACTTCTCATCAATTTCGTCTCATTAATTTTCGTCTCATCAGTTCAATATATAAACTTAATCAAAGGCTTTTCGTCTCATCATTTCCCCGCCTCTTACTGACTGTCTTCACTCTCTCTCTCTTCGCAGCAGTGTTGCCTCACTCTCGTTTTACTATCGTTATTATGACAGACACTGCTCTTCTAAACTCTCTAATTGCATGTATCCTCCTTTAAGGAGAACACGCAACCAGACTTTCGACACATTCTTTTTCCTTTTCTGTCCAACTCTCTTTCATCTACTCAATCGGTCAACTCTGGAACAATCTTCCTTAATCCATCTCTTCGCCTGTCTGTGACCTCCAATCTTTCAAACGCAGAGTGTCCAGGCATCTCGAAAACCCTGGACCTTGGTTTTGTCTTTCTGTTTCTTCTATGGGGGAGGGGGTTACGTCTTTGCAGGCATTCGCTCTTGGCCCCTCCTTTCTGCATAAAAAAAATCTATGTCAATTCCTTTCAATTGTTGAGGTTGTCAAATTTAAGCCTGCGATCGGTGAGCCCCTCTTTCAGGCTGATTTCTCGAAAAAAGCTAGGCCTGGTAATTAAATACATTTTGCTTGACAAATATGTAAGTTTTTGACGTAATATGACATTGACAACTTGTCTAGAGAAAGGGTGGACGTAAAAAGGTTAGTGAATATCCTGAATTAATAATGTGTAATTAAGCTATTTTTTCGCATTTGCATGATGCATGATGATACTTAGATGATGTATATTTAGTAACCACTTTGGTTCCCTTTTGACACAACTTGCCGCCTTTCCACAGATAAATTACACTGGGCAACACGTATTTTATTGAATGATATCTGACACTTGATTCTAGGTAATTTGGGTGCGCTGAATACGAATTTCAACTCGGTTTGGCTCTATCAGGTCCTGATTCTTGTCGACAGCCTATGTGCCATTTTCCAGATTTTTCAAATTAGGACTAAAAAATTAAGTCATGTGTTAAATTTTTTTTCAAGTTTCATGAATACAAGCAGTTCAAACTACAGTAAAATTACATTATAACGATAGAAATGACTTAAAATAAAAAAACAAACAGATATGAAGCTTTTACTGTGGCAAAAATTTTCTTTTGTAAGACTTTCTAGCGTATTTGCTTGTTGATGGCAGGTCTCTTTTCAAGCACCAGCAGTAATCAGCCATCATGTGGGAATCCCAGCGGCCTTGGTACCGTTCCTCCATAATTTTGATATCTTGGTGGAATCTCTCCCCTTGTTCGTCACTTACATCACCTAAATTACTTGGAAATTGGTCAAGATGGCTATTCAAAAAATGCATTTTTATGCTCATATTGCAACCTAACTCTTTGTAGTCCCTTAAAAGTTTTTTTACGATTTCTTCGTAGTTATCTGCCCTATAATTGCCTAAAAAGTTTTCTATCAAGTCCACGAATGAGAACCAGCCATTTTTTTCGCGTTCATTCATGACATTAGGAAAATTGCTGTCTTTAATCATTGTTCTTATTTGTGGACCGTCGAAAATTCCCGCCTTGATTTTTTCATAACTTAAACTTGGAAATTTTGAAGTTATGTATTTGAAACACTCGCCGTTCGTATCTAAAGCTTTTACATATTGTTTAATGAGGCCTAGTTTTATATGCAGAGGAGGAAATATGATTTTATCTCTGCTCACTAAAGGTGGATTAATTACGTTTTTTTCTCGACAGTAAGTGATGTTCGTGCTGGCCAGATTTGTTTGAAATAATGTTCTTCCTTGGCTCTGCTGTCCCATAAGCAAGGAAGCAGGGATATTTAGTATACCCTCCTTGTTGTCCTAGCAGAAAATTAACCATTTTTAAGTCAACACATATGATCCACTCGTGCTCCCTATATTTGATAAGATTTAAAACCTTTTCTATATGTTCATACTTTTCTTTTAATTTTGTTGAGTGCCCAATCGGTATCGAGCCGTATAGATTGCCATTATGCAACAACACACACTTAAGACTTCTTTCGAACTGTCTAAAAAACAAGCGTCAATCATTTGCATCGTAAGACTCAACCCCCATCTTCTTTAACAAACCAACTATGTCGCAGCAATATACTAAACTATCCTCTGTTCTAAAATATTTAACAAGTTCTTCTTCTCTTTTTCTGTAAAATGAAATGTATGTGTTTGAAGTAAGCAAGTTTTTCTCTTTAAGTCTTGAAGCTAAAATTTCCGCA
This sequence comes from Bathynomus jamesi, assembly GCA_023014485.1. NCBI lineage: Eukaryota > Metazoa > Arthropoda > Malacostraca > Isopoda > Cirolanidae > Bathynomus > Bathynomus jamesi. The sequence goes on along the minus strand of JAJOZX010000770.1, from coordinate 672,104 downwards.
GCCTTTTTTGGCAAATTTAGATCCCTTACAAGATCATTCAACTCGGCCTGGTTAAATTTGCGGATCGTTTTGACTTTCAAATACGCTGGGGTCAAAATCGGTATCTGACTCCTCAAAGTGCATAAATATTTTCAGGAACATCTTCAACTAATTCTTGAGTTGACAGACCCTTAAATTTTGGAATGGGATCTCATTTCAATGTAGCACAGGTCGTATCGCGGTGTCGAAATTGGGTACTCGATACAATGTTTATTTTTCTTAGTGAAGCCCGAAGTCTTGACAAAGCAAAGGTAGCAATCGGTCTCGGGTTAGTAGGCTCTCGCCACACCTGATATGAAAAAAAATTGTAAAGCGTTAAACAAAAGCGACGAGAGACTTGTTTTTATGAATTTTATCAAAAGTTATCACCCAAACATTTAACATTTCTATGTGTTTCAACCTATGCAATATTTGAGATTCTTATAACATTTTCTGTAAATTTTTGTTATGTACCTAAGTTACCAATTACATTTAGGTAAGTTACAGTATACTAGTGATTAAATTACGTAGTTTTTATGAAATCATAAACTTACCATCGGAACTCCAAAAGGTATTTTTGAATCCGAACCCTTCGTCCAATGTCGCAGTCTTTCAATGCATATAGTGCAGGCTTTATGTGGAGCCCACGATTATCTTGGTCCCCCAGTTTTATGCCAAAATAAGCTAAGTAAGCTCTTTTACGAAGTCAGTTATATTTGCTCGTTGATGTGGAAGTGTAAATTTCCACATATATAACAGAAGGAATCAGGGTTGTTTTTGCATTTGAACTTTCTAGTGCTTGATGACATATTGCTTGATTGTTCTGCCAATTTGTAAAGGTATTTAAAGCCTTAATTCATATAAATTTAACAAATCTGAAATATAAACACAAAAATTAGTTTAAATAGGTACTTATTATGAAAATAGGTACAGTACTTACATCTATGAAATTAAACTAGAAACACGGATGAGTAGGTACAATATAAATTACGTCTAATTAAATCAATATATTAAATCACGATGACAAAATTACTCACTAAATCATATGCCAATTCAAATTATGTTAATGCCCAAACTTAATTAACTAACTCAACTGACTGACTGACTGACTGACTGATTGAATTGACTGATTAACTCTGAAAACGAGTCGCTTTTATATATTTTAGTTGTCCCTCTAGAATACTCTACAGAGAACAGGAACGCTCGAGAAAATTTAGAATTCTATGATATTTTTAGCTTAATTTACTAATATTAAAATGGGTTAAAAATGACAAATTAAAATATTTTTAGGGTGTTACATATAAAAACATACATAATACAACAATACCATAACAATAGGTACAATACCTAGATAAAAACCTAGTTGCATAATGTGTAACTGCAAAAAGACTTAGCGAGTATTGAGAAAAAAACCTTTTTATGAATACGACGAAAGAGGAGGGGTGTTGAGCAAAATCAGGACCTGATAGAGCAAAACCGAGTAAACATTCGTGCTCAGCGCACCCAAATTACCTAGAACTAACTGTCAAATCTAATTCAATAGACAAAAATTTGAAATTTGTTCCCCAGTGTTATCATTGGAGACGGCTTCACCACCGTAGACGCAGATTTAACACGCTTTGTAGCTGGAAGAAATTCACTTAGAGAGTCGCAATGGGTAATTCAAGGAAATTCAATGGGAAAAACATCTTTTCAAGGACCTCGGGTAAGAAATGTGTAGTTTAGTTAGGAAACGACGAACGCTAAAACTATATTAAGCGGCAAAACTACCCTATACAGTTCGGCCCTTCTTAGTACCTTAAACTTTTGTTACCGAATATATCATTTAAATTGATAAAGATAAGATACTGAACTTCAATATGTTTGCAGATGATACAACTGTCTTTTTCTTGCAAAGATGTTAATTCAGCTAAGAATATATTTAATTCAGAATTTATCAGTGCAATGAAATGGTTGACCACCAAAAAACTCTTCCTAAATACCAGTCAAATTTCATGATTTTTACTAATAAAAGAATGGGGATCTGATGAACTTAATATTGTTGTTGTTGTTGTTGGTTAGCCGATCAGACCACCCTGATCGAGCAAGCCGGCGGCACGCAAGAAACCGATCGCCCTCTCCGGAGTGGACCAGAGGGTCAGCGCACTAGTGATGTTGTGTTGTGCTATGTTGTGCTAGAGCGGTACAGTCTGTTATAATGTGTTCAGCTGTTTATGGTGTGTCCTAACACAGGTGGCAGGTGTCGTCTGTAGAGTTGTCTAGTCTGTGTTTATATGTCTGTAAGTTGGGGTGATGTCCACATCGGAATCGTGCTAAGTTAATTCGATCCGATCTGCTCAGGCTGGTCTCTGACCTGTCAATCGGTGGCGGCTTCGCACCTAAGACCGACCGCATTCGGACCGAGTTGTGTCAGTGCTTTGTGGGTTAGGTGTATGTGTATGTGTTTTCTGTACTGTGTGATGTCTGTGGGGCGTGGTATGGAATGGAGTATTTGGTTATAATGTCTCTCTGGTGTTACCTTAATGATGCGAGGTGTAGGTGCATGATTGTACATGTAGTGGCAATGGTGTTGTGGGTTACTTGTCGCTGCTGTCATGACTTGGGTTCCCCTCATGTATAAATGTTCCCTAACGTTCAGTATTTTTGTTTCTGTGGGCAAGTGTTCTAGTGGTGTTGTTTGAGTACATCCTGTAATGATACGAAGTGCGTTGTTTTTTATTGTCTGTAAGGTGTTTATGTGTGTTTGAGATAATGGGTTCCCAGCATGGGCTAGCATAGTCCATAACTGACCAAATATATTGTGGTTTGCAAAAGATAATGATGTGTTGTATGTGACCCCCAAGTATTTTGGTCATGTGAGTGTGTGGAATGTTGATGTTCTTTAGTTTAAGCTGTGGAGTTATCTGGTGTTCTTTTGTGTTGCTTGTTAGCAAGGTGATGGTTGATTTTGTGGGCGCTACTTTGAGTCTATTGTGTATGAGCCAGTCTTATATACTATTTATATATGTTTGTAGGTTATTTGCAGCGGTGACGATGTTTCTGTGGGTGGATGTTAGAGTAAAAGAAAGTTGCTCAGCTACTTTTTGGTGTTATTGTGCATGTTTGTTTTGAGTATTTTGTTTATGAGAGGGAAGCTTGGGATAGCATGAAATGCTTACTAATGTCCATTGTTGCTAATAGTGTACGTTGAGCTGGTCGGCTGGAGTTGATACCATCCACGATGTGCTGCGTGAGGTTAGTGAGTAATGTCGTGGTTGAGTGGTGAAGTCTGAATCCATGTTCAGTAGGCGATAGTGGTATGTGTGGGTTGGTGATTTGTAAGATTAGTCTTTCTGTTACTTTAGAAGGTGTGCATAGTAAAGTAATGGGTCTATCGGAAGCTGGTTCTGTTGGATTTTTGTTTGGTTTGAGTAGTGTAATAATTTTACCTTGTTTCCATATGTCAGGAATAATAGTGTTGGTATGAATATGTGCTCATATTTGTGAGAGCTAGTATTTCTTGTGGGTCCAAGTGTTTAAGGTTTATGTTAGATATGTTGTCTGATCCAGCAGCCTTCGAATTCTTAATGTTTTTGATGATCTTGGTGGTCTTGTCTGTATTGAAGGGTGTAATGGTCGTGTCGAGTCTGTAGTTTTCTTGTGTCTGGCTGTTTGTCTGTCTGCGTGTTTCTGGTTGTTGTCTCTGTTTAAGTGACTTATCTTTGCGGAGTGATTAACTAGAATGTTAGCTTGTTGTGTGTATGTTGGGATATTATTTTGGCTGCGACAGATAGCCGCGTGTAAGGTGTGAATGCCGCTGTTAGAGTGGGTAATGCTGTTTATAGTCTTGTATAGCCTCGATGTATCTGTGGAGTGGTTTAGTGTTGTTATGAATTTCCTAAATGTTTCTGTTTGTTTTTCTTTGAGTTTGTTGTTTATTTCTGTGTTGAGCTGTTGTATCTGCTGTTTTATGGCTACTGTGTGTGTGGTGTTTGTGTATTATATTTGAGGTTGTTACGTTGCCTTATGAGGTGGGCTATTTCTCTAGTGTAATTTGGGTTGTATTTCCTAATGTTTCTCATGGATATGTATTTGTTTGCATTATTGATGATCTTATTGAATGTCTTGAGTGTTGTATTGATGTTTATGATGGGTGTGCTGTTTAATGTGGAGAATTGTACTTCAGTCTGTATTTTGAACTGTTCACAATCAGTTTTCTTGTAATTTCTGTAAGTGTGCCTAAGGCTGTTGGGACAGAGTGTAGAACGTGTTGTGATGATGATGGGCAGGTGGTCTGATGACAGTTGAACTTAATGTTGAAGAAATCGCTCTAAAGGAGTGTACTACAACAAAATTTATTGGTGTAATGCTAGATAAGAATTTGCAACAGAGTGATGATATAAATTATATTGCGAAAATGATTTCAAGGAGCGTTGCTATAATGTTTAAACTTAGAAATGTAGCCCCTAAACAGGCTTTATTGACTCTTTATCATACTCTTGTTCTTCCTTATATAACGTACTGCACCCTTAATTGGGAAACTCCGCTAAAAACGCTTTAAACAGTATCTTTGTCGTCCAAAACAGAGCAATAAGGTTATCATCTGATGCTGATTTCCTTGATCACTCTAGTGCATTATTTAAAGAGCTAAAACTACTAAAGCTCAATGTTGTAATCAAACTGGTACATTTTATTTTTATTTACAAGTGTAAGAACAAAAGCATTAACTTACAGTGGGTATATAGATACCACGTAACTCAAGAAATCCACTCATATCAGACCAGAAATAGATCAAAGCATGTTATACCTCCGTAAAAAATGCAAAAAACTTCACTTTTTTCTACGTGAAGGTCAAAATATGAAAATAAAAACCCACTCTAATAGACAGAGTTTATTTCCACAACAGTTTCGACGCCCACTGGCATCCTCCTCGGGTGGATACAGAAATACGAATCCACCCGAGGAGGATGCCAGTGGGCGTCGAAACTGTTGTGGAAATAAACTCTGTCTATTAGAGTGGGTTTTTATTTTCATATGTTATACCTCAATTTAGAGTGTCTTCACCTCAAAAACTACTATTTTTCATCGGATTGAAACTATGGAATGATTTAAATGCTGATATAAAAAATACTGTAAATGTAACTTCGTTTAAAACCAAGTTGAAATCCCGATTAATAATGGCATACTAATAAAAATTTAAGATTAATGTACAGTTGACCGCATATGTAATGTTCCTCGCCTCACAGGCGAGTCCGTACACGTGGCAACGCCGCAGCGATAGTCAAGGTACCCCAACTGGGGGGTGGAAGGTGGGGTGGAGGGGGACAACTGAGTCCAACAACATATAACATTGACATACAGGTAAGGCGCCGTCCAAAAATTACCTAACGTTATTTTTGCTAAAACCTGTCATCACCCCCCTCCTGTAACGTTCCGTAACGTCTGGGGTATGGGAAGTGTTACATAACATCTTAGGGAGTGCCTGGTCTAGCGTTACAGAACGTTCCTGGGGGATCTGGGGTGTCAAGTTTTAGCAAAAATAATGCTACGTAATTTTTGAACGCCCCTAATTATAATGTAATGTCTGTTCATAAAGATAAACGATTACTATGATCGTGAACAGCGTTGAACTCCATGTTTACTAGTCTTATACAGTAATAAGATTCCATTATGATTACTGTAAGTCTAATGAAGGGATACGCAATACAACTTTTTATATACTAGCGAATTTGATTAAGAATGTGTTTGCATGGTTTGTAAGCGTTCTTATTTTACTTCTTTTCATCTTGCACCCCTTTCCTATCTCTTCGACTATTTTTCTGACTTGTCGGCAGTGGCCGGCGGATGATGATGGTGAATCTTTCTCTCTCTTTTTGTGAATTAACCCACGAATGATAGGTTTTGCTACTTACTTAACACCTTATTCTCTTCGTTTAACTCCCTACTCTCTTCTTTCTCTCGGGCTAACGTTAGAGTGGATCTTAGGGTCTTTGTTAGGCTTAGCTTCTGTAGATCTGTAGATTCTCCACACTCCCTCATTCCCCTTCCCTACCCACCAGTCTCGCCTATATTAAATCATTATGTAACAATACTAATAAAGCACTTTGTAGAGTCCGTGTGCAGCTTTAAACCTTTACTAACTTGCGAATCTACACGATTATATATATATATATATAATATATAATATATATATATATATTTACATTGAACGAGAAAAAGATTGAGACATTGTGAGAGAGAGCGAGGTAGAGGGTCAGAGAGAGTTAGTGGGAAATGGATTATCGATTGTTACACAAAGAACTTGTTAACAGTTTCGATCTGAATAACAGTAACTGATTACACTAGGCAACAAATTTCAACTTTTTTTTTGTTACAGACACGTGAACTACTGATTCCTACTAAAGCGCTGATGCTGATTTCAGATCTGATATCAAAATTTCTCTATCACGTCCAGATTTTGTGTAACCGAAAACCCCTATTTTTCATTTTTTTTCTCACCCGCTTCTATTACGAAAGCCGTCTAAGCTACTTTTCCGTGCCACGTTTTATGTTAAGCATACTTAAATAATTAGTGAACAGGGATGTCTTTCCTCCTTTATTCTGGCTTAAGACAGACAGCGGAATTCCGCTGGCGGAGTTACCACCCCTGCGCCAACCATCCACCCAAAGCGCGTTAGTATTTTGTTGTTACTACTGAAAGGCAAATTCCTGTTCTGAAGTGAAACTTTGGTGTGTCCTCTTCCTTTGTCGCTTGTAGGATGACGAGCTCTCCTTCTGCAGGAACCAACAATAATCTCCCATCATATTTGGGTTGAAATTACCTTGGTATCTGTTTTCCATAACTGAGATCTGTTGGTGGAAGCGCTCACCATGCTCGTCACTTACAGCCCCAAGGTTGGCCGGGAAGAAGTCAAGATGAGAATGTAAAAAATGAATTTTCAAAGACATTCTGCATCCCATTATTTCATAAGATTTAAGCATGTTTTCTACGAGTTTACGGTAGTTTCAGCTTTGTGGTTTCCAAGAAAATTTTGACAACTTCAACGAAAGATGTCCATGCTCCTAGTTCATTCTCATTTAGGTTAGATGGAAACGATGAGTCGTGGATGACACTGCGGATCTGTGGTCCAGTGAAAACTCCAGCTTCTAGCTTAGCATCTGTCAATATTCCTTTGAATTTATCCTTTAAATATTGGAAACCACTACCTTGATGATCCATACCCTTCACGAAATTTTTCATAAGGCCAAGTTTAATGTGAAGTGGTGGAAGATGTACTTTCTGAGGGTCAATAAGTGCTGGGTGTTTCACATTGTATTTACCAACAACATGTTCAGTTCTAGATGGCCAATCATGTTTTTGTAGTGGTTCTTGTCATCTCTGCTGTTCCATAGACACAAAAAGCACATATGCTTTGTGAGCCCAACTGTAACCCAAGAAGTAATGATACAACTTTAAGGTCGCCACAAATATTCCATGTGTGGTCCTTATATTTGATGAGTCTTAGCAGCAGTTTCATCGATTCATAAGTCTCATTAAGGCCAGTGGCATGTGCTACAGGTATTGAAGGTTTTTCATTGCCGTTGTGCAGTAATACAGCTTTAAGGCTAGCTTTACTAGAGTCAATGAACAGTCTCCATTCTTTTGGATCATAGCGACAGCCAATCCCTTGCATCAGACCACTGATATCGTGGCAGAAACAAACGTTTTCTTCCTGTAAGTAAAATGATGAAAACTGCAAATGGCGATGGCGGAAATGGGAAACTTTGGTGTTTGGTTGGAGAAGATTAAATTCTTGAAGTCTTGAACCAAGCAATTCTGCCTTTTCTTTTGGTAATTCCAAATCGCGCACTAAGTCATTTAACTCCGCTTGACTTAACAAATGTGGGGAAATATTTGCATCTGGAACATATATGCCATCTTTCCCTGTTTCTATATCACTAGCAGAATCTTCAGATGAACTGCTGTCTGTTATCGTTGCTGGTGGAACTGGTGGTGGATTTGTTTCATCATGTGGTACTGGTTTCATTGCTGATTCGCAGTTTGGGTACGTGATCTTTGATTTGTTTTTCTTGTGAAACCAGCAATCTTTGTCAAACAAAAATAACAATCATTGAAGTGATTTTTCGGCTCACGCCAAACCATGGGGACTGAGAACGGCATAGCTTTTCTTTACCATTCATCCAAGCTATTAACATTGCATTGCACTGTGCACAGCAAATATGTGGTGCCCAGTCCCTCTGTTGGTCTCCTAACTTACAGTCAAAATAACACTTGTAGGCAAGTTTAATCTTTGTTGTTATGTTTCTACGTTGTGGCTTAGGGTATATTGTCCACAGACAAAGCAGAAGTTGTCTGGGTGATTTACACAAGCACGTCTATTTGATGCCATTTTGATTTACCATACAATATCTGAAAAAACGTAGAAAGTAATTATTACGATGTGCAAAATAAAAAGAAATACACACCGTAGTACAAAACAAATGCTATAAAACACACAAGTCACCACAACCTGTCACTTGCTCATCAGCAGAGAGCTTCAACAACCGTTCTGCTTGACTGTCACGTAGCGACTGACCGTTGGGCCGTTGCCCGTTACTATGCTCTTGACTCATTGTTGCCAACTCGGGATAAATTTTATTTATCAAAATTGTTCGAATTTGTATATAGTTGGCAAAAAAAATTGCTTTAACCTTGAAAAGCAAGTTTCATATTACTGGCATTAAGCCGATTAAAACCAAAATCTGGACGTGGTAGAAAATTTTACTAAAAGTGATTTGCATTTTACACAAAATCTAGACGTGATAGAAAAAATCTAATTATAGATTTGAAATCAGCATACCGAAATTAGCTAGGAGCACCTATTTGGTCTTCTGTAACAAAATCTTTGTTGCCTAGTGTTATCAGAATCACATAAGAATAATCTATGGTTATACTAGCATAAATATATTTATATTTACTTATAAATTCATACAATATTATACTAATGTCTGTGAAATGATGTTGATGGGCCAAACCGTGGTGTTAATATGGTTGCATGCTGTTGTCGTTCAGGAGAGACTGCAAATGGGCGTGTCAGTGGAAACCGTAAGGTGACGGTTGCATGAAGCAGGATATCACCACCGGTTTGTGGCTGATGCCTATCATATTAAGAGTGTTTTCCAGATTGTATTTGTATTATCAATATAGAGAGATAATGATTTAATCACGATGGACAGATAAACCCATTAATGTTTTCTAGATTTCCTGTTGCATTATCAGTGTGGAGATATTATTAGATCTTAACAAGGAATATATATATATATATATATATATATATATATATATATATATATATATGTATGTATGCAATGGTTGAGAATGTTTTATTAATAGTTTATCATACAAAATGCTCACAATTTGCCATAGATTAACATAAATGGCACAGCTATACCCGGTTCATAGTTAGTTTTGGTCCATCCGCCATTATTGTTTATTACTTCTTGTAATCTGTGTGGCATAGATGCTACATGGTTATGTACGATGTGTGGGTTCCTTTGGAACATCTCCCACTCAGCTGGAGGCTGGTCCGCTCCTGCCCAGGCTCTCACGAGTTCACTACATTCCCCCACACGTTCTCAATAGGGTTGAGGTCACACCCCTTACTAGGCCAGTCCAGTAGTTCTAGATTTCGCTACTCTTCGAACCACCTTCTAACAATCCTGGCGTTGTGGATGGGAGAGTTGTCCTGCAAATGGATTTTAAATATTAAAAGTAGAATTATATCTCATCTATACGCTTCATCAGTAACACCAGCAGGAAACAACATCACTCATATACAAACAATATATTCGCTCAGTTATGGACTATGCTAGCCCATGCTGGGCACCTATTATCTCAAACACATACATAAACACCTTACAAACAATACAAAACAACGCACTTCGTATCAGTACAGGATGCATTCAAACAACACCAATAGAACACGTGCACACAGAAACAAAAATACTGAAAGTTAGGGAACATTTATACATGAGGGGAACACAATTCATGGCAGCAGTGACAACTAACCCACAACACCCTTGCCACCACATGTACAATCGTGCACCAACAATTCGCACCATTACGGTAACACCAAAGAGACATTATAACCAAATACTCCATTCCATACCACGCCCCACAGACATCACACAGTACAAAAAACACATACACCTAACCCACAAAGCACTGACACAACTCGGTCCGAATGCGGTCCGATGTGCGAAGCCGCCACCCATTGACAAGTCAGAGATAAGCCTGAGCAGATCGGAGCGAGTTAACTTAGCACGATTCCGATGTGGACATCACCCCAACTTACAGACATATAAACACAGAATAGACAACTCCACAGACGACACCTGCCACCTGTGCCAGGACACACCACAAACAATTGAACACATTATGACAGACTGTACTGCTCTAGCACAACAACGAACACAACACAACATCACTAGTGTGCTGAACCTCTGGTCCACTACGGAGAGGGCGATCGGTTACCTGCGTGCCGCCGGCTTGGTCGATCAGGGTGGGCTGATCGGATAAACAACAACAATCAATAACCCACTATTAGAGATAGGTTTTAACCCCTATGTATTAGGGGTTTCTCTCAGCTAAGTGTAATTGTGCGCCGTTATACAAATAATACAGTCTGCAGTTATCCAGAATAAAATCCTAAAGTTGAAAGAGTTAAAGAGCAATTTTATGACCATTATTCGTCCCATGTAAATGTGTAAACCGGACATACAAATGCGTGTAATACATAAATCTTACTCTAGTAATAGTATAATATTCTATAACACACAAATACAACATACCTGCATAAAGATAATCTGCTCAGGATAGGGAAAGGGATACGCGCGTACAGAAGGCAGCATCACCTCTTCCATGATCTCTATATAGTGATCTGCTGTAAACATCCCGTGGATCTCAGTCAGCTCTCCTAGTCCTTGCAGGTGCATCCATCCCGACACATTCGCCGTCACGTTCCCACTCCGTGCAACTTCGTAAATATTTTGGTGGGCATATCTCGTGTTGTCCTGTCGCCAACACCGAAGACGGCCGTGAGTTGTAGACGCAAACGTCTTCTCGTCAGAGAAGATAACTCACACATTCGCCGTCACGTGCCCACTCCGTGCCACTTCATAAATAGTTTGGTGGGCATATCTCGTGTTGTCCTGTCGCCAACACCGAAGACGGCCGTGAGTTGTAGACGCAAACGTCTTCTCATCAGAGAAAATAACTCTGCTCCAGTATGCGAGATCATCATTTATATGCTGGCGAGCAAACGAGAGCCTGGCCTGACGATGTCGTTCTTCAATCCTCTCTTTTTTGGCAGGAGTACGGTGGTGATATCCTGCTTCATGGAACCGTCTCCTTACAGTGTCCACTTACACACCCATATGTAGTGTCTCCTGGATGGCGACTGCGTTGTTGATACGATCGTTCTGCACTTCGTTGATTATTCTCCGGTCTTCTTCTGGGGTGGTCTTTCTTGGTGCCCGACACTTAGGACGATCTAGCAGATTCCCAGTCTCCTGTCACCTCTGCATCCAGCGTCGAACAGTAGGCTTCGAAATTCCCAGTTCCATGGCTATGTCAGCTAGCTACAGAGAGGCCTGCTTCCCGCATACCAATTATCAGGCCTCACTGTGCAATTTATCTTGAGCTGGATCCATTTTCAGAGTCAATGTTCGTCATACGGTGTAGAAATTTGGTATTAGCATAAATCATGCCAGTAACCATATCAACACCTCGGTTTGGCCCATGAACGTCATTTCACAAACATTAGTATAATATTGTATGGGTTTATAAGTATATACGTTTACTGTAAACCAGGTTAATTTCGCGGCAGCAAATTTTCACTTTTTTATATCCTTGGACGAGTTCGCGGCATCATAATTTCGCGGTCAACAGTTGCTAGTTATAATCTTACAGATTAAAATGACGTCATAAATGACGACATTTATTCTGGACTGTGATTGATCGAGGTTGAGGTCGTATATCAAGGCAAGTTTTACCTCTTGGTATGCGGATAAAGTTTCAGCAGCAATCAACGTAAATGAATCTCTTGGTAAGATAGATTTGAAGCTCTCCACACTGAAACCTATTCATGCTAAATGAATTGTGTCTGCACGGGATAACGTACACAAAATGAGTGACACCATTCGGAAGGGTTGGGAAATTAGCGGCATTCATGACATTCTTGTTATACAGTAATAATACAGTATAATTTAAGATGTTTTTACTATTTTTACTTTACAATGTTTTATTACAATATAATGAATTTACTTTTCAAATAAAGTTTTTTAATGATCGAAGTTTTATTTTCCTACTACCTTCCAAAGATTAGTTTAAATTGTCAAATTTTCGTCTACTGGATATTTTCGCGTAAACTATAGCCTACGCGAAAGACGCGAAAATTTCCTGCAGACAAACGTTTCGCATTTACTTTTATATAAAAAGTTCTATTGTAGTAGCTGTTCATATAGATTTACAATAATCATAATGGAACCTTATTACTGTGTAAGACTAGTAAACCACATGGAGTTCAACGCTGTTCACGATCATATTAATTGTTTATCTTTGTGAGATATTACATTATAATTACCTGTATGTCAATAACTGCATATTCAATTGTCATTTAGATATATATGTCTGTTATACAGGGTGTCCCGTAAGTCTGGAACCATAGGGCAAAATAAGTAATTCATGTTTTTCCGTTTATGCAAGTGCCCATGATGTCTTTGAGTAAGGAAGAACGCATCCAGGTAATTCTGCTCGTAGGAAATCGGAGTCAGAGGGAGGTCGCTGAGGAATTTAACAGATTGCATCCTGACCGCGCGCCGATAACATACAGCTGTGTCGGCAAACTTGTAGCAAAGTTCAGGGAAACGGGATCCATAGGAGATAAACCACGCAGTGGACTCCGAGGACATCCACCGACGATGACACAGCCGCTACCATCTTCGCTCATTTCACAAACAGTCCCCAAAAGTCTTTTCGGCGTTTTTATTGCCGTTTTTATAATTTTGCCCTATGGTTCCAGACTTACGGGACACCCTGTATATTGTTGGACTCGGTTGTCCCCTCCACCCCACCTTCCCCCAGTTGGGGTACCGTGACTAACACTGCGGCATTACCACATGTACGGAGTCGCCTGTGAGGCGAGGAACATTACATATGCGGGCAACTGTACATTACTGTTGTTTATTCATTTCTCGTGTGTAATCTAGGATTAAGGACACATTACTTGGGATTGTTCAGTTCTTATCTCTCATATATAATATTGATTTCTTTGTATGGTATTGGTATAATACCTTCAATAATGACCTTGCATTTGTTATATCGACAATGATAATTTAGCATTAATACATACCTTAATTATTAATAATACTTATTCATGACTTATTCATTATTAATTAATAATAACTATCTGTTTTATTTTTAATAAGAGCCCAGTAAAGCCTAAAATTTAAGACCAATTAAATAAAGCAAATAGTCCAGCTTCACAATTATTTGTCATTGTAAATTGTGAGCCCAATGTTTTTTTTTATTATTAATAAAAGTTATTCAATTCAATTCAATTCAATAAGATTTTTAACTAACATATATTTGAAAACCAAAGTTACATGTTAATTACGAAACTAAAAATAAAGATTTAAAAACAACAAAATTTGCTATTTCGTCAACCCGTTTTGATGGTACACCGCTTAAGATTGATGACACTTTGGTCCGAAGCTGTATACCGACCCTTTCCAATTAACATACGAGTACATAAATATAAAGGGATAGATTACAAATTACGATATCGACAACACTTAATAGCGGAAACAGCAAACAGTACATATACAGGGTGTCCCGTAAGTCTGGACCCATAGGGAAAAATAATAAAATTACAAAATAGTCCAAAAATTTATTACATAATCTGTTCAAAGTGTCCACCGTTGTGTCGCACACATAGTTGAAGACGCAATCTCCACTGCGACAGCACTTTCTGAATCACAGTCGCAGAAATTTCTTGACACGCCTCCACAATGCGTGCTTTAAGGTGGAAAATGTTCTGAAGTTTGACCTCGTACACTTTGGCTTTCAAGTGGCCCCACAAATAAAAATCATAATAAAAAATAATAAAAAAATAATAATAATAAAATAATAATAATAACATAATAAAAAAATATATTATAAAGCCCTATGGGTCCAGACTTACGGGACACCCTGTATAATCTCTATATCAGACACACATCACATCTGCATACCTCTCAAACTGGATGTGAAAATTATTTTGAAGATTCCGAAGTGGAAATAAAAATTACAATATATTTGGAGTAGATAGATTAGCCAGAAAAGAGTGCTGTATATATTTTAAAATACAGGGTGTTTCAGATCGACCCTAGAAATATGAAAATTGGCGGAATTTGTAGTTTGTATTTGGTATTTGAAGTTAAATATATTTAAATAGTTAAATATATATATTTCTAGGGTCGACCTGAAACACCCTGTATATCTGCACAGATGAAGTAAAACATGTTAGGATTATTGGTTTACTCCAGTTCCAAACATGCGGAAACTAATTTCACTTTCATTGAGTGGGAGAAGAGAGTAATGATGTGGTTTATATAAATATTTTCATGGTAGTATACATCAAAGGAAGACCGAATTCAAGCACAGTTGCTGTTGAAACTTATTAGAGAAATGCAACTTTGCTCAGGAAGTTACAGAGACGGTACGTCACGTAAGAAAAATTTGAGATCCGATTATATGAGAGAGAACAGCGACATGACAATCGGTGTAGCCGTTAACCAAACAGAAATTTATGCCTATAACCTAATAGAAGTACAAATGAAATTACACGGAAAGAAACACAAAACTTGCTCAAGAGATAAGGAAGGCATATTTGAAGGATTAAATCTGAATTCAGACAAACTGACTGGGGAACCCATCAATACAAAACTAAAAGAAATTAACCGGAGAGTTTTACTCGAGGATAAAACGTCCGAGCAATGAAGAACCGAAAATTGGGAAAGAAGTTGAATGTAATAGAGAAAATTCCTGAACAAACTTTCATTTTCCAAACATGATGAAAATAAGAGGCAGAAAATATTAAAAAAAAACAAAAACAGTTTTACACTTTCACAAAATGGAAGACGAGGTTCAGTAAAAATATTGGACCTCTAAAATATCACACAACAATGAGAATTAAACAAATTACCCAAAAGAAATGTGTGAGCTGCTTAATGACCAAATTAATTAAGTTTTAGTCCTCCCAAATCGGATCGGAAGATCCAAAACCCAAACACACTTCTTTTAAACAGATATATGCAAACGAAGGACCGATTCAAATGGAAATTTGCTGCGCAGTATTGATTTTTCAGAAAGAAAACTATTTACAAACTACAAAATAATTCAGTCCTAGGGCCTGATATATGGAATGTATGCCAACGTTTTTGAAAAAATACAAAGCCTGGCGAAGCCTTTATACATATTGTGGAGAGCATTCATTATTTGGCACAGGCTTGATCCCGCCCTCTTTAATAAAGGCAAAGAGGGCTCTCGCTTACAAAGGAGTAAACAGAGCCTTGCATTGACTAACATCTTGTAAAGTGTTTTGAAAGCATATCACTTGGGAGAAAAGGAGTTGCATCATCCAAACCAGCATAGATTCAGAGCGGAAAGGTTTTGGGTATCGCAACTATTACATAATCAAGAAAGAATTTTAAACGCTTAGTGTCACAGAAAAAACATTTGTAATATATGAAGACTTGATAAAACACTCGAAAATGTGGCCATGGAATGTATTGCTCGGGGAATGGGCATCTATTTTTTTTATTTTTTCAATCACTGACCTCACAAAGCAGTGGTAAATGGGATTAAACCTATAGTTTCACCATTCATTAGCTCCATACGACAAGGAACAGTATTGGTTCCTCTGATTTAGATAGTAATGATAGTGGATGTAGACAAGAGAAAGGTAGTATTGTGTCGTCTTTTGCGGGTGAAACACAACTTTTCAAAGAAATTAATTCTAAAGAAGATATAGAAAATTCAAAAAGGATATCAGCACATTTTTTTAAATAGGCTGAAGAAAACATCAAAATTCAGTGGTGATAAATTCAAAATTCTTATATACGACAGTAATACAGAACTACAACAAATTGCTGCGTTTGATTCTGAGAAGTCAACATCTTCCTTCCTTGAACAATCAAATTTAAAATTAGAAAGAACCGTTTTGAGCAGAAAACTGAGATTTGTTTCGAAAACAACTCTGAACAGTTAGCTAGAACAACGTGAAAAAAGGAGATCGTTTCGCGTGAATCGTCATCAAGCGAGAGCTATTTGAGATACAGGCTGCTCCACAACGTCCATTTCAGAAGTTGCGGCTTAACAATGCGGGTTGCTCGAATTAGCAGTAATAAGCAAATACTTCAAATTTGCTCTTTCGATGAAATCGATTTACAGCTCATCATTTCAACTGCCGTTCTGAAACAGAGTCCATATTAGTGCAATTTAGCAGACAGATGGGCAATACATTTTCAGAACTCCAACAAAGAGAGCAACACAAAATTGCAGACGAAGGATAAGCACAAAAAAACCAGAATATTCTTTTAATAGATTCACAGTAATAACTGAATGTACACACAGTATTAAAACCCAAAGTTAGCAGCTGACGAGGAAACTTCTAGCAGTGGCTGTATCTTCGATCGCGGGACACGTCAGCGCGTCAACGCCAACGAAAAAACGTGGAACGTCAACGCGAATAAGAGGCGGCGTCAAACCGAAGACATCAACGCGCTGGTGGCCAAACCTCCTCAAATCTCCGTGCAGCGGGCAGTCTATGGTTGGCCAGACTGGCAGTCGACGGCCTGTTGCGTGCCACGGTCAGAGTGCCGACCGGCTCCCGGGGCAGGACCTATACCAGCGTGCTATTTTTTTCATTTACGGGGAGCAATTGCATGCCGAACGTGCTCACCGGACTACTCTTACTCTCCGGCGACATTAAGACTAATCCAGGCCTCACGACAACTTACACATGTCACCATACACAAAGACATACTGTAGACACAATAGGACCATGAGACACATAGAGAAGCATGATATTAACATATTACAGTACAACGTAGATGGCTTCACAAACAAAATCATGCAGCTTCGGGAATTCGTACACAAACAAAATATTCACATAGCACTCATACAAGAAACAAAACTAAAACGCACACACAAAACACCCACCATCCCTGACTTCACGGCGATCCGTCAAGATCGTACTGGTGGGGTCATGGGGGTGGACTCATCACTTACATACGTAAAAGCATTAGCTACAATGATGCCACCCAAAACATTACAAACACAATCCAAGCAGATAATACGATAGAAATACAGGCAGTTAATATTAAAACACGCGCAAAACACAACACCATACGCATCAACATTTACATCCCACCAGGTAGTTCACCTCAGGTGCCAGCCAATTACAATCCGAAGTTACACAATCTGGCCTCTCTCACTAATGTCATCTTAGGAAGAGACTTCAACGCTAAAGACACTAGCTGGTACCTCCACAACCAAAACAACACTAGAGGCGCCAACATAGCCACACAACTAAACAGCCTCTTCATTCTTAACAACACAGAAGAATATACACACATACCACATCAAGCAGGATACTCAAACTCCTCCCCAGACATAACGTTCTGTTCCCCCTCACTAGCAACACATACACAATGGAGAACAGAAAAACAACTGTCATCAGACCATCTGCCCATCACCATTACAACACGTTCTACACTCTGCCCCAACATCCTTAGGCACTCTTACAGAAATTACAAGAAAGCTGATTGGGAACAGTTCAAAATACAGACTGAAGAACAATTCACCACATTAAACAGCACACCCATCATAAACATCAATACAACACTCAAGACATTCAATCAGCTCATCAATAATGCAGCCAAATACATACCCAAGGGCAACATTAGGAATTACAACCCAAATTACACAAGAGAAATAGCCTACCTCATAAAGCAACGTAACAACCTCAAATATAGCACACAAACATCACACACAGAAGCCATAAAACAGCAAATACAAAAGCTCAACACAGAAATAAACAACAAACTTAAAGAAAAACAAACAGAAACATTTAGGGAATTCATCACAACACTAAACCACTCCACAGATACATCCAGGCTATAAAAGACTATAAACAGCATTACCCACTCTAACAGTGGCATTCACACCTCACACGTGGCTATCTGTCGCAGCCCAAATAATATCCCAACATATACGCAACCTGGAGCGGATCCAGGATTTGCTGGAGAAGGGTTAAAGAAACACTGTTTACGAAAATTTCACAATATCAAAACCTAAATTTCTCTTGAAAATTAATTTTATCATTCTAGATTTGTTCATTAATATAATTGAAATTATTATATCTCTTGACAAAGTTTTGTGTTGAATGAGATATCAGTTAATCTCCCGAATCTCAAAGACTGGATCGACGAGCGCCATTCGTCGGGGTTGCAATAAAAACAAAATGCGGAGCTATTATAATTATATTAAGAAAATGAAATAAGATTTAGCTTACTTTAGTTTTAGTCTTAACCGTAAAATATATCAAAACAAGAAAAATGGTTTTCTGTGAGGCAGCTTGTCGTACAACACGTGTTCCTACCGGTATCACTTTCGTTACTGCGAATCCTCTTTGCAGTCGGAGTAGATTGTCCTTCTTCATCACTGTCAAAACGAGAAACAATGAATTTAATATGGGCAATCGATCAGTAACTGTAAGTAGTTTTTAAAGTCATTATTTTAGTTTACAATACAGTCATTAACATTGCCACTGACGTGGGATGGACCAAAGTTGATGGACCAAAAAATCGGTCAATTCTTGGATGCTGTTTAACTCTTCTTCACATTGTAAACCGAAAATTCTATTAAATAAATACTTTGAAGGAATATTGCTTTTTAGACTTTTGAGTATTAAAGTAAGACACAGGGTTGACTAATGATCTGAAACAAATGAAACAAAAGGGTATATTACATGCTTTTAGTTTTGTTTGTAAAATAACCTGTATATTCACTCAGTTAGCTTTGGGAGCGGGGCTTTCTGGTTTAGAGTGGTTCTGGTTTAGTGGAGTTCGATCGAACCCCTCGAACCCCCCCTGGATCCGCCACAGACAACAAGCTAACATTCTAGTTAATCACTACGCAAAGATAAGTCACCTAAACAGAGACAACAACCAGAAACACGCAGACAGACAAACAGCTAGTCACAAGAAAACCTACAGACTCGACACGACCATTACACCCTTCAATACAGACCAGACCACCAAGATCATCAAAAACATTAAGAATTCGAAGACCAGACAACATAGCTAACATACACCTTAAACACTTGTGTCCACAGGGAATACTACCCCTCACAAACATCAGCACATATTCATACCAACACTGTATTATTCCCTTTACTATGCACACCTTCCAAAATAACAGAAAGACTAATCTTAGAAATCACAAACCCACACATACCACAATCGCCTACTCAACATGAATTCAGACCTCACCACACAACCACGACATTACTTACTAACCTCACGCAGCACATCATGGATGGTATCAACTCCAGACGACCAGCTCAACGTACACTATTAGCAACAATAGACATTAGTAAAGCATTTCATGCTATCCCACTCTTCCCTATCATAAACAAAATACTCAACACAAACATGCACAATAACACCAAAAAGTTGCTGAACAACTGTCTTTCAGGAAGATACTCATATGTCACATTTAATGGCAAGTCATCCAAAAACAAGCTTTTTCCAAACGGGGTCCCTCAAGGCTCTGTTCTCTCACCAACACTGTTCAACTTATATATGCATGACAGTCCAACACCCATAGATAACAAGCTTACCTTATCATCATATGCAGATGACATCACTCTAACATCCACCCACAGCAACATCGTCACGCTGCAAATAACCTACAAACATACATAAACAGTACACAAAACTGGCTCACACACAATAGACTCAAAGTAGCGCCCACAAAATCAACCATCACCTTGCTAACAAGCACACAAAAGAACACCAGATTACTCCACAGCTTAAATTAAACAACACCAACATTCTACACACTCACAGGACCAAAATACTTGGGGTCACATACAACACATCATTATCTTTTGCAAACCACATTCAGGACATTAAAAACAATTGTACGTCAAGACTTAACATGTTTAGGGTACTAACAGGCACAAACTTTGGACACCAGCAGGAAACAACATCACTCATATACAAAGAATATATTCGCTCAGTTATGGACTATGCTAGTCCATGTTGGGAACCCATTATCTCAAACACACATAAACACCTTACAGACAATACAAAACAACGCACTTCGTATCATTACAGGATGTACTCAAACAACACCAATAGAACACCTGCATACAGAAACAAAAATACTGAAAATTAGGGAACATTTATACATGAGGGGAACCCACAACTAACCCACAACTAACCCACAACTAACCCACAACTAACCCACAACTAACCCACACATCGCTCAGTTATGGACTATGCTAGTCCATGTTGGGAACCCATTATCTCAAACACACATAAACACCTTACAGACAATACAAAACAACGCAATTCGTATCATTACAGGATGTACTCAAACAACACCAATAGAACACCTGCATACAGAAACAAAAATACTGAAAATTAGGGAACATTTATACATGAGGGGAACCCAATTCATGGCAGCAGCGACAACTAACCCACAACCCACAACTAACCCACACTAACCCACAACTAACCCACAACCCACAACTAACCCACACATCGCTCAGTTATGGACTATGCTAGTCCATGTTGGGAACCCATTATCTCAAACACACATAAACACCTTACAGACAATACAAAACAACGCACTTCGTATCATTACAGGATGTACTCAAACAACACCAATAGAACACCTGCATACAGAAACAAAAATACTGAAAATTAGGGAACATTTATACATGAGGGGAACCCAATTCATGGCAGCAGCGACAACTAACCCACAACACCCTTGCCACTACATGTACAATCGTGCACCAACGCTTCGCACCATTAAGGTAACACCAAATACTCCATTCCATACCACGCCCAACAGACATTACACAGTACAGAAAACACATACACATACACTTATCCCACAAAGCACTGACACAACTCGGTCTGAATGAGGTCCAAGGTGCGAAGCCGCCACCGATTGACAGGTCAGAGACCAGTCTGATTAGATCGGATCGAATTAACTTAGCACGATTCCGATGTGGACATCACCCCAACTTACAGACATATAAACACAGACTAGACAACTCCACAGACGACAGTTGCCACCTGTGCCAGGACACACCACAAACAATTGAACACATTATGATAGACTGTATGCTCTAGCACAACAACGAACACGACACAACGTCACTAGTACGCTGAACCTCTGGTCCATTCCGGAGAGGGCGATCGGTTACCTGCGTGCCGCCGCCTTGCTCGATCAGGGCGGGCTGATCGGCTAACCAACAACAACAAAATAGCCATGAAACAAACAGCAGTAACCCAAATTACATCAAAATACAAAGTCATAGATATGTAGAGGAGTAATAGTGTCAATAACGAAGGAGTTCAGAGAATACTTCACTATTATAATTATCATAGGAAAAATATTAACTGGAGTCATACAGAGGACTTTTCAGAGCGGACGGCCATAAATTATGGAAGTGTGGGGCTCTTTAACTAACTTAATAATATACAATGCACTGTTCTCACAAGTCTGCAGAAGAAACGAGATATCGTAGATACTGAGGCCTAACAAAGAACCTTTATATCTAAACGAACAGAATCAAAACAGTCCAGTCGGATTCCTGTCTTCCTCCAGTTAACTTTAATATTCTCCTTTTAAGTCAATAATAGGCAGTTGTCTATTAATAATTTAAAAGAGAGAGAGAGAGAGAGAGAGAGAGAGAGAGAGAGAGAGAGAGAGAGACAGAGACAGTTTTAAGAAATGTGAAGATTAATACCAAGGCATGAGATCAGCTGAATTGTGCAATGATTGGACATAGAAAAAACTCCTATGTCTAAAGTTATTGGCAATGAACTTTATATATATATATATATTATATATATATATATATATATATATATATATATATATATATGGTGTCTCGTTGGCACTATAATAATATTAATAATGATAATTATGTTAAATTGTTAATGTTCATGATTATGCTTGCTTGAGGCTAGGGTCACCATTGCTCTTTTCAGATCAAATAATGTTAGTAATTTAGGAAATCAACAGAGTGAGTTTTCTTCCTTTATTAAACAAAATAAATTAAATTTAAGTGAAACAAATAAACGTTACAGTTGTTTGAATGAAAGTTGTATTGAAATGTAACAAATGTGCCGTTGATTAATGACTTTAATATTATAATACGCGCGAGGTAATGAAAGTCTTTGTGTAAGTTGGGTGAAGAGAAAAGAAATCGAGATGCGATTGAGGCGTCGTGTCCGGGAGTCCCTTATAACGAGGTCGAGTTGTGTCGTTCATGGCGGAGGGAATGCCTTGAGTGAATCTCGTGATGTAACGTCATCTTAGCATCTTAGTCGTGGTTGTATTGATAGGAAAGCGGGTGGGTCTTTTCAGTTTTATGAACTGTAAAAATTTAAATAGAAATACATTTTTCTAGTGCAGTTGTATCCGCTACTTTAAAAAATAGCATTTATTTTTTGGAGAAACGAAAAGAAATTATAAGAATTTACTTTTAAAAGTACTATTCTTCTTTTGGAGAAAAAGCCTCCAACGTATTTTAAACGACAAAGTTAGTACAAGATTCTTCATATGTTTTCAACGAAATGTTATTAAATACAGTATGAGAGCAAATGACAAATACGATCGTAAATATTAATCAAAGTTTGTGAAATTTTCCGAAATTATTTTGTGGCGCCATTATAATGACGTCAGAAGAAGAAACAAAAAAAAATTTTGGTCTTTGAAAACAGTTACGGGGATTTTTTCGGTTTGCAGACTGCTATCTTCCCACCAAATTTGCGATAGCGCATATAACAGGATATAATTATTAGGTAAAAGGTGCTTAAAATTGATCAAAATCTACGGGAAAATTATTGAATGCCCGGTTAAGTTAATTGAATGCCAGGTTAAATTAGCTGAATGCCTGATTAGGTCAACTGTACGCCCTTGATGATTGGTTAGATTAAGTTGTGATATTTTCGTTTGTTTTAACGAAAATATCACGACTTATCCTAACCAATCGTCAAGTACATTGAACGCAAATTATTATAATTTTTATTTTAGTTTCGTTTCAAAAAGATTGTATAACAGATTTTGATTTTACTCAAGAAGATATAGCGCGAGCTATTGGGCAAATGAACTCACAATCAGTTGCAGGTCCTGACAAATGGAATGCATTATTGATTAAAAACTGTAAAAATTAAATAGTCACATCCATATACTGAATATGGAAAAGATCCCAAGACTCTGGGGAAATACCGAGTATCTTGAAAAGAGCAAACATTGTCCCAAAATTTTGCTAAAGCATTCGCCATATGTGATCATAGTACAATAGCATATAAAATGAAACATCTGGGAATAACAGGTAAAGTGGGAAAATGGATCTACAACTTTCTCATAGAACGTCTACAAGTCGTTAAAATTCAAGGTATAACATCATCAGAACCGGAAGTACGCAGCTCAGTACCACAAGGAAGAGTATTGGCCCCGCTCCTTTTCATTATCATGCTAACAGACATAGACAATGAAGTAAACAGCAATAGTATAGTAGCATCGTTTGCAGACGATACAAAGATCAGCAGAAAAATCAGTGATGCAAAATAGGTGGCGGGCTTCAGAGGGACACGAACAGAATATGTAAATGGTCAGAAGACAACATGACATTTAACACCCAGAAATTGCAGCTCTTGAGATATGGTAGAAATGAGGAACTTAAAAAGACAGCATATTTTGCCCCAGACAAACAGGAAATTCAGGAAAGCACGAAAGCGATAGATTTGGGTGTTATAATGACCGATGATGCGAAATTCGAGACACAAAATCAGATATCGATAAACTGAGCAAAAAGAGTCCCGGGACAGGTACTCAGAGCCTTTAAAAGAAGGGACAAGAAAGTAATGATTCCCCTGTTGAAAACAATGATCATACCAAAACTTGAATACTGCTCAGTCTTGATGTTCCCATACAAGCAGGAAGAAATTAATAAACTAGAAGATATTCGGAGACATTTCACAACCAAGATCGATGGCTGCAAAGAACTCAAATACTGGAAAAGACTAAGTACTGTAAACTAAATCTGTACTCCCTGGAAAGAAGAAGAGAGAGGTACACCATAACATATACATAGAAAATGATCGAAAAACTGGTACCAAACCTCAAACTAACCCAATTACCATCCAAACAACATTGAAAAATAGGAAAGGCAGAATGTGTAGTATTCTCAAATTAAAGGACCTCTTCAACACAGAAGGAAAATAGCTTGATTGTGAGAAGACCAAGACTTTTTAACCATCTTCCAAAGGATCTCAGGAAAGTGACAGGGGTCAAAGTTGAACTCTTCAAAAGAAGACTACATGCCTGTCTCAGGACGGTACCAGATGAGCTGGAGTACCTGGCTATGTGCGGTGGAGAGCGCAAGAAATCAACTCGCTCCTCCATCACGTTGGCCTAGAGGCGGGGCCACCAGCTTAACCATCGTGTGAAGAGTGGCCAATGCACGGAATGCTACGATGTTACGAGAGTGTGAGTGTGTTGATCGCTGCCGTAGGACACTTGCTTCTGTTTTACCACAAGGCAAGGATATTATTTTTGAAGTCACAGGATGGCCGAGTCTGAAAGAAGTCATGAAGCCATGTGACTTTTGGGTTGCATACATAAAACAACCGCACCACAAGAAACAAGAGGTTAAGCTCTGGTGTTACAAAATTAACTTTTGTAAAAATATAAGTATAATGGTTTTTCCCAATAGCACATTTTTTAACACATTTTGCTATTTTGCATACACATTTTCATATTTTTCTCTGCTCGAGATGCCAATTTCCCGTCCACCATTCTGTTCAGTGACGAGGCTGTTTTTTATGGAAATAGTAAAGTAAATCGACAGAACACCCGCTACTGGTCTCAAAACAACCCTCACGGGTATACCTCTTCAAAGGAACAAGGTGCATCTTGGGTGATGGCATGGTGTGGTATTTGGAAGGATCGCATCATAGGCCCCCTCTTTTTCGATGAACATGTCACTGGAGGCACCTACCTACGTATGCTCAAGGAAGAAGAAGGAAATTTCCCAACATGGTTCCAGCAAGACGGCGCTCCTGCACATTACAGCACCCAAGTAAGGGAATACCTGTACCAACAATTCCCTGGTTATTGGATAGGACGTCGAGAGCCTGTGGAATGGCCAGCTAGAAGCCCGGATCTCGCGCCACTAGATTTTTATCTCTGGGGCCACTTGAAAGCGCTGGTATACGCAGAGAAAATTAGGAGTGTTGAACATTTTCGGCAGCGCATTATTGGGGCATGTAACACCATTACTCCTGACATCATTCACCGTGTGCTTGCTGACTGTGTATCACGTCTGAATTTGTGTATTGAAAACAATGGTGGACATATTGAGCACGTTCTGTAAATAAAAGCTTTTGTTTTGCCTTTTTTTATTATTTTTCCTATGATGCCGGACTTATGGGACACCCTGTATAATATATAATAATATTCAATATAATGATTTAATATAATTTTATAATTTCAAATTTTTTTTTTAAATTGCAATTTTTTTGGCGTGCCTTGGACAACCACCTCGCGTGCCTATACTTGCCGACCCCTGCACTAGAGGAATTTCCAAAACAACAATTTCCAACCAAACGGTCGGTTTTGCAACGTTTCCTTCATGTGCAAATCGGAAAACCGACCCTTTCTATCAGGGAATCTACCCACGCAGTGGCGAAAGAACTCATAGAGATGTGGGAAAGTGGTGGAAGCCCAACCATGAGAAACGATCACGCGATTACTAAAGTGGAGAAACTCTATGCCACATACGTGAATTTGAAGAAGAGTAAACATAAAAAGAATGATCCTGGAATGGTAAAACAGCAGGAATCACTCAGCAAGGATACTGAAACATTATTTGATATAGCGGCCCAAGATGCTCTGGAGCGATCAAAATTGCTGAAGATTTACGCTTCTTGGAAGCTCAGAGGACGAAACAGATGATGGCAATGACTACATTGGATAAGAAACTGTCAGAGAAAGTAAAACGTTCACGGCAGAAAACAATGGATGAGATGAGGAGGAACGAATCAGCGCAGATGGAGCTTGAAGCCCTCAACAAAACAGTCCAACTACCATTATCCAAAGGTGGGCACCCGGGCCTCAAAAAGGACCGACGGTCCCGGTCCCGGTCCTTGCCTCAAACTGGACCGACGGTCCTGGTCACGGTCCTTTCTGAAGATAGGACCTAGGAACTCGGTCCTTATCTATCTATCTTCTATATCTATATATATATATATATATATATATATATATATAAAATAGGAAGTTTGTTTGTCTGTTTGTTTGTTCTCTATTGAAATGAATATGGCTGCACCAAATAGTGTTTAAGGTAGTGAATCAGATATAACTTTTCACGGGGAATCTAATGGTGTGCACAGTAGGTAGGTACAGTAGGTAGGTAGGTAGGTAGGTAGGTAGGTACAGTAGGTAGGTAGGTACAGTAGGTAGGTACAGTAGGTAGGTAGGTACAGTAGGTAGGTACAGTAGGTAGGTAGGTACAGTAGGTAGGTAGGTACAGTAGGTAGGTAGGTAGGTACAGTAGGTAGGTAGGTAGGTATGTAGGTAGGTAGGTACAGTAGGTAGGTACAGTAGGTAGGTAGGTAGGTAGGTACAGTAGGTAGGTACAGTAGGTAGGTGGGTACAGTAGGTAGGTACAGTAGGTAGGTAGGTAGGTAGGTACAGTAGGTAGGTACAGTAGGTAGGTAGGTAGGTAGGTACAGTAGGTAGGTACAGTAGGTAGGTAGGTAGGTAGGTACAGTAGGTAGGTACAGTAGGTAGGTAGGTAGGTAGGTACAGTAGGTAGGTACAGTAGGTAGGTTGGTAGGTACAGTAGGTAGGTACAGTAGGTAGGTAGGTACAGTAGGTAGGTACAGTAGGTAGGTAGGTAGGTACAGTAGGTAGGTAGACTAGACAGTAGGTAGGTAGGTAGGTAGGTACAGTAGGTAGGTACAGTAGGTAGGTAGACTAGACAGTTTTATTTAGTAAATGATACATTAAAATCTTGTTTAGTTTTGAATGACGGCATAAAGTCACGGGATTTAAGTACTGCTCTAATGTAACTATCTTTTGAATCCTTTCCATACACTGCCCCAGACGCTTCAGTTACCACCCTAACACAGCGTTCTACACCTTGGGAGTGACATGGTATCCGGACAACAAGGGGCTCTTCAGTGATCTTATCGAGTTGTTCGACAGAGAACTGCTTCGTGAGTGGTGGTTCCATTGTGCACTCCCTCCACTGGTGGAAGTAAATCTTTCAAATTCTGAGCACTTTGTTTGATCTTTGGTGGCCGAAATTCTCTGACTTGCTGTTGAGCAGGTTTGGGAGATCGTCGAATGGTCTTCGAATGGTCTCTCTATATTATTATTATTATTATTATTATTTATTTATTTATTTATTATTATTATTATTATTATTATTATTATTATTATTATTATTATATTATTATTATTATTATTATATTATTATTATTATTATATTATATTATATTATATATTATATATATATATATATATATATATTATATATTATATTATTATTATTATTATTAATTATATTATTATTATTATATTATATTTATATTTTATATTTATATATATTATATTATTATTATTATTATTATTATTATTATTATTATTATTATTTATATATAAAAGAGGAAGTTTGTTTGTTTGTCTGTTTGTCTGTTTGTTTGTTCTCTATTGAAATGAATATAGCTGCACCAAATAGTGTTTAAGGTAGTGAATCAGATATAACTTTTCGCGGGGAATCTAATGGTGTGCATAAAAGTTTCAAAATTTTCGAGAACTTTTTAAAATATAAGGTTAAGGAATAAGTTTTTTCATTTTAACACAAAAAAACTTAAAATCATTATTTTCGAAAACTTTTTAAAATATAAGGTTAAGGAATAAGTTTTTGCATTTTGACACAAAAAAAGCTTAAAATCATTATTTTCGAGAACTTTTTAAAATATAAGTTTAAGGAATAAGTTTTTGCATTTTGACATTTGAGTGTGACTTTTGCTATGGGTGACAATGGCCCAAAAAAGTTGGAACACCTCGCAATCTTTATGTTTTGACACCCAATGGAAAAACACGTAACATTGTTTACACTGAAGTGCTACAAAATGTCTGATGTTTTCAAGGAATAAAAACAACTACCAAAACTTTGTGTTTATGTGTTCATTTAGTTTTGTTCATCTTTTTACCTTATTTTGACACACCCTTACATCCCGGGCAACGCCGGGTATCTCTGCTAGTATATAATATAAGTGAAAAATTTGATTAAAATGAAAAATGAAATTAAAGACACCGGAAATCTTTAATTTTATTAACGTAAATTATAATTAATACAATACATAAATGATGAAAAAAGTTATTAAGTTAAATGCTTGAGTTTCCCTTCAAGAAGACTAGCATTTCAAAATGGCTGTCACTGAGCCCTGACCTTTTCGGCTTGAGGACGTCCTTCCCCAAAGAGAAGAGCCTCTCCACGGCGGCACTGGATGGGATAGGCGTGTTAAACTTGATGAACAAGCCCTTCAACGCCGGGCTGGGGAACGAGTCCTTGTTGAAGATGAAGGGTTTCACAGGCCTCTCGCTGAGAAATGTCTCCACCAACTTGGTCCCGGTCTCCTTCGTCTTCTCCCCGCCCTCGTAGAGAGCCTCAAAGAAGTCGTCATTGTCCTGGTCATTCTCACCCTCGCTGCTGCTGGTGTCCTTGCCTGAGTCCGCTCTTGCCAGAATCCTCTCCACCATAGACATCATCTGCTTCTTCACCTTGGCCTTGATCTCCTCGACGTCATACATGACGTCGTCCTCCACCAGCCTCACCCACCCAGCCCAATTTGAACTTGGGGTGTAGCGCAGCTGCCAGGAGGAAGTCCATATCCTCAAAATGGGGACCAAACCGACGTTTGATCCCATCCCTGACAGCTAATACCAGTGGCTGACACATCTTGACATCGCTGCTTTCCATCTGCTCCTTCAACATTTTGAGAGAGATGGCCAAGGTGGGCAGGAGTGCCCCCATGTACGCCTTGTCCTCCCCTTGCAGGATGTCCAAGGCCTTACAGACCGGCTTCATCACCTCAAGATACTTTTTGAAGAAGTTGATATCAGCTGAAAAAATAGTTAATATTTTAGTCCTGTACTTAAACTTTTTATATTGTACTTTTTACTTTTTACTTTTTACCTTTTCAAAAAGAAAAGTAAAAAAATCAAATATGTATATTGCTCACCAGACGAGAACGAAGGCACCCCAAGAATGTTGCACGTCTGGTGTAGTCCAAGAAGCTTCTCCCTGTCTCCGAAGATGTCGACCAGGCGGGACACCCTGTCGTAGACGGAGTTCCATCTCGTAACGGTGGGGACAGTCAGCTGCATCCCTATCTCGGCCTTGATGGTGTCTGAGGCTTGTGAATTTCTTGACTGCTTGTTCCACAGCTCCGTAGCTTTACCAAAGGCGGTCCGGTACGCCTTCCTGTAGGATGGTGAGTTCTTCAGGGCCTTGTCAGCGTCGGAGGTGGCTACTAGGTTCAGGATGTGGGCGGCGCACCTTGTGTGCTTCGGCAGGACGTATTCAGGATCCTCCGTGGCACCGGCTAAAAAGAAATGTTCAATTTATTCAATAATATATTTGAGTGAAAAGAAAATACCTTACAAGACTTGTAAAAAGTGAAAAAAAAATCAAGAAATAATAAATAATCCATAATTTACCTTCCAAAAGCGATGCCAGATCCTCAACCTGAACGACGTCCTCATCATCGGGCCGCCCCACACCTTCTTCCTCCTCTTCCTGGACCTCCTCAGGCAGCTCCTCGTCCGTTTTGCCAAAGACACTGCACAATGAAACACAATTATTATATTTTTTTATTTTTTTATTCAATGTTATAGAAAAAATAAAAATGTAAAGATTTAAAAGTCAAAAAATTTGAATGAAGAAATTAAAAAAAAAAAAATCTGCTTACTTAAATGCCTTGACGAAGTTGCTGCCATTGTCAGTAGTAGTCCTGCAGACCTTGGACTCGATGGCGAAGTCGAAGAGGACCTTGTACATCTCCTTCGCAAGGACCTCGAAGGTGTGTCGTCCGGTGAGTCGTCTGCACGCCAAGACTGCCTTCTGCCTTAGGAGGGTGGCCTGGTCAATCCAGTGTACAGTCATCCCCATGTACGACCTTAAATAAAATGGAATGCTTTGAATTGAAATGTAGTATTATAATTTATATTTTCACAGCATTGTAATAAATTGATTAAAATAAACTCACAGTTTATTAGTTTCTTTTTGATTGAAGTAAAAAGTAAATTAATTAAAATTTAAACATACTTGTGGGCACATGTCCAAGCGTCTGCCGTAGTAGAGACCGACTGTACAGAGTTGAGGACGTCCCTCAGGTGCTGCCTCTTCTCGTCAAACCTTAAAAAGTTTATTAAAAGACAAAAGTAAAGTAAAAAATTATAATGTCATCGCTCATCACTAAAAGAAAAAGAAAAGAAAATACTTTTATCAAGAATGAATTTAAATAGCCAAACAAAAAATACCTGTCTTCAATACGCCTGGTAAGCGTCCTCCTAGACATGGAGTGTTGGCCAGGGATCAATAAGGTGATCAACTAATTAAAAAGAAATAAAAAAAATTTACGTTTCATCATAACTGACTGATATTTGAGTGTAATTTAATGATTATAAATACTTCTAGACAAAGTTGTAAGATTTTTAATTGAATTTACTGACCTTCTCTTCAAAGAGAGCCTTGGTGACTCTGGACGGTCCAGCCATGGCCTCCCGTATAGTCGGCTGAACCATGGTCCTCTGCCTCTTGTCGTCGGGGCGCTCCTGAGGGTCTCCTCGACGCTTCTTCTTTTTCTGGAGCTCCACCCCGTCTTTGATGCACTGGTCGAACGCTTCTAGGACAAAATCCCCCCGTGGACAAAATCCCCTCGTGGACAAAATCCCCTCGCTGACAAAATCCCCCCGGACACAACCCCCCCGGACACAATCCCCCCGGGGACAAAATTCCCCTAAGGCTTTATTAAAAAAATAAGAATACGACTGACTTTATTAAAGTTTTAACAAAAATATCACGACTTAACCTAACCAATCGTCAAGGGCGTACAATTACCTAACCGGGCAAACAAATAAGAATACGACTGACTTTATTGAAGAAGAAAAATTAAAAACACAAAGTCAAACAAAATTCAAAATTTAAAAAGACAAATTAAAAGCAATTCCCTTAAGAAAATCAAAAATAGACCTGTTGTTATAGTCTTGTACAATTTTCAAAATGCGAGAAGAAGAAGACTTATACTTCTTCCTTTGCGGTTCTGTCGGCAAGCCAGCGATAATTTGAGAAATAAATGCCTGTTGGTAGCTTATTTCTTGCCCTAAAACTTTTAAAAATTTCCATATGTTTGGATGCGAGCATCCTGTTAGAGATGCAAAGCGTCTATGCCAGCCTTCGACAGAGTTATTTGTACGTGGAAATTCTGTAATTGTTCTTGAGTACATATTCCAAATAGAAATGCTAAAAGTGGGTTCTCTTCGTCCTCGTCGGCATGGCCTTCCAATATAATTATCTTCAAAATAATCGAGAATTGGCAAACCTTCCACTGGTATAAAATCGTATAATTGTTCAAAAGCATCAACAACTTTTTCTGGAGGCACAAAAGCTAGAGCAGGTATCATTCGAATTTTTAAGGCAAAATCATTGTCATCTTGATATTTTTTCTGTAATCCGTGTTTCTGTAATCCGTTTCTGTAAGCCTCTTTTCTTATTCTTATTCTTATTGTGTTTTTAATTTTTCTTCTTTAATAAAGTCAGTCGTATTCTTCTTTTTTTAATAAAGCCTTAGGGGGATTTTGTCCGCGGGGGGATTGTGTCCGGGGGGGGTTGTGTCCGGGGGGATTTTGTCCATGGGGGATTTTGTCCGCGAGGGGATTTTGTCCACGGGGGGATTTTGTCCTGATACCGGTCGAACTGGTTCTGGACGTGAGGGTGGCGCCTGGAGACATGTCGCTTGAGGTTGTTTTGGCTCTTGTTGCTTGTCGAGAGGATGTTCTTGTTCGGCAGGCACAGCAAGCACTTGTACTCCAGGTTCTGCTCACCCTTGGGGCCCAGGTATTCAAAGCATTTGTCCAGGTACGGCCAGGGATTGCCGGGTTCAGTTCTTCCGCTAGGAGCTCCAGTTGCTTGACTTGAAGTTGAAGCACTAACATCAGTAGATTCTTCGTCTCCTCCAGGTGTTGAAACAAGTTTCAGTTCAGTCTCAATCTCTTTCCGAGTCTTCTGGAGGAAACGATCCATCTTCTTTAGAACTTCAAATAATCACTAAACACACTAAAATCACTAAAAAAGATCGTCCGGACCGGACCGTCCGGAATTGCTTAAAAATGGACCGTCGCTCCTCATTTTGGTCCTCACTGAGAAAAGGACCGACTTTCCCGCTCACGGTCCTTAAAAAGGACCGAGTTCCTGGAGTTCGGTCCTTTTGGAACTCGGTTCTGCCCACCTTTGCCATTATCCTCGTCGTCGACAGCTAATGACTCAGATGATACATACGGTGCCAAGATCAAGCATGAAACGCCGAATCCTTGCAAGAAAATTAAGGTCATCACTCCCGAAGTAGCAGCAATAATGGACCGGATTAATATCTCAGATTGGAATGCAACCTTTTTCCTTGCGTCCACATGAAGAAGTCTGGGAATCTCGCACGAAGAACTTTCAATATCAAGGAGTCAAATCCGGAGAGATCGTCAACGACAAAGGCAAATCTTCGGTCAAACTTTTCGAATACATTTTATGCCAGAGGTTCCATTGGTGGCCCACTGGGACGGCAAACTGCTCTCTGAGTTGACTGGATATTAGCACAATAAACCAGACAGACTGTCGATTCTCGTATCAGGACTGGAGATCAACAAGCTCTTAGGTGTACCTAAGGTACCGCGAGCCACGGGAGAGGACATGGCAGGTGCGATATTCAAGACTCTCCAGGAGTGGAATCTTCTGGACCACGTTGTCGGAATATGTTTCGATATAACTGTTTCCAACACAGGAGGCCACACAGGAGCATGTACTCTCTTGGAAAAACGATTTAAGAAGAAGCTGTTGAACCTGGCTTGTCGTCATCATGTACATGAGATTATTATAGGTGATGTCTTTACTGAGCTCTTTGGTTCCAGCAGTGGTCCTGATGTGCTCATCTTCAAGCGATTCCAGAAGGACTGGAATTCCATCGATCAAGCAAATTACAAAATTAGCCTCATTCCCATTGACGCGTGTGATGTCATCCTTGAATGGAAGAATGAAACACTGGAATTCGCGCGAAATCTACTCTCTGGTCCTTCTCAACCGCGTAACGACAACCAAGAATTTTTGGAACTTGTCATCATCTGCTTAGGAGATCGTCCGGAAAGGGGAATACGATTTCGAGCTCCTGGAGCTTTTCACCACGCACGCTGGATGGCAAAAATTTTATATTGTCTCAAGATTTACTTGTTCAGGGGGCAGTTTAGGCTCACCATCCACGAGGGGTTAGCTGTTGAGCAATGTAGTCTGTTCATCTGTCTTGTCTACATGAAGATGTGGTTCACAGCTCCGAATACAGTCCACGCCTCTTTAAATGACCTACATGCTCTGACCATGCTCCAACGATATGGTGAAGTAAATGAGAAAGTTTCTTTGACCGCATTCAAAGCACTGGAATGGCATCTGTGGTAAATAAGTGATAGTTTGGTATCACTTGGATTTTTCAATGACAGGTTCTCCAAAGATCGCAAACTGGCAATGATGGATGCTCTTAAGAAGTCTGTAAGTAAAACCAGTGCTGTTAGGGTGCGAAAGGGAGACAGAAGGATTTTACATTCTGACATAGATCTGGACCGATTCATTACAAGTAGATCATTGTCTTTGTTAGAAAGGCTGGGTATTAGAACAAAGTGGCTGGAAACTCACCCAAGGACGTGACCCAGTGATGAGGACTATAAGAAGGGGCAAGAGTTAGCGAAAGCTCTGAAGTCGGTCAATGATTGTGCAGAAAGAGCCGTGAAACTGGTCGAGGACTTCGACCGGGTAAGGACAAAGGATGAAGATCAATTGCAGTATCTGCTGCAGGTGGTAGAGCACCACAGGAAAGAATTCCCAACTTGCGAAAAAACAGACCTGTGTTTTTTCTATATTAGTCTAATATATAATTTGTGTTTTTCTAATAATTTGTTTTTTATAAACTCCAGCACTTGAAAATTACCTAATAAAAACTTATTTTGAAAATTTATTTTTACTTCGCGACCTCTAAATACATTCCTATTTTCTTCATTTTTGATGGGAAAGAATGTTTTACCATTGTGACAAAATGAGAGGGTGGGACAAGGGAAATCAAAAGAATGTTCTTTTTTTTGCTTTCAGGTGAACCACCCTAATATAGTGGTGTATATATATAGTTTTGTTTGATTTTCTCTAATTTGTTTTAAAGAATTTACTTCTTTTCAATATTTCTGATTTAAATATGAAATTATAAATGTCATCCCGTTAAATTAAATCGAAAAAAAAATCTCATTAAAGTGAACAAAAATGGAATGAAGTTTCTATAACCCTACTTTTTTGAGGTTAGGTTACGCTAGGTTAGGTCAGTTACTTCGTTAACCTAACCTAACCTAGCGTAACCCATTCTAAAACAAATCGGAAGATGCGTAAAATATGAGGAGACAGAAAGGACGAATTATTTGACTTCGAGTTTTTTAATTAAAATCGTAGTGCGGCTGAAATTTGAAAAATTAATCATTGTATATGGTAAAAAAACGCTTTCTCTAAACTTTCTTATGGAACCCCCTCCCAAACTTTTACACAGGCAAAAGTGATTAAAAATTTGAAAATATAAAATATATAACCTGTTCGACCTACTGGAATGGATAAAAAATGAACACGGGCAAAAATGTACACAAATGTTCAACCAACTTGAGCATTTATAGCTACATATATATATAATTATATATATGTAGCTATAAATGACCAAGTTGGGAGTTACAGGGTTCAGAGTAAATTTAGGGTTTAGTTTTTCCATTATTTTCCAAGTTTAAATAAGGTGTATCTCTCTCTTCTCCTTTCCAGTGAATATAGGTTCAATTCGCGTAACCTTTCCCAGTAATTTAGTTCTTTGCACCCCTTGATCTTGGATGTGAAGCTTCTCTAAATCCCTTCTCGTTGTCTAATGTCTTTTTTTTTATATGGGCATGTTAGGACCGACCAGTATTCCAATTTGGTATGAACAGTGTTTTCAGTAGAGGAATCATTATATCCCTATCCCTTCGTTTAAAGGTTCTCAGTATCTGCCCAGTTAGTCCCTTTGCTCTGTTTACTGCTATCTTATTTTGTGTTTCAAATTTCGCATCATCAGTCATTACAACCCCTACGTCTTTTGCTTTAGAATTTCTCTGAATTTCCTGTCCATTTGGGGTATAATATTCCATGGATTTTAGGTCCTCTCTTTTTCCGTACCATAACAGCTGAAATTTCTCAGTGTTAAACTTCATATTGTTGATGCAAAAACCTTCACTTTTTCTTCGTGAAGGTCAAAATATGATAATAAAAACTCACTCTAATAGACAGAGTTTATTTCCACAACAGTTTCGATGCCCACTGGCATCCTCTTCGGGTGGATACAGAAAAACGAGTGAACCAAAAACAAGAAGGAAAACAGTCCAGGGACCATTAAGAAATTCGCACCTAGGTTAGATCCCGTTCTCCCGACACTGGAAGGGCATTTTTATTAAAGGGACCAGCTTAAAAGTATATTCGCACAAATTGAAAACTAGCTTCTTGTTCTATTCATACAGATTATATATTTTTTTTTACATAATTATTACATTTATTATTAAATTTATTACATTTAATATTGCATTATTATTTATTACAGAAATTATAAATTTATTATAACATTGTTGTTTATTATACAGAAATTATAAACCGAAAAACGAATGAAAAAGGCGAGACGGAAACAATCCAGAGACCATTAAGAAATTCGCACCTAGGCTAGATCCCGTTCCCCCCACCCCAGAAGGGCATTTTTATTAAAGGGTCTCGCTTATAAGTAAATTCGCACAAATTAAAACTATCTTCTTGTTCTATGCATACAGATTCTATTATTTTGACATAATTACTGCATTTATTATTGCATTTACATTTATTATTATTAGCTTTACACTAATTATTACATTTATTTTATTATCTTTATTATTACATTTATTGCATTTATATTTATTTCCACATTTATTACTTCCATTATTACATTTACATTTACGTTTATTATTCCATTTACATTTTACCGAGGAAAAAAAAACGAATGAACCATAAGCGAATAAGGAAACAATCCAGAGACCTTTAAGAAATTCACACTTCGGGTAGAACCCGTTCACCCGACTCCGTAAGGAATTTTTTGACCAAGAATCTCATTAAGTCCTCCGGGCGGGTAGCACTGTGATCCAGCTACAAAACTTTAAAAAACGGCATTACCCCCATTACCCCCACCCCTCTCCCCATTACCCCCACCCCTCTTAAAGGGTCCAACTTATAAGTACCTTAGCACAAATTAAAATTATCTCCTTGTTCTATACATACAGATTCTATTATTTTTCTTTTGACATAATTATTACATTTATAAAGTACCTTACTTGATTCCCAATCTATAGCATGATTATTTTGGCTGGCGTGATAAAAAATGGCATTATTAGTATTACAACTTCTGAAGGCATATTTGTGTTCTTTAATACGGGTTTCAATATTTCTTCCAGTTTCTCCTACGTATACTAAATCACAACTTTTACAGGGAATGCTGTAGACACAGGCTTGTTCCTGTTTTGCAACGTTATTCCTAACCAATTTACTTTTCACGGTAGACGACTATTTGAACGCCAGAGCAAACTTAAAATCTTTCGTCAACTCAATGGACTCGATTCCCAAAAGATTCCGGTTAGCTTTAGACAAGCTCAGGAAGAACGAAGCAATATTTGTAACTAAAACGGACAAAAGTAACACTGTGGTTATTTTGGACAAGTGTGATTATAAACAAAAAATGGAAGCGTTACGTAGTGATGAATTCACCTACACCAAAGTGAGTTCGTCCCCCCTAAAGCGTCTTTCTGCCGAATTCAACAAAACTATCAGGAACTTATTAAAAGATGTCCCGGCGATTGGCCTTAAAAGATTTCTACAGATTAACCCCAAACTCCCCCACATTTACGGCTTACCCAAAACCCATAAGATTAATATACCACTCCGTCCCATTATTTCACACAGGGGTTCCTTTAGTTACAGGTTATCTAAATTTCTTGCAGATAAATTGTCTTCATTAGTTGGTAAATTTTCAGGCTTGCACATCACTAATTCCTGTGACTTTATTAACAAAGTTATGTCCTTGGATTTAAAACGGGGAAGAATGATCAGTTTTGACGGTGAGTCCTTGTTTACGAAAGTTCCCGTTGATGATGTACTTAGTTTTTTAGATAGAAAATTGCCAACAAGTAACGTAGAACTAGGCATGCCCACATCTGTATTTTTAGAACTGATAAAACTGTGTCACCAATAATGCCTTCTCCTTCGGTGAAGAATTTTATTTGCAAAATTTTGGTATGGGAATGGGGTCACCTTTATCCCCAATACTGAGTACATTATACATGGAATATTATGAGTCGGAATTGTTGCAAACAATATGTCCCAGGAATCTAATTTGGTTTCGTTATGTAGATGATATTTTCTCATTTTGGCCTGACCACTGGAACAACTTTGACACTTTCTTTCAGTCATTAAATAATCAGTCATTAAATAATCTTGTTCCCTCTATTAAATTTAAATATGAATGGGAGAACGACAAACAATTACCTTTTTAGATGTTTTGGTCATTAACGAAAGCGGAAAGCCCAATTTCACGGTCTATAGAAAACCTACTTATTGTTATTCGTACATTCATTATTTTTCATATCATGATGAAGGGGTTAAAAGCCCAATTATTTCTTTCATGTTTCTAAGAGCACTCAGGATTTGTAGCCCACATTTGCTGGACCCAGAAATTTCAAAGATTTGGAACATTTTTGAGGATTTAAAATATCCTGAGTGGTTTATCAGAAAGGCGTATTTCAAAGCGAGAAAATCTTTTTATGCCCCTCGGGAACCTTCAGTTAACCAAAAACAATATGTGAGTTTGCCTTACATTGCCGGCTTAGAAAGAGTAAAACCGTTGACGAAAGATTTTAAGTTTGCTCTGGCGTTCAAATATTCGTCTACCGTGAAAAGTAAATTGGTTAGGAATAACGTTGCAAAACAGGAACAAGCCTGTGTCTACAGCATTCCCTGTAAAAGTTGTGATTTAGTATACGTAGGAGAAACTGGAAGGAATATTGAAACCCGTATTAAAGAACACAAATATGCCTTCAGAAGTTGTAATACTAATAATGCCATTTTTTATCACGCCAGCCAAAATAATTATGCTATAGATTGGGAATCAAGTAAGGTACTTTATAAATGTAATAATTATGTCAAAAGAAAAATAATAGAATCTGTACGTATAGAACAAGGATAGAATTTTAATTTGTGCGAAGGTACTTATAAGTTAGACCCTTTAATGAGATTCTTGGTCAAAAAATCTTTTACGGAGTCGGGTGAACGAGTTCTAACCGAAGTGTGAATTTCTTAAAGGTCTCTGGATTGTTTCCTTATTCGCTTATGGTTCATTCGTTTTTTTTTCCTCGGTAAAATGTAAATGGAATAATAAACGTAAATGTAAATGTAATAATGGAAGTAATAAATGTGGAAATAAATATAAATGCAATAAATGTAATAATAAAGGTAATAAAACAAATGTAATAATTAGTGTAAAGGTAATAATAATAAATGCAAATGCAATAATAAATGCAGTAATTATGTCAAAATAATAGAATCTGTATGCATAGAAAAAGAAGATAGTTTTAATTTGTGCGAATTTACTTATAAGCGAGACCCTTTAATAAAAATGCCCTTCTGGGGTTGGGGGAACGGGATCTAGCCTAGGTGCGAATTTCTTAATGGTCTCTGGATTGTTTCCTTCTCGCGTTTTTCATTCGTTTTTTCGGTTTATAATTTCTGTATAATAAACAATAATGTAATAATCAATGTAATAATAAATTTATAATTTCTGTAATAAATAATAATGCAATATTAAATGTAATAAATTTAATAATAAATGTAATAATTATGTAAAAAAAATAATAGAATCTGTATGTATAGAACAAGGAGATAGTTTTAAATTTGTGCGAATGTACTTATAAGTGGGTCCCTTTAATACAAATGCCCTTCCAGTGTTGGGAGAACGGGATCTAACCTAGGTGCGAATTTCTTAATGGTCCCTGAACTGTTTTCCCTCTTGTTTTTGGGTCATTCGTTTTTCTGTACCCACCCGAAGAGGATGCCAGTGGGCATCGAAACTGTTGTGGAAATAAACTTTGTCCATGAGAGTAGGTTTTTATTATCATATTCATATTGTTGTCTTCCGTCCACTTGTAGATTCTTTTCATGTCTGTTTGTAGAGATCCTATATCTTCTGGGTTTCTTATTTTTCTACTGATCTTTGTGTCATCGGCAAAGGATGTTACTGTGCTGTCTCTGGTAACGTCCTCAGCTATGTCAATTAGCATAATTATGAAGAGTAGTGGAGCTAATACTGTTCCTTGTGGTATTGAGCTGAGGACCTCTGATTCTGATCAAGATGCTCCTTGTACTGTAACGACTTGCCGCCGCTCACTAAAGAAATTATATATCCATTTTCCTACTTTTCATGTTTTTCCCATATACTTCAGTTTGTGTATTATGATTCCATGGTCACACTTGTCGAAAGCTTTGGCAAAGTCTGTGTATATTACATCACAGTTTTCATTATTTTCCATTCCATCAATAATAATAATGTTGTTGTAATGTTCCATTAGCTGTGATAGGCATGATCTGCCTGACCGAAATCCATGTTGGTTATCATTTAATTTTTTCTTAGTTTCAAAAAAGTCATATATTTTCTGTCTAACTATTCTTTCAAATATTTTAGTGAGATGAGGTGTAAGTGACACTCACCTCTAGTTTTTAACCTCGGATCGATCTTCTCCTTTATATAGTGGGACTATGTTCTCGCTCTTCAGGATGGCCGGTATTTCTCCCGTGTCTAGTGATCGTCTCCATATTCAATAAAGTGGCTCAGCGATTGCATTCTTGCAGTTTCTGATCAGTGTGGCATTCCATTTGTCCGATCCTGCCGCTGAGTGTGCTTTTAGTTTCCCTATAGCTTGTGTAATATCATTTGTCGTAAAGTCGAAGTCTGTTATACTTCCCCTTGTAGTTCTTCTTCAAAGAACGTGTTTCTATCGCATATCAGTTTGTCAGTTTTTGGGATACTGAAAGATGATTCGTACTGAGCTCTTAATATTTCGGATATTTCTGTTAGATCATCAGATAAAGCACTGTCTTCGTTTTTCAAAGGTCCAATCGTCGCATGGTTTTTTGACGTCATTTTTGGAAAATTATAGAAGTACTTTGAGTTAACCTCCATCGCCTCTACAGCGCCGCCTTTTTCTTTTACTGTATGCTTCTCAATTAGTTCCTCTATGACGCAATCGATACTCTGCAGTTTGTCATTGAATATTTTTCTGATGTTGTTATCTTTACAGTAACTTAATTTTGCAATCACTCTTTTACTCTTTCAGAACAATGACCTCTTTTGTCTCTCGAACCTGCTTCTCTTTCCTCTTTGTTGTATTTTTGGGACATGTCTTTCCACAATTTCCAGCGTCTTCTCCTCTAAGGTCGTTAGCATCTCTTCGGTTGTCTTGGCCTCGAAGATGGATTTCCAATCTATTACTTCCATGCTGGATGCAGCATCTTTCCACTTTATAGTTTTAGAGTGAAAATTAAAAATTTCGAATGTTTCTTTCTGTTGTTCGTGTTCTTTCCTTTCTTGCTGCTTTTATATTGTTTGCTATTTCAATGACGTTGTGATCCGATATTATAGTTGGGGATATTTCTACATTCTAAATTAGGTTGCTGTTGTTTGTGAACACCAAATCTAGGCAGTTGTTTTTTCTTGTGTTTTCTGTTATTTCTTGTGTTAACATAAATTCATCAGCTAGAGCTAGTAGCATTTTTACCTGCTCCTGGTCTTCCCGTGTGCCCCCCTTGTCCTGTTGGACACATATATTTTTTCCTATTCTTTTATATTTCATGAATGGAAAATTATAATCACCACAGTGAAAAATATTTGGGGTTGGAAAGTGTAGATCTTTTACTCAGTTTCTTACCTCTGTAGTGGAATCAGAGATTTTTGAGGTTGGCGTGTTCGGAGATCTGTACATTACAATTAGCACCATATTTAATTTTTCAACTTTTGCTGCTACACATTCTACGTAGCTGTTTGAGGTACTTATCGTCATTTTTGCCATATGCCTTTCGCTTGTGTAAATAGCACATCCTCCTTTACGTCTCACTGTTCTGTCGGCTCGGAGGATGTTATAGTTGTCAATTTGTATTTCTTTTTTATCAATACAGAACTCACATTGTTCACAGTTCGCCTGGCAGTCCTTTAGATGGGTTTCATTGAGGCATTCGAAGTCTGCTCCGGTTTCTTGCATGAATCCTTTCAGGTATAAAACTTTGTCCGGGGAATGATTTCATTTAAGGCCCTGAATGTTGGATAGGATTATTTCTATTTTTTCTCTATCATTTTCACATACATTCGATTCTTTTTCCAATAGTGGTGCCGGTTTCGTTATCTTCTGGTCCTCCGAGAACTTGCCTCTCTTTATCTTTGCCGATAACTGTTATCCTGATAACGCATAAAGTGGCTTTGTGCATGCCTTCTGTCTGG
The DNA here is from genome assembly GCA_023014485.1 of Bathynomus jamesi. Classification (NCBI taxonomy): domain Eukaryota; kingdom Metazoa; phylum Arthropoda; class Malacostraca; order Isopoda; family Cirolanidae; genus Bathynomus; species Bathynomus jamesi. The sequence continues at coordinate 629,897 of JAJOZX010000770.1, read as the reverse complement.
CTCTCGGATTCCTATATTTGTCAGCTGACTTTGTATTTGCTGGATGGTATTTAGCAGCTGAATTGTATTGGCTACGTCTAAAAAATTGATAGCCCTCTTAGATGTTCGTTTTTCCTGTTCACCTGTTGCGTTCCTTAGAGGGTGGTGGTAACGGCACTTTTGTCCGTATTTGCACCTCCCATATCTTGCATTGGTGTTGCAGACAGTAATGTGGTGGAACTTGCACTTTTTTCTCAAATTTGCAATATCCTCTCGTATAATGTGTGTTATATAATGTGGGATGTGCATAGATGCATTGCCCATCCCGATATCTGCAGTAACCTTTTGCGTTGTATTTACAAACGGTATTTTCTACGCTTCTACTTCTTATCTGGTTATCTTCTATGTTCTTAATTTTGATATTATCATTATTTTTCTTTGCCTGTTTATTTCGTACGTTTTTATTATATATATATATATATATATATATATATATATATATATATAACAACAGTAATCTAATTGATAATGTAGAAATCTCCCCAACTATGATATCCGACCACAATATCATTGAAATAACAACTCATATAAAGGCAACAGGAAAGGAAAGAACACGCACAACAGAACGAAGCAAATTCGAAATTTTTAATTTTCACTCCAAAGCTATAAACTGGGAAGATGTGACATCCAGCATGGAAGTAATAGATTGGAAAACCATTTTCGAGGCCAAGACAACGGAAGAGATGCTAATGACGTTAGAGGAGAAGACGTTAGAAATTGTGGAAAAACATGTCCCAAAGATACAACAAAGAGGAAAGAGAAGCAGGTTCGAAAGACAAAAGAGGGCATTGTTCCGAAAGAGAAAAAGAGTGACTACAAAATTAAGTAATTGTAAAGATAACATCAGAAAAATATTAAATGATAAACTACAAAGTATCGATGTCGTCATACAGGAACAAATCGAGAAGCATACAGAAAAAGAAGAAGATGACGCAAAGAAGCGATAAAGGTTAACTCAAAGTACTTCTAGAATTTCGCAAAAAGAAAGTCGAAAAACCAAGCGACTATCGGACCTTTAAAAAATGAGAACAGTGATTTATCTGATGATCTAACAGAAGTATCTGAAATATTAAAAGCTCAGTATGAATCATCTTTCAGTATCCCAAAAACTGACAAATTGATTTGCGATAGAAACGCGTTCTTTGAAGAAGAACCACATGGGGAAAGTATAACGGATTTCGACTTTACGACGGATGATATTACACAAGCCATAGGGAAAATAAAAACACACTCAGCGGCAGGACCGGATAAATGGAATGCCACACTGATCAAAAACTGCAAGAATGCAATCGCTGAGCCCCTATACTGGATATTGAGACGATCATTAGACACGGGAGAAATACCGGGCATCCTGAAGAGCGCGAACATAGTCCCAATATATAAAGGAGGAGATCGAACCGAGGCCAAAAACTATAGGCTAGTGTCGCTTACACCTCATCTCACTAAAATATTTGAAAGAATAGTTAGACAGAAAATCTATGACTTTTTGGAAACTCAGAAAAAATTCAATGATGACCAACACTGGTTTCGATCAGGCAGATCATGCCTATCACAACTAATGGAACACTACAACAACATTATTGATTCACTTGAAAGTAATGAAAACTATGATGTACTATACACAGACTTTGCTAAAGCGTTCGACAAGTGTGACCACGGAATCATAATACATAAACTGAAATATATGGGAATAACAGGAAAAGTAGGGAAATGGATATATAATTTCCTTAGTGAGCGGAGGCAAGTGGTTACAGTACAAGTAGTATCTTCATCAGAATCAGAGGTCCTCAGCTCAGTACCACAAGGAACAGTATTAGCTCCACTACTCTTCATAATCATGCTAACTGACATAGATGAGGACGTTACCAGAGACAGCACAGTAACATCCTTTGCGGATGACACAAAGATCAGTAGAAAAATAAGAAACCCAGAAGACATAGGATGAAAGTAATGAAAACTATGATGTACTATACACAGACTTTGCTAAAGCGTTCGACAAGTGTGACCACGGAATCATAATACATAAACTGAAATATATGGGAATAACAGGAAAAGTAGGGAAATGGATATATAATTTCCTTAGTGAGCGGAGGCAAGTGGTTACAGTACAAGTAGTATCTTCATCAGAATCAGAGGTCCTCAGCTCAGTACCACAAGGAACAGTATTAGCTCCACTACTCTTCATAATCATGCTAACTGACATAGATGAGGATGTTACCAGAGACAGCACAGTAACATCCTTTGCGGATGACACAAAGATCAGTAGAAAAATAAGAAACCCAGAAGACATAGGATCTCTACAAACCGACATAAACAAAATCTACAAGTGGACTGAAGACAACAATATGAAGTTTAACACCGAGAAATTTCAGCTATTAGGGTACAGAAAAAGAGAAGACCTAAAGTGCATGGAATATTATACCCCAAATGGACAGGAAATTCAGAGAAATTCCAGAGCAAAAGATTTAGGGGTTGTAATGACAGATGATGCGAAATTTGAAACACAAAATAAGATAGCAGTAAACAGAGCAAAGAGAATAACGGGTCAGATATTGAGAACTTTTAAACGAAGGGATAGGAATGTAATGATTCCTCTACTGAAAACCCTGATCATACCCAAATTAGAATACTGCTCTGTCCTAACTTCCCCATATAAAAAAGAAGACATTAGACAGCAGGAGGGGATCGAAAGAAGCTTCACAGCCAAGATCAATGGGTGCAAAGAACTAAATTACTGGGAAAGGTTACGAGAACTAGACCTATATTCACTGGAAAGGAGAAGAGAGAGATACACCATTATTTACACTTGGAAAATAATGGAGAAACTAGTCCCTAATCTTACTCTGAATCCCATAACTCCCCAAACAACGATGGAAAGTAGAAGCGGTAGACTGTGTCGTATTCCCAAATTGAAGGCGAGACAGGGAACATCCTTAACCCTGAAAGAAAATAGTTTTGTAGTGAGAGGACCAAAACTGTTTAATCAGTTGCCCAAAGACCTAAGAAACACGAAGGGAGTTGCAGTGGAAATCTTCAAAAGAAGACTAGACGCCTGGCTCAGAACAATCCCCGATGAGCCGGGCGTACCTGGCTATGTAAGGTGTGTATATATATATATATATATATATATATATATATATATATATATATATATATATATATATATAATATTATATATATATATATATATACCTTATGAACCTTATGTTGTTTCGTGTGTTGGTCTCTCTTCACACGGAGGTCAAGCTGGTGGCCCCGCCTCTAGGTCTGGCCTGGTGGAGGAGCGAGTTACTTTCTTGAGCTCTCCACCGTACATAGCCAGGCACGCCTGGCTCATCTGGTACTGTCCTGAGCCAGGCATCCAGTCTTTTCTTGAAGACTTCAACTTTGACCCCCGTTACGTTTCTGAGGTCCTTAGGAAGCTGGTTGAAAAGTCTTGGCCCCCTGACAACCAAGCTATTTTCCTTCAGGGTTGAGGAGGTCCCTTGTCGTGCTTTTAATTTGGGAACACTACACATTCTGCCTTTCCTATTTTCCAGTGTTGTTTGAATGGTAATTGGGTTTAGTTTTAGGTTTGGTACCAGTTTTTCGATCATTTTCCATATGTAGATTATGATGTACCTCTCTCTTCTTCTTTCCAGTGAGTACAGATTTAGTTTACGTAGTCTATCCCAATAGTTGAGTTCTTTGCAGCCATCAATCTTGGCTGTGAAATGCCTTTGCGTTTCTTCTAGTTTATTAGTTTCTTCCTTTTTATATGGGGACGTCAAAACTGAGCAGTATTCAAGTTTTGGTATAATCAGTGTTTTTAGCAGGGGAATCATTACTGTCCTGTCCCTTCTCTTGAACGTTCTTAGAACCTGTCCGGCGACTCTTTTTGCTTTATTTATCGCTATCTGATTTTGTGTTTCGAATTTCGCATCATCTGTCGTTATTATCCCGAGATCAATCGCTTTCATGCTTCTCTGAATTTCCTGTCTATCTGGAGCATAATATGCAGTCTGTTTAAGTTCTTCTTTTCTACCATATCTCAAGAGCTGAAATTTCTCGGCGTTGAATGACATGTTGTTGTCTTCTGACCATTTGTATATTTTGTTCGTGTCCCTCTGCAAGGCCTCCACGTCATGCATCGCTGATTTTTCTGCTGATCTTTGTATCGTCTGCAAAGGATGTTACTATACTATTGCTGTTTACTCCGCTGTCTATGTCTGTTAGCATGATAATGAACAGGAGTGGTGCCAGTACTGTCCCTTGTGGTACTGAGCTGCGTACTTCCGATTCTGATGATGATATACCTTGAATTTTGACGACCTGCAGACGATCACTAAGGAAGTTGTAGATCCATTTTCCCACTTTGCCTGTTATTCCCATGTCTTTAATTTTATGTCCTATTATACCATGGTCACATTTATCGAAGGCTTTAGCAAAATCTGTGTATATAACATCGTAGTTGTCAGTGCCTTCCAATGCATCTAGGATATTGTTGTAGTGCTCTATTAGTTGTGATAGGCATGATCTACCTGATCGGAATCCATGCTGATTTTCGTTGAATCTTTCCCGTGTCTCCAGGAAATCATAAATTTTCTCTCTAACTATTCTTTCAAATACTTTGGTGAGGTGGGACGTCAATGACACTGGTATATAGTTCTTTGCTTGAGATCTGTCCCCTCCTTTATATATAGGGACAATGTTTGCTCTTTTCAAGATGCTCGGTATTTCCCCAGTGTCTAGGGATCTTCTCCATATCCAGTATAAAGGACAAGGTGTAGCTATTTCATTTTTACAGTTTTTAATCAATAATGCGTTCCAATTGTTCGGACCTGCAGCTGAATGCAGTTTCATTTGTTCTATAGCTCTCGCTACATCTTCTAGTGTAAACTCAAAGTCTGTTATATACTCTCCTTGCAATTCCTCTTCAAAGAATGCATTTATGTCAGGTATCGCTTTGTCACTTTTTGGGGTACTGAAAACTGATTCATATTGAGCTCTCAATGTATATATATATATATATATATATATATATATATATATATATATATATATATATTATATATATAAATATATATATATATATATATGAAAATTATTTCACAAAAGTAACACGTGAAAAATATTTATGATGAATAAAACCACGAAGGAAAGGAAACACAAAATGGTGCTCAAGCGCTTTCGTCTAATGACATCCTCAGGAACACTGAAGTACATAAAAGGGTTACAGCCTATATATAGGTTACAGAAAGAAAAAAAGAAAAATAAATAATATACACATATATATATATATATATATATATATATATATATATGCAATAAACGAAGTAAAAATAAAAATTAAAAATTAAAGGATCATCAGAGAGGCATACAGATTTATAAGGAAAAAATATCGATTTTTAGCACAAGATCAAATGAATTATAAAAATACAAATTTATACTGGAAATCTGCCCGGGTTTTAACACTCTGCCTCTTTTGGTTAAGTTTCGATGTATATAAAAATAAAATTAAAATTAAAAGTTAATAAAGTAGCATACAAGTTTACCAAAGATTTAGCGTTCTACCCTTCTTATCTAAATCTGTTTTGAAGGAATTCAAAACAACAGGATCGAGTTGAAAAAGACCTTTGCTTATGTTGAAGTTATTTGAAAGTTGGATAATGGCAGACTCAAGAATATTTCTATTAACAATGTTGCTAGAGTGGAATAACACTGAAGCATTATTCCAATCAATACAGTGGGATAACTCTGACAAATGGACAAAAAGGGCACTGGACAAATGTCCTGTTCTAACGGAATATTGATGCTGTTTTATACGTGTGTGCAAATCCTTTCCCGTCTGACCTATGTAAAAGGAATCACATTGTTTACAACCAATTTTATAGATAATGCCTGAATTATTGGTAGGGCTATTTTTTACTATGATATTTTTCACAATATTGTTATATGAAAATACTACATTAATATCCAAAAGTTTAAGTACATTAGCAATGCCTAAAAAGCCCGGGAAAAATGGAAGTACTAAAATATTTTTTGACAAAGTACGAGTGTTATTATTGACACGATAGAAAGTTAATTTTGCCTTGTTGAGACAAGATTCCATAAACGCAGATGGATAACACAGATCACTTCCAATACCGTTGATTTTTTCCAATTCGGCATCGATGTATTCCGGACTGGCGATCCTAAGGGCGCGGAGAAACATTGATGAAAAAATGGCCTTCTTAGTGGGGGTGTCATGTCCCGAGTAAAAGTTTACGTAGGACAAATTGTTTGTTGTTTTCCGATAGATACTAAACTTAAAACCTGGGCTTTCCCTATGTACACGCACATCCAAAAATGGGATTGAATTGTCTTGTTCCACTTCTAAAGTAAATTTAATGGAGGGGACTTGATCATTTAACTGAAGGAGGAAGTTATCCAGGTCACGATTCATGGGCCAGATACACAAAATATCGTCGACGTACCGCAACCAAGGGATGCCAACCCCCAGGATTCTCGGAATGTAAGTAATTTCGAAAAACTCCATATAAATATTGGAGAGGAGGGGCGATAAGGGGGTTGCCCATGGCCATCCCAAAAACTTGTTGATAATACTCGTTATTGAAAGTGAATTTACAGTCTTTGATGCAAAGCTTAATAAGTTCCAAAACAATGTGTGAAGGTAATGGCAGGTCATACTTATGTAATTGTTGGGAGAGAAAGTCAAGCATATCGTCAATCGGCACTTTTGTAAACAATGAACAAACGTCAAAACTGATCAATCTATCGTTAGTTTTAGTACGTGCATTATTCAATTTTTCAGTAAGATCCATGGAATTTTTTACATGTGAATCAGAGATAGTTCCGAGAATGGAGGACAAGACTTTGACAAGCCATTTTGAAAGTTTATAAGTAATAGAGCCCACCGAGCTAATAATAGGGCGCATAGGGTTGCCAGGTTTGTGGGTTTTAATAAGACCGTAAAGGTAGGGCAGAGAAGGTGAAGTGGACATGAAAAGCGGAATTAAGTCCTTATGATCTTTGAGAATGTGTTACAGTCTCGCGTGTTTTGAAAAACAGTGTAATCTCCCTCAGTATTTGTTTAACATAATAGTTAAAGGCCTCGTTTATAGTGCGGCGAATAGTAATTACGAAGATAACTTTCCTAAACGTTTTCGCAATAGCCTCTCACAATTAAAAAAAGATGGGGAGCTCCATATTACTAAAGCAGACAAGGCTAACACCATAGTTATTATGGACAAAGTGGACTACATCGGAAAGATGAACGAGCTTCTCCAGGACCCCGCCACATACAGCAAACTTAGGAAGAACTCGCAGGATGACGTCATCAAATCATTTAATAGTGGCTTGAAACGCATTCTCAAAGA